>OZ024829.1:12308495-12908495 GCA_964016985.1 Anodontia alba
GGTTCGTTATAGCACGGTTTTGGGTATAACACGGTTCAAAGATGGATCCCAAAGAAGTATAGATTATATTGAAAAATGACCATAAACGGTCATTTTTCAATATAATCTATAAATGTTTTTATATAACACGTTTGTTAAACTAACACAGTTTATGTGATGGACCCCAACAATAGTGTTATAAAGAGGCTGTGGTGTATCTGGCAGACTGTAAACAAAATACCATTGCCATCCCTAAAGCAACCAAAGACAAAACCCTAAGACAGTACCTTTTCAGTAAATGAGAAACTGACAAAAGTCAGTGAACTATGGATAGAGAGTGTTTTTTATATCCCTTTAAAAATTATTTAAGCCATATCGAGACGATGGAAGGGATATAATGATGGCTCTATGTAATGAATTGCCAGACAGTCATGCGCTGAATTCCACCTCTAGAGGAATTCGTACCCGGGACCTCGTTTTCCAAATTCGTGGGGTTTTCCAAATTCGGGGGCGCTAACCACTCAGCCGGACGCTTCAGAAGCTAATTTAACCCACAGCAGTCTGGAGACCCCTAAAAGGGTTTTTGGCAAACAGTGCAGACTCAGATCAGATGCCAGAGAACGCGGTGTCTGATCAGGGTCGCCACTGTTTGCAAATAGTTCAAACCATTTTTTCTCTAGGACTATCTAAATCACATAGCCTGACATACCTAAAAATCGGAATTAGAATCTTCCAATATATAGTGTGCGTGAGTTCATTCAGTCTGCAATGTGTTCAACTATGGAATGCAGGGCAAAGTCAGGTAATGATGGTAGCGTTTGGCTTGTTTTCCTCAGACACAATCCTGGTCTACACAACACAACATTAACCTGTGTCATGCTGAATAAATTTAGATTGCACACCCACTTCTAATTGTCAGTCAATCAGATTACTTGATCCAGGTTGTTGGTAGAAATTCTCATACTAATAGACAAACAGTGCAGATTCAAATCAGTTGGCTTCCTTAGGAGCCAACTGATCTGGATTTACACTGTTTGCAAAGGCAGGGCATATCCGGGTTCAGCAGACAAGGGTTAATCATTTTAGTTAAAAAGAAACTGGCCAAAAATCAGTAAGCCATGAAATAGTGGTCAAGATCCGATACTGGCGGTGGGATTCAGCTGCCCTTCCCCAATTACAATAATCATTGTTGTATCCAATTATCAAGACCATAAAACGTAGTTAATGGAAACTGAGCAGTCAGTAAACCATGAAATATAGGTCAAGGTCATACACTAGCAGTGGGTTTAGATGCCCTTCCCCTCATATAACCATGGCTGAAACATCAAATTCTTAACCCTAACATTTAATGAGAAACTGACAAAAGTCAGTGAACCATGAAATATGAGTAAAACTTATATACAGATAGTGGTTTACAGATGCCCTTCCCTTGATGTTATTGTGGTCTTAACATCAAATCCTTAACTCTGCAGACCAAAATATATGCCTTTGCAAACAGTGTAGATCCAGATGAGATAACTTGTAATGAGGATCTATACTGTTGGCCATTCAAATTTTGGAATTTGAATGATACCTCCATCTGCAACAATGGATATTTCCAAAATCAGAAACTCAGGGGTGACAGGGGAAAACCTTATAGTTCAAGAATAATTGGTGAAAAATAATGACACATCAAATATAGGTCAACCCTTGTCCTGCTGAACCCGGATATACCCTGCCTTTGCAAACAGTGTAGATCCAGATCAGTTGGCTTCTGTAGATCTACACTGTTTGCCATTAAGTATGTAAATTTGTATCAACAACCTGGGTCAAGGAATCTGATTGGCTGTAAACTGGAAGTGGGCGTGGCATCTTAATTTATTCAGCAGGACAAGGGTTAAGGTCAGGCACTGGCGGAGGGGTTTCAACTATCCTTTCCCAGATAAAACCATAGCTTAATCAGCCAATTCTAAACCATTATAATTAATCAGATATTAAATTCAGTGAAGCATGAAATGTAGGTCAACTTCAGATGTGTCACCTAGTGACAGACCTGTTCAAGCCCTTGGTCGAAGAACCAGTTCCTTTGATTGTGTTGGGGTTTAACGACACGTCAACCCTTGAGGGTCATTTTGTGTCGTCTCCCAGAGAAAGGGAGAAAAGAGATAGGAGAGAGAGTAGAGGAGATGAAAGAGAGGGACAGGGAAGAAAGAGGAACAGGAATGAAAGTGAAGAAACAGAAGAAATAAAAACATTCCCCCTCTACCCTTACCCACTACAAGGATAGCAGGCCTTGCCCAACTGTAAGCCAATATCAGTTGGACGCCCCGGTGATCTAAGATACACAGCACCTTCGCACCACCCGACCACCCCCATCCCTAATCCATATAAAGCAGTTACTGAGAAACTGCTTTCATTGACTGAATTGAGGTATCTCAATATCCCAGCCTGCATCTGCACCTTTAATGAAACATACAGTCGACTCTAGTTATCTCGAAGTTCAATGGACATTCTGAAATATTTCGAGATATCCGTACCTTCAACATATCAGATTTGCAGACTTGAGGAAAAGCAATAAATAAAACAACCACATTTCACAAACGACTGAAATTTGACTCCTGAAGTTAGAGATATATTGAAAATATTGTGGAAAAGAGGAGAAATTGCTCCTTAGGAGCAATTTCTCCTCTTTTCCTCAATATTTGTTACCTGTTGTTAGATTTACACGTAAAAACGGGGACCAGATTTTCATTTCGAGATAAGTGGTTATTCGAGATAAGTGAAGTCGAGATAATAAGAGTCAACTGTACATGATCATAGCAAACTACAGAATGTACCGACAGACAGCAAAGGTCCTGACAGGTCATTTTAGCTGTGCAGGATGATCAAACACTGCCCAGTTTATGATGCTAGAAGAAACCTTTCCACTTAAAGCAGCTTGTTTGTTTGTGTTGAGGTTTTACGGCCCAGTCAACCCAATGGGGTCATGTCGAGCGTGGTCAATTTACCTAACCAAACTTTTACTGGGCAGGCTTAGTCCTTGTAATATTTTATACCCTATACACTTAAGTGAAACAAGAGTTATAATATCTGTATTATCACTAAATCAATTGCTACTTTTATTGTACACCCTGACTGGAGTGGACTATGCAAATTCAAAAGCTGATTGCACAATGCATTCAGCAAAAGGCCCATATGTATTTGGAACTGTTCATATTTACATATGATATCATGTGAGTTTCAAAAATCTGTAGGCTATGGCTATATTACTATACTACAGTTGTTTGTAAACATATAAACATGTACACTCTCTGAAGTATGGTGAAAAGGCAGCTTGCATGCTGAAATTGATATTCTAGCCATCCCAGGTAAGCTGTGACTATGCCCATTGGTCTTGGACTCCCTTTCAGACCAAACAGCAGCAGAATGTCATTGTACTAGCTGAACAAAGAAGATTAACAGAATAAAACATCAACAGGTTTAAGATAAAACGTATTTTATTCATAAAACAACAGTATGAACTTATTGATAAAACATGCAACAAGATATTGTTATTGAAGTTATCAGAATGGGAATATTTTAGAAGACATTTCAAATTTATGGACTGAAACAAATTAATTACAAAGTTCACACGCCTCAAAGTAATGATATATAGAGGATCTTACAGGAGTGATGTTTTCATACATTACATATGAAATGATCACGAATGTAAAATTCTGTTTATCATAGGACTTTTAAACTGATTTTATGACCGTAAAAGTTGAACGGTTTTTTAAAAAGAAAACATAACACTGTTACATATGGCTCGATGATGTTATGAGCCAATAACCAAGTGTTAAGTAATGTAACCAAGTGTTAAGTAATGTAACCAAGTGTTAAGTAATGTGTGATGATATCATTTTTATGACATGACATTATCCACTGAATAATAGTGATGTCACATGATAAAAGATCTTACAATGAAATTAATCCATTTCACACTTTTGCAGTTTTAGTCTATAGTTCAGTATTGTTTGTAATTTCATAAACTTCTATTTTTATGTGATAAAGTCAAAATAAACATAATATTAACAAGAAAATCAGGAGATCCAGTGGTATAAAGAGTGCAAGTAACCAGCCAGTTTCTCATTGCCTTGAATTAAAAATTCGTTACCACTTTAGTTGCCATCTTCTAGCAACTTTGGTGTACAAGTCACAGCCACAGTATCACTTATGTTTGTTGCATATGAATGATTTTGATTCTGAAAGCCATAATACTGCAGATGTATTAAATTTGATGTCAGCTTACTAGATTTTAGCAAAATATCACAAATTCTCAAGTAACATTATGTGATATCATCATAAAAACAAGAAAGCATATGATTGCCTGTCTTTAAGTAGCTGACAGGGCTTGCATGCATCAGGAGGGAATCAGAAAGTAGCCATCTCCCACCCAGCACACCTCAACTTTAATGTCTCATGAAATAGGACAGACACAGACAGGAGAGGTTAACCAAAGCAACCCATATCCACAACTCTTTGCATGTTTTTTTTTTTTTTGTCGTTTGTTGATTTTTTTTTTTAAATTAATTTATTTCTAAAAAATCTTCTAGGCATACCATCAGAGAGTCGAACAGTTTGGATCCAGATCAGGCCCGATGTTTTGTTGGGCTTGATCTGGGTCCAAACTGTTTGCAAAGGTTATCAGCAGATGACAAAAGTCGCCACTAGCTGGGAGAGAGTTAAGGAAAATAGATACACTTTATATAAGGGTAGACAATTCTGTCAAAATTGTTTTGGCTTCCCTTCTGAAAAGAGGTTTGCTCTAAAAGGGAAGAATCTGCTCCCTTCTTTCCATTTTAGAGTAGATCCCTTTTTAGAAGGGATGATGTGCAAAAGAGCAAGTAGTAAGTGTCACAAAAGCTCCCCCTTGTAAAAGATTATGAAAAATCTACCAAGAATATCCAGTCCACTTAACTAAAACAAATCAAAAGAATGGAAGCCAAAGCTGGGTTTAACCTGCTAAGAATAACTTCTGAGAAAAGAAGGAAATATTGCAAAGTTACAAGCTATTTATGCCCTTTCATCCAAATGCGCTACAGCAAAATGTAATAATGTATGAACTCGCACACAGTTTCAATCAGTCAGATACCTTCAAGGTGGCTCTGGCCTGAGAGGCTAAATTAGGAAAGTGCCCACCTTTGGATTGGTTAGATTGTGTGTATTATACCCAAATGGGATACACTTTAGACTTTCTAATATTGGAAGTGGCTGTTCTTTTGCTAGTCAGCATTACGAATAAGAGCTTGAAAGACTGAGCATGATACTGCAGAAAAAGGTGCTTAAAGAACATTACGGTAAGTTTCCTAAAATTTCGAACACTTTATTCCATACTTTTTTGGCTTAAATTTTGCTTTTTATGCAGCAGTTTCTTTAAATATTTAGTGGAATGGCAAACAGTGTAGATCCTGATCAGACTGCTCCTTCAGGAGCAGTCTGATCAGGGTCTACACTGTTTGCATATGTCATTTTGTCAGATGCTTTAGTGTTCGAATTTTTAGGATATTTACCGTAGTTGCCACCATCATATCCACACATCACAGCATGACAAAACTGTTCAGAGTGAGATTAAACCTCAACTCAAACAAACAAAACTTTCAGGGTGGCAACAGATGTGAAACACATGTATTCAAAAGTGGAGTTTTACTATCTGATTATCTGGGAAAAATACATTGACTAAGAAACAGTTACTGTAGATATCTGGCCATTTTATATCAGAAAAAAATCTTTGTTGACTTTGCACACCAAGTCCCTCCTGAAAAAAGATCTCTCTAAAGAGGGAAGAATTGGCTCCCAAGGGTAGCAATACTTTTCCTTTTATGGTAGACCCCAAGGGTAGCAATACTTTTCCTTTTATGGCAGACCCCTATTCAGAGGGGAAACAAAACAATTTTGTCAGAGTAGCCTCCCTTGAAAGTGTATCCATTCCCCTTAAAACAACAGTTTTATGTATTAAAAACCACCTGTTGAGCACTACCCCGTTCAAACCATAACATATATGTACCAGTTCCTCCCAATACAGTCTGATCTAGATCTATGAAACCATGACAGCTAATGAAATAAATGGTCCTTCTTTTCCCATATTTGTATAGCTAAAAACCTCCACTGGCCAGTATAGACATACAGCTTGGTCAGGATCAATTTTACCATCAACAGTTTGCCATCAACATTTTGCAAGGACCCTACAATATGTACATCCTGGTGTACATATTGTACATCCTGTGATATACATCCTGTGATGCTCTGGCAAGCTTACAACTTCCACTATTTTCCTATATGAGAAAAGTTGGCTTTCCCATAATAGAACAATGCATCATATTACGAAAAACACGCCTATTCAAAATTTCACCTCCAAAAGCAGAAACTTTTCAGCTAAAAAACTCTGATACATGTATTTTTCATATTTCTGCTCAAAATAAACATTGTGGGTACTCTTTAGAACTGCCTCCATGAGGCAGTTCTAACAAGTACCCACAATCTATGTTTTTGAGCAAAAATAAGAAAAAATAATGTATACCCCTGTAAACCCCAGTTTTACTATATAAAAGTGGGGTATAAGGGGGTCAAAATTACATAGGCATGTTTTTATGATGATGTTAAGGGGACTGGATACACCTGGTGGATTTTCACCATTTTTACAAAACAGACAACTTTGGTGACTTCCTGTTTATGTTTCTTTACAACAAGGTCTACTCTAAAAAGAATGGCATCTTCTATGTCATTAGCATAATCATAATTTACTAAACATTTTAATGTAAATTTATTTCTGTGTCAGTAGCACTAGCCTCAAGATCACAGAGGGAGGACAGAACTTGTAAATCAACAAAACATTGGACCAGTATTGAACATCATCCAAGTATGAACTTAATACATCCAGGCATTCGTGAAACAGAAGTCTTCAGAAAAACAAAATGTTCAACATAAACAGTGTTTGACCTTGAATTTTAGATCATGAAAGGACTTGAGCATGATGTTTTGATATTTTGAGGATACTGACAGATACAAGTATGGACCAGTATCTAACTTTAGTGCAAATATTAACTCATGTCCAGATAACTGGGTGATAAAGATCTTGAACATCAAATTTCTAAGCCTATGAACTTGACTTCAAGGCCACTGAGGAATGCTGAGGGGAGATACTATAAAACAATAGCACCAGTCAGGTATCAAATTAATCAAAAACAGAGTTTCTGGAGGTATTAGCCTCTAAAAGCTTCAATGTGAAATTCTATGTCCATTTGTCACATTTAAATGTAAGAAACACACAAAAAGAGTTATTGATGTAGCACGAATTTGCATGCATTCTTGTCAGATGAAGATCTCCGATAAGCCTTGTGTATGTTGACTAACCATAAAAAATCTAAGTACTGGAACAGATATGCCTGAGAAAACAGTGTAGACCCAGATCAGATGCCACACTGAGGCATCTGATATGGGTATACACTTTTTGGCACTCATCAGGTACTATTTAACCTTTAAAGCGCCAAGAAAAACTGCATCTGAAAATGTCGTCTGTTTATGTCGTCTGCTGAATATTCTTACATACTTCTCAAAGCTATTCTTTGCGTACCGGCTAAAGGAGCAGTCTGATCTGGGTCCACACTGTTTGCAGAAATGACTTTTAAAATCACAAGCAGATGACAAAGCAGACGACAACTGTTGTGATTGGCACTTTAAGGGTTAAGACACATTAACATGTAGTAAGACTTTTTTTCAAATTTTAGGACTAGTATGATAAGGAGTTAAGGTGTCCCTATACATATGTACTTATATGGTAAAATATCAGCTGATGACATTTTAAGGGGAATGGACACATTTTCAGGAGGGACAACACCCTTTTCAAATGGGGTTTATTCTAAAATGAAAGAATTTGCTTCCCTTGGGAGAAAAGTTTCCCTTTAGACTATCCTTTTTAGATGGAAGTCATAAAAGTTGTTTCTTTTGTATAAAATGACAGTAAATCTCTCAAATGTAACTAGGCTCCTTTAAAAAACCTCTTTCTTATTTCCTCAGAAATGTGTGTATGGTCATACCTTTCAAACCAAAAGCCAACTAAAATGAAATGCCAAGCATTGTTTCCTAAGTGATAAAACTGTGAAACGATAATACCCAGCCATTATCCTGTTGCTGGCAGGTAACTCTGTCAAAAATTGATGAAATTTGCCCATTTGCAATCCCAAACCAGAACCCCACAATATCAATGCACATACCAAGTTTAGTGAAAATTCATTGACATTTACTCAAAGTTATATTCTAGAAATGAAAATATAGATGGCTGTATGACAGACAGATGGAAGGACAGACGGACGGGCAGACATATGGACACCAACGTGAAACCATTATAACCCGCCACTATCGTATGACAGGTAGTCATAGTGGGAGAAAATGTACTTTAAGACATGTGCACCAAGCAAAGACTCAGGCCAACCTGCACATCACTCAGTCAACAATCCATGATTTCATCAGGTTGACATCAAAGACTCTGATCATATTTTTGCTGGGCATACCGGTGCATGTTATAAAGTAAATTTACAGTATTGTGGCACAAATTGGTTCAACTATAACTGCTTATTTCGCCTTTAATTCCCAATACATCTACCATAATAACCCTAATTATTGGGACAGATAGACCATTGCAAACAGAGCAGACCCAGATCTGATGCCGCACAACACAGTGTCTAATCAAGGCCTAAACTGTCTGCCATTCATCCAGCACTACTTTAGACTCAACAACAGGTAGTAAAATAAACTATTTCAAATTTTAGAACAAGTATGGTGAGGAGTTAAGATGTCCCAATACTTATGGTAAATATTGTATTAACTGTAAGTCTTTTGATGCTATCTGTTTCCATAGGCACAAATTGTGAAATCTATGTCTTCTCCTAAAGCTTCTGAGATTTCTTTTGTTAATAAATCATGCATGGTATTTCCATCATGCTTGTATAACCATACTCCGTCGGTAAAGTCATATCTTTTTGGACCACTGCAATGAAAATATAAAACACTGCATAGAAAGGATTATTTCTCCAGGGAAACTTGTACTGTGAGAACTTGCTAGAATTGCCTCCCAACAATGTATATTTTTGTGAAAAACAAGAGCTGTTGAATGACAGCATAGCTCGCCTGTTCGCTCCTTGTCTACCTATGTTTTCACATTAACAGGTCAAAAGTGTATTTAATAGTTTTATATAATTCTATTTTAAATACAATAAGTTTTATGAGTCTGAATATAAACCGCATATCCCTCTATAAATTTCAATGCAAATCTATGTGTTACATGGAACACTGACCTAGATAGATTTTGAGGTTGACATCGCATCTAATGTTCCAGGTATAAAATTTCTCCATCAAATAGTCTTCCAGTTATTAGGCAAAACTACTGAACCATGAAATATAGGTCACACTGATTTAGATTTATTTTTATGTCAATCATCAGGTCACATGGAAGTTATAACCCAGGTATGACACTTCTCCATCCAAAATCTTCATGTTATAAGGCAAAAATCACTGAACTGTGAAATATAGGCCACATTGATGACCTAGATATATTTTGAAGTCAATCATTGGGTCACATGGAAGTCATAATCTAGGTATGATATTTCTCCATCAAACAGTCTTCCAGTTGTTAAAAAAAAAAAAAAAAAAAAAAAAAGTAAGAGAAAAGTCCAGGGAGTGCCACAATCACAAACCGCAGCCCTTCCCAGACACCAAGAGGAAGAGGAAACAGACAAAACTAAACATGCACAAATCAAACAAATGTACAAAAAGCACCTAAGATTAGCTTTCTCTTACCCTAGCAAGGTAATCCCAATGCTCAAAGGACTGAAAAACACAAGAACAAAATAACAGCAGGCAAAACTAAAACCAAATCGCCTCGTAAAATAAACCACAAAGCAACAAAGAGTAAGACTAACACTGGGACCACAGCCTTAGAATGGTCGGTAGAATAAACAATCGGAGGGTTTAGAGCACTTTTACAGCTAGTCAACTTCACCCTGGGTCCTGATGCTACTCTTAATACAGAAATACATAAAAAATCGGTTCGCATAAAGGCTCCCACTCTGCTTTGTGATAAGTGGCTCTCAGTCAATGCATCAAAGCAAAAACATAAAAATCAAATTAATCACTATGATAAACAAAGATGAGTACTCATGGCTAATTCTACTGTGTGCCAGAGTAAATGAAAACCAACAGTTGAACCACAGCAGGCAAAGCCAAAAACATATCGTCAAGCCCAAACCCACTGGTTAAAGTTTTACAAAGAGGCCATCATTGAGTCTGAGGCCCGAACCACCATCGTGCAATTAAAGAGTGAAGCATAGCCATCAACAATGACTGGACTGATAATTAGGCATGCAGTGTGTGTGCATGAGTAAGGGCCATAACTCATGAAATGTTTTTAAGAATTTATTCAATAGTTAATCAGGTCATCTTCTCATCACTAACAATCAATTTATCAAGTTATGAAGCTCCAACAGTTTTTTTGATATATTGCCAACAAGGGAAAAATGCCCAAATTTACAAGGGCCATTACTCATGCCCAGAAGCAATACGCCCAAGTTTCAAGGCTATAGCTCCAACAGTTTTTGAGATATTTTGCTGACAAGGTAAAAATGCCCAAAGGGCCATAACTCATGAAGTATTTTTCAAAATTTATTCAAAAGTTAATCAGGTTGTCTACCCATCACTACCAGTCTATTCATTAAGGCTCCAGCTTTAATAGTTTTTGAGATATTTTGCTGACAAGATTGCATCTATATTTTTTCAAAGGGCCCCAACTCAGGAATGGGCATAATCCTGTAGAGAAAAAAAATACATATTAGCTATTTTTTCACGAGACCATATAAGAAATTTCAAAACAGTAGAATGCACGGTTCTAAAGTTATGCTATGCATCAAAAAGCGTGATGAACGGATGAATGGATGGACGGACGCCCCAGAAGCAATATGCCCCTCCAACTTCTTTCAAGTTGTGGGCATAAGAGGTGCCTCAGTGTTGTAAGAATTGGTTCTATTCAACTGGAATTCAGTAGGGTATATGCAGTCCATCAATTGGTCAAAGTAAATGTTGTCAATATTTAATAAAACATCAAGGTATCTTGAAGTGGTATTGAAAGCCTCAATAAAGTCAGCCTGATTTTCCTGTGAGGGAGACTTCATGAAATCTCTCTCATTACAAAAAAGAAACAAATCTGCAACATGAGGAACACAATAAGTTCCCATCAGAATACCAATAGTTTGCCTGTAAAGTTTAGTTCAAAATCTAATAAAAATGTTATCCAAAAGATAAACAAGAGGCCCACGGGCCACGTGTTGCTCACCTGAGTGACATAGCCACTGCAGATATGCAGATGTTATGCAACATTTTTCCAATCCTGTCATCGCAACTAATGAAAAGATCATCCTTTAAGCAGTTCTTAATTTTGAAGAAGAATATTATATATGGCATGACAGTCAATGGAGCATGATCATTTGAACAAATTCTCAATTACATTTCAACAGTAGGATCAATGTGAAATTTGGAGGCAATTGGCTAAGTGTTTCTGAATAATCATGATTTTATACATGTAAACAGCACAATGGCATGGAAATATAATAAACATAAACAAGATGGCAGCCATCTTGGATTTCAAATCAGAATGATTTTTAGCTACTGATGATCTACAAGTCACCTCGATACTTCCAATGAACTTTGAGTCAATTGCCCTTTTGGTTAAGGAGAGAAAGTTCAAAACAAGATTTTCAAGACAGCCACCATAGCCGAAATCTAGGATTTCCTATCGCAACGATTTGAGCTATTTTTGATCTACAAGTCACCCCAATGCTTCCTACCAAGTTTCGAGTCAATTGGCCTTTCAGTTCAAAAGAAAAAGGAAAAAATATATTTTCAAGATGGCCGCCATCTTGGATTTCCAATCGGAACAATTTTAGCTATTTTTATATCTACAAGTCATCCCGATCCTTCCTACCAATTTTCAAATCAACTGGCCCTTTGGTTCAGGAAAATAAGCGAAAAAAAGAGTTTCAAGATGGCCACCATTATGACCATCTTGTATTTCTGATCCAAACAATTTAAGCTATTTTAGATCTACAAGTCACCCGAATGCTTCCAACCAAGCTTCGAGTCAAATGGCCTTTCAGTTCAGGAGAAGAAGCGAAAAATATATTTTCAAGATGGCTGTCATGGTGGCCATCTTGGATTTCTGATAGGGATGATTTTAGCTATTTTTGATCTACAGGTCACCCTGATGCTTCCTACCTAGTTTAAAGTCAATAAGCCTTTCAGTTCAGGAGAAGTGAAAAATAGATTTTCAAGATGGTCGCCATGGTGGCCATCTTGGATTTCCAATCTGAATGATTTTAGCCAAATTCAATCCATAAGTCACCCCAATGCTTCCTACCAAGTTTCAAGTCAATTGGCTTTTGGGTTTAGAAGAAGAAGCGAAAAAAAGATTTTCAAGATGGCCACTATGGCAGCCATCTTGGATTTCTGATCAGCATGATTTTAGCTACTTTTGATCTACAAGTCACCCTGATGCTTCCTGTCAAGTTTGGAGTCAACTAGCCTTTCGGCTCAGGAGAAGCGAAAAATAGATTTTCAAGATGGCGGCCATGACGGCCATCTTGGAATTCCAATTGGAACGATTTTAGCTACTTTTGATCAATAAGCCATCCCGATGCTTCCTACCAAGTTTCGAGTCAATTGGCATTTGGGGTTAGGATCAGAAGCGAAAAATAGATTTTCAAGATGGCCACCATGGCAGTCATCTTGGATTTACAATCTGCAGGATTTTAGCTATTTTTGATCTACAAGTCACACCGATGCTTCCTAGCAAGTTTGGAGTCAATTGGCCTTTCGATTCAGGAGAAGAAGCGAAAAATAGATTTTCAAGATGGCCGCCATGCGGCCATCTTGGATTTCAGATTGGCACGATTTTAGCTATTTTTGATCTACAAGTCACCCTGATGCTTCCTAGCACGTTTGGAGTCAATCGGCCTTTTGGTTCAGGAGAAGAAGCGAAAAATAGATTTTCAAGATGGCTGCCATGGCGGCCATCTTGGATTTCAGATCGGCACGATTTTAGCTACTTTTTGTCTACAAGTCACCCCGATGCTTCCTAGCAAGGTTGGAGTCAACTAGCCTTTCAGTTCAGGAGAAGAAGCGAAAAATGGATTTTCAAGATGGCCACCATGGTGGCCATCTAGCATGATTTTAGCTATTTTTGATCTACAAGTCACCCTGATGCAAGTTTGGAGTCAATTGGCCTTTTGGTTCAGGAGAAGAAGGGAAAAATACATTTTCAAGATGGCCACCATAGCGGCCATCTTGGATTTATGATCGGCACGATTTTAACTATTTTTGATCTACAATCCACCCCGATGCTTCCTAGCAAGTTTGGAATCAATTGGCCTTTTGTTTCAGGAGAAGCGAAAAATAGATTTTCAAGATGGCGGCCGTGGCGGACATCTTGGATTTCCAATTGGAAAGATTTAAGCTATTTTTGATCTACAGGTCACCCCGATGCTGACTGACCACAATAGCTCACCATGAGCACTTCGTGCTCCAGTGAGCTAACAAGGGCATCACAGACTTTTTGACAAGACCAGAAGTTGTAATTCTTGTATACATATAAGTCAAAATCATTGAACCATGAAATATAGGTCAAACTGACCAAGATATATTTTGCGATCAATCATCAGGTCACATGGAACTAATATTCCAGGTATGACATTTCTCAATCAAATAGTCTTCGAGTTATAGGGCAAAATCATTGAACCACGAAATATAGGTCACACTGACCTAGATACAGTTTTATGTCAATCGTCAGGTCACATGGAACTTATATTCCAGGTATGACATTTCTCCATCAAATAGTATTCAAGATATGTCAAAATTGCTGAACCATGAAATATAGGTTACACGACCTTGTTATATTTTGAGGTCAATCATTGGGTCACATGGAACTTATATTCGAGGTATGTCATGTCTCCATCAAATAGTCTTCCAATTAAAATGCAAAATCACTGAACCAAGAAATGTAGGTCACACTAACCTATATATATTTTATATCAGTCATTGGGTCAGATGGAACTTATATCCAGGTATGACATTTTGCCATCAGATAGTATTCAAGATACAAGACATTATCTTAGAACCATGAAATATAAGTCACACTGGCCTAGATATATTTTGAGGTCAATGATTTGGTCCGATGGAACCTATAATTTCTCCATCAAAAAGTATTCAAGATATAAGGCAAAAATCACTGAATCATGAAATACAGGTCACACTGACCTAGATATATTTTGAGGTCAATTATCGGGTCACATGAAACTAATATCCCAGGTATGACATTTTAAATTAAATAGTTGTCAAGATATAAGGAAAAATCACTGGACCATGAAATGTAGGTCACCATAACCTTCACTCTTTGACACTTGAACCAATGTCACATAGTAGGCTGATGTATAACCCATTGTGTTTACAAGTTGTTAGCATAATGGCAATGCATTTAATATATTACAAAGGTGTCTTAGATTTTGACCTCAAGCCCCATCCCCAGACATAAACCTAGGGGTGTGTTCATTTGGAATCTCAGAGGATCCTCCCAGGTACCAAAGTTTAAAATATGAATGCTTTGTGATAAGTGGCTCTCAAGATATAAGCATTTGAAAAACTTTAACACATATGCATATAACATAACAAAGGTGTCCTAGTTTTTGACCCCTTGCCCCACCCCCAGGCATGAACCCAGAGGTGTATTATTTTGGAATCTCAGAAGACCTTGCCAGTTACCCAAGTTCCAAATATGAATGCTCTATGATAGGTGGCAGTTGAGATATAAGCATTTGAAAAACTTTAACGCAATGTGACAGGAACGGGAACACAAACACAGACAACCGGGGTCACTACCATAGCTCTCCTTGTACTTCATATAGGCGAGCTAATAAAACCATTGCAGACACTGCATAATACCCCTCCACGGCACATTAACAAAAATACCATTGATATATGAAGTTTCATCCAAATTCATTAAAATTGTTCTCGTGGTATTGAACAAAAAACATTTTTTTGTCAACAAGCAAGGGCTGTAACTGTCAAAAATTGTTGATGAAAAATGCCAAGACAAGATAGAAAGCAACATATATGAAATTTCATCCAAATCCATCAATTCATTCTGAAGATAAAAAGAGGAAACCACTTTTTGCCAGTAACCAAGGGCAGTAACACTGTCGGATCATTGACAGAAAATGACGTGTAAAAATCTAAAACAAGATATTGTAATATCATTTGATATACTAAGTTTCAACCAAATCCATTGATTCCTTCTCATGATACTGAATGGAAACCATTGTTTGTTGGAAAGCAAGGGCAGTAAATTTGTAAAAAGTCAACAGACTTGCCAGTTATCAATCCCAAACCACTCACACATAAAATATAAATGTGTATGCAGAATTTGAATAAAATCTATCAAAAATTATTCAAGTTACAGAGTGACAATAAGGCACTGATAGATCGACTGACAGACACTCAAGCAGGAAAACATAATACTCTGATACTTGTATGGGTATAATATAAAATCAGCCGTATTTTTGGTCAAAAAGACCACCTGACCTGGAGCCCAAACACACAAATGACTATAAAGCAAATGTGAAAATGGAAAAGAGTAGCTTTAGATAAGACACTTGGATGTGTCTAGTCACTAATTTATTTTCATGTACCCACAATCTTCGTTTTATTAAACCTATAATCTGTGGGACAGATTCAGACTGACATTCAAAGATCCCTTTCACTTGATGTAGTTCCTATATGAACTGTTCATATTTCTTTGTAAACTCGTACCTGTCTAAAAGTTTAAAGAAACATTTGAAAAGGCAATTTCTGATTGGATAAAATGTCTGGAAAAGTGATGCTAGTGCACATTGAATACTCTGAAAGGCTGAAATACATGTAGACACTTTTGATCAGGTAACCTGCCATTAGTTTCGAATTCCCACTCCAAATTAACAAAAATTATTGCTGTATTTTGACTAAATATTCGGAGTAGTGCCTAACCGAGATCAAGGAGCAGTCTGATCAGGTCTGCATTTCTTGCTGTATTGGCAGTCAGCATATTTTAGACACACCATTAAGTGATCAAAAAAAGGATTTGTTCAAGTTTGCACTATCAGCTGGTCAAAAGAATTTGTTCACATTTACACTATAGGGATCAAACATGGTTTTTCATGCATTAACATTTGCCAGGTCCTGTGGGAGGTGTTGAAAACCGAGGCCGGAGGCCGCGGTTTTCAACACCTCCCAAGGGACCTGGCAAATGTTAATGTATTGAAAAACCATGTTTGATCTCTATTATTGCATAAAAACAGAAAACATTTGCTACATTTTGTGTTATTTCTTACACTATTTTGTTTCGCATTTTCACCGATGGCTCGTGAACACTATTTCCACGGACTATGATTGTTCTAGGGCAGGGCAGTACACATCTCGTGACGGCAGCAATTCTGTGGACCCGGTACGAGCATATTGAATGTTGTGTAGCCGTGCATTAACAGCGCGTGAATTGCCTTGTTAATACACGGCTTTTTGACGGTAAATGCACAGCTATTAATAACGTGTGACACTGCTTTTTATGCAATAATGGGATTTATTCAAACTTGCGTGATCAGGTGGTCAAAAGGATTTGTTTGAATTTGCACCATCAGATGATCAAAAGGATTTGTTCAAACTTGCACCATCAGTCAAAAGCTTTATTCAAATGTGCATTATGAAGTGGTCAAAAGTATTTGTTCAAATTTGTGCCATTAGGTGATCAAAAGAATTTGTTCAAATTTGCACCATGAAGCTGTCAAAAGGTTTGTTCAAATTTGAGCCTCAGGTGATCAAAAGGATTTGTTCAAATTAGCACCATTGATTGGTCAAAAGGATTAATTCATATTTGCACCATTCAGTGTTCAAAAGGATTTGTTCACATTTGTGAATAAGTACAGTCGACTCTTGTTATCTCAAAGTCCACGGGACTCTCTGAAACACTTTGAGATATCCGTACCTCGACATATCAGATTTACGGAACTGAGTAAAAGCAATAATTCGAACAACCACATTTAATAAAATGAATATGTAAACTGACTCCTGAAGTTAGACATATATTCAAAATATTATGGAAAAGAGGAGAAATTGCTCCTAAGGAGCAATTTCTCCTCTTTTCAACAATATTTTGTTACCTGTTGTTTGATTTCCATGTTAAAAGGGGATCAGATTTTCACTTCGAGATAAGCGGTCATTCGAGATAAGTGAGGTCAAGATAACGAGGGTCAACTGTATGAAAAAGAGTTAAAGTGTCCCAGTATTTTGAGCAGTTAAAGTATAGTATAACTTACATTTTTAATTGATTGATTTGGAGTTTTACAGACCACTCAAAACTGTTATGGTCATGTCAAGCCAGTCAGTTAACCTACTCTCCTTTTTTGCAGGCAGGCTAGTCCTCTAAGCAATTAACCAGAACTTTATTTTGTGCACATACTTTTGCCAGTAGCCAACACATGCCTCCTTTAATCAGTGGAAGGGGGAGAATAACATGCACAATCTGTTCTTTGCATGTAAACTTCATTCTGATAATATCAGGCTAACCATCTCAAACAATTTAGGGGGAATGAATACACTCTCTAGGAGAGACAACTTTGTTGAAACTGTTTTAACCCCTTCTAAAAAGGGGTGTATTCTGAAAAGGAAAGAATTTGCTCCCTTGGGAGCAAACTCTTCTTTTAGAGTAAACCCCTTTCAAAAGGAGATTGGTGTGCAATACGGCAAACAAAAAGTCACAAAGCTTATCTCCCTTGTGAAAAATAGCAGACTATCTACCGTGTGTATCCAGTCCCCTTAAAAGGCTTACTAGACATGCCATGGCCAGACTGATAGCTCTCGATTAAAGGAAGCAGTCATGAGATAAATTTTGTCATGTTTCATCATGAGATGGGCCACGCCATGCAAAAACCTGTCTTCAGACATATGCGGACAGCAAAGGCCTCGATCAGCCTGCACATCTGAGCAGTCTGATCAGGGCCTGCACAGTTCGCTAACAGAATCATTCGATACTACAGAATGTATAAATGGAGAGCAAAGGATCGGATGATACTTTGCGCATGCAGAAGATGATCTGAATCTGTGCATTTTGGGCATGTTGGAAGACACTTTTTTTTGCTTGACGGTGGCCCAGATAAGTCATGTTTCACTGACTGAAAGCTGATTCCAACAAGTACCCACAAGACCCATTTTTAGAAAGCAGGCAAAAACAAAAGACAGAGTTAACTCCCTTGACGGTATAAGCTCCCTTTAATTCAGCTGCAATATGCACAAATGTAGCTTTGGACAAGTACCGGTATGCCCATGGAAGTCAGATCAGACTCTGCGGACATAGTCTTATCTGACTTCCACGGGCATACTTGTCCAAAGCTACATTTTGATCAGTCTTCGCTGCAGCACTTAATGCAGCCTATTAAAGAGAGCCCTGAGATGACTGATCAGACTATATGAATGCCCAGGCTGATCAGAGTCTACTCGGGTTCATGTCCAAAGTTACAGCTTCTCACAGTACAGCTCCGTTGGAGTTATGTAGACAATAGAATGAGGTGCCAAAGTCTACTTTTCCTTGGGACAGAATTAAACCAAACTCAAATAATTTCCTATCTTACCTCTGAGGTGAAGACAACCAGATCTGTTTGTTTGGTGATTGTTTATTGATAACATATGTGCCCCATGACTCACTCACTTTAACCGTCAGAACACCACTCTGTGAAATAATGGAGATTAGATATACTTGATAGACTTTCCACTATCTTTTGAAAGAGATACAACTTTTGTGACTTCCTGTTTAATTTTCTGTACACCAAGCCCCTTCTGAAAAGGGGTCCTCTAAAAAGAAAGACTTTGCTCCCAAGAGGAGCAAATTCTTTCATTTTAGAGTTAACCCCTTTCAGAAAGGACACAAAATCAAATTTGACAAGAGTTGTCTCTCCAGAAAGTACATTGTATATTATAATTGAGCCAGCACATGACAAAACCTACAAAATGGCATGTGCACCCAGTGAAGACTCAGATCAGCCTGGGCATCCGCCTAGTCTGATCAGGGTCTTTGCTGTGCACTCAATGGGTAGCTAAGGACCCAAGTTTTCTATATGCGGACAGCAAAGACTGATCCGACTGGGTGAATGCCCAGGCTGATCTGAGTCTTCGCTGGGTGTACATGCCATTTTGTAGTCTTTGTCAATTAGCAATATTAGAAAATGGTCCTTATCATATGCTGTCAACAAAGGCCCAAATTGGCCTGCATATTTGGCCAGTCTGATCAGGGTCTTCACTGTTTTCTTACAGATTCAATGGACACTTTAGAATATGAGCCAGCGAATGACCAAACCTACAATGAAACCTGTGTGACCAGCAAAGACTCAGATCAGCCTGTACATCCATCCAGTATGGCAAGAGTTCTTATTTATCCCTCTTTGGATGGCCTGGAGGCTGTATGCATATGTGATCAGCAAAGACTGATCAGACTGGGCAGATGTGCAGTCTGATCAGAGTATTCGCTGGTTGCACAAATCTTATTGTAGGTTTTGTCGTGCACTGGCTCCTATATCAAAGAACAGAAAAGGCCCTGACCAGACTGCACTACAGTCCTATGGGCCATTGCACCAATGTTCTAAGGACCCTTTTCTCAAGTTGTAAGTACAACAATAACAATAGCACTGTTTTCCTCTAGAAAGAGGATGGAGAATTACCCTGTGAAATTAGACAATTTTGAAAATTGGGAATCTAATGTCCTACCCTTGAATCACAGTTTCACGTCAAAAATCCTCTACCTGGGCATTATAATTTCCACAAAATTTCTTTTAGTATTTCCAGCTAAAGTTTGTATCTAAGACCCTGTCTCTGTGTTACTGTGTCAAAGTATTCTGTCAAATTCCAGAAGGTTAGGGTTATTGTACTGTCTAATCTCCAGGGTATCCCCGCCATGCCCCTCTTAGGGAAAACAATGTTAGTACTGTCCTTTCGACATCACTCGGAAAAATGTTTTTTGCTTCGCATTTTATTTAAAATGAAAGTATTTGTTCTGATTGACAATATCTTATCAGAAACCATTTGTATTTTCTGTTTCTGTGTTTTGTTCTCAAATATTTACCCTAAAATTAGATATACGGTCAAAAATCAGTCTGACCTATGCAAATTCTATAGTAAAGTGATTTTTTTTTTCAAATTTTTGTCTAAGAAAGTATTTTTAACTTTTCTTAGCTGAATTTGAATTATTGATGTTTCACATATAAATATTGTGAAAATTTCAGAAAAAATAAACAAGCAGAACTTGTTGAAAACCTGTCTCCAATTACCTGCCCTACAGATTTCTGCATTATTTGCATTCACTTTTACTATGGGAAAAAGTGAAAATATTCAATTTTTTGAAAACCAATGATTAGAATAAAGTAGTTACGACAAATGGTTTTGCTTTATATCATGACAAAAGTTTGCAAATTTACATCTTTTGGGTAAACCACAAAGCAAACAAACGACTTTCTGAAAGATGTCGAAAGCACAGTAGGTGCAAATATGATAATAAGAATCACAACTAACCTGGAGAACTCAAGTGGTTATAATAAAATTGTCACTCACAGCTAATTAAACATTTTAGGCCAAAAGGTGTATGAAATATGTTTTCCTAGAGAAATAAGAAAACAAACATTATCCAGATACTCCTCTTATCTGGAGCTATGGAGACTTTTTTCCTTAGCCTGGCCTTCAGGCCCTGTACTTGAGCGACTGTATAACAATCATACATTCTTTGAAAGCATTATAACAGAGTACAAATGTGCATTTAACTTAACCCTTAGCATTCTGGGTAAAATTTTCAATTTGCTTAAAATGTTTGCTGGGAAAAATAAGAAAAAATATTTCAATATGTCATCTGCTGAAAATTTTATCCAGCGTGCTAAATGATAACTATGTTCTAGTACAAAAACAACAAAAAATTCATGGAAATCTGTGATGTTTTGGTACAAAAAATCCATGAAATAAACAGTAGCATTCATGTGAGAAAAGACACTATCAACAGACTGTGATACCATATTGTTTGAGACCCTGTTAGGGAGGATGTATATGGCAGGTTTGATGACAGTAGGTCATATAGTTGATCAGAAATGAAGCTAAAAGCTAAGGCTGATGTAAAAAACATTACAAAATGATCAGACAATGGAACATAGGTCAGGTCTTTAAATGACACTATGGTGTTTGAGTCTATGTTAGGAAGAAAGTGGATGGCGAGTTAGATAACTGTAGATGCCATATAAGCTGAGCTCTGTATCAGCGGGAGTAATGGGTATTTCAGGACTGGATTTTTCGAAAATCAGCACTGAAATTTAAGTTGAGGGGGTAAAAATACAATGAAATTTTGGTCAGCTTTGACATCAAATTTGTGGTGGGGTGGGGTCAAAATTTTCAGTGAACTTTACATTTTTATTTAACATACAGCAATTTCCTTCACACTTATTGTTTTGTGAGCAGAGCTTACTTCAAATGTGATAGCTTTGTTAACCCTTGTCCTGCTGAATAAATTAAGATGCCACACCCACTTCTAATTTTCAGCCAATCAGGTTACTTGATCCAGATTGTTGTTATAAATTTGCATACTTGATGGCAAACAGTGCAGATCCAGATCAGTTGGCTTCTTTAGAAGCCAACTGATCTGGATCTACACTGTTTGCAAAACAGGATATATCCGGGTTCAGCAGGACAAGGGTTAAAAGTGCTTACTCCAAATGTGACATCATATTCTGGATCACAAGATGTCAATCTGTCTGGTAGATCTTCAAACTTCTCTGTAAGAGAGTCTAGTGTCTCATTAGCCAGTCGCTCATATTCAAACTCGGACAATCTGCAACCAAAGAACATATGAGTGCTCAAGATATAATACTATTTTGGAGATAAATACTCTACAACCTCTTTATAAAACTATTGCTGGGTTCAAATGCGTAAGCCTTGTTCGCAAAACAAGAAATGTTTGAACAAAAGTCTATAGATAGATCATATGAAAAAATGACCATGAATGGTCATTTTTTTTATACAAGGTATATATTTGTCTGGGGTCCACCTTTAACCCCTGTCCTGCTGAATAAATTAAAAGGAAAATTTCCAGATAAAAAATTCTGATATTTTCATATCCATGCACAAAACATTGATTGTGGGTACTCAGTGAGGCAGTTCTAACAAGTACCCACAATCTGTGTTTTTAGCAAAATAAAAAAAATCATGTATACCCCTGTAAACCCCAGTTTTACTATATAAAAATGGGGTTTAAGGGGGTCAAAATTATATAGACATGTTTGCGTGATGAAGATCAACACTGTTTGGTTGAACATTATCTATGGAGCTATGCCAGTTGATTCGCGACACACGAAAACAGCCTTTATACAATTTGTTGAGGATGTAGGTCCAAATCAGCATGCACATCCTTAGATCTGATCAGAGCCCAGTTGTTCAAAGCTAACGACATCGTTAGTTAACGATTCGTTAAAATTTACATAGAGTGATACGCAAATATGCTGAAATTTTTTGCTGAAAAAAAGGGAGTAGCTTTTGCAGTGCAAAAGCTACTCACATTTTTTCAGCAAAAAATATCAGAATATTGTATATTGAATCCCCTAAAACAGTTAACGAAATGACTCTTAACAAGCTCGTTAAGCTAAGGACGCTTTGAACAACTGGGCCCTTTCGTCAACATATACTACACTATCTACTGATTATGTAAGCAGACAATGAAGGCCCAGATCAGTTTGAGCTTATATCCTGGCTGATCTGGGCCCGCTTTGTCTGCAAATTGCATTAGAACCAGGGCTGTGAAAATACCATGCCCGACTTGTCTCATTTCCTTGAGGACAAGTAAGAAATTTCAATTTACTTGTCCTGGGACAAGGACTTCATAGATCTATCTAAGAAGAGTATCCAGATTATGAGATATATATTTTTTTCTTATTTCTCGAAGAAAACATCTTGTGGGTACTCATTAGAAGTGCCTCTGTGAGGCACTTCTAATGAGTACCCACAACATATGTTTTCTTCAAGAAATAAGGAAATTGTCAATTTTCGGGCAAGAAAATTTTGGTTGGACAAGTAGATTTTGACTATTTACTTGTCGTCAACATATACTACACTATCTACATTTAATAAAATTTATAATTCCACAACCCTGATTAGAACCCTTTCCAAGCATGGCACATCATATATAGAGCTATTTGCAAGTGATGTTTTTTGTTTTCATATTCTTGCAGAAAAAAGGATTCAACATTTTAAAAACAATATAGATCAAACTCATATGTCGCACCTGCCACCCCCAAAAAATAATGTTTATTTCAGGTAGAAGAAATTAATATAAGAATTTCACCGAAAGCACTTGCATACTCTCATATGATGCATGAAAGTATCCACTGTCTTTACTTACATAAAATTTGAGGTAAGAAAATGACAAAATTAACAAAGTGGAAAAGTGACAAAAATAAATTTAAAAATTATATCCAAATTAACCACATGCACATCTGCAGACCCTGTACAAAACATGAGCAAAGTTTCAAAAAGACCGTTATAAAATTGTATGAGGAATTGCAATCACTGCAAGGTACCCATCTCTATACATCTGCGGTCAGAAAATGATAAAGTTCAAAAAGTAGAAAAAGTGA
Organism: Anodontia alba; assembly: GCA_964016985.1. Lineage (NCBI taxonomy): Eukaryota > Metazoa > Mollusca > Bivalvia > Lucinida > Lucinidae > Anodontia > Anodontia alba. The sequence continues at coordinate 12,332,207 of OZ024829.1, forward strand.
CAAAAATTAATGCAAGGATTATATCAAAGCACATGCATATCTTCAGACTATGAAGAAAACATGTGCAAGGTTTCAAAACGATTGGTATAAACTTGTATAAGGAGTTGTGCTCATGAGGTACCTCTGTTCATATATTGAGGGCAAAATATGACTAAGTGCACATCTTCATACCATGGAGAAAGAATATGCAAAGTTTCAAAACAATCTGTACAAAACTGCAAGAGAAGTTGCGCTCACAAGAGGTACCCACTGTGTATAACTTGAGGGTGAAAAATGACTAAGTTCACAATATGGAAAAAGGACAAAAAATAATCTAACAGTTTTGTCCTAACCACATGCACATCCCCATACCATGATGAAAACACACGCAAAGTTTCAAAACAATCGGTACAAAACTGTCACAAGACACCCAGGGTAAATGTTGACAGATGGACAAAAAAAGAAAACAATTTAACCCTTAAGTATGTTGGGTACAAACATTGGCAGACCACATTTCAAAACACATTACCAGAAAACAAGTTTTGACACTTTAAACTAAAAAATGTCAACTCCTGTTTTCAGGGAAAAATAAGAAAACTTTCATCAACATGTAAACCTACTGAATTTGCCCAGATAGTGTTAAAGATTAAAATATCTTCTTGTACTGCCATTGGTAGCAGACTACTGCTTACTTACTCTTGTATTATCTCAGTTGAACAGTTTCTAACAGGAATCTGGCATGCTGTACAGAGATGACGGCTCAAAGAAGAAACCAAGCAAGCAGGCTGCTGTGGAAATAAAAAAATCAGTAAACTGTTTACTCTTTTCAAGAAATATTAAAACACTATGCCCCCTACTATATGCTTCTCCCTACAAAATGTCAAAGTTGAAAAGGTGCATAACTCTCACAATATTCATCTGATTTTTTTTTTTTTTTTTTTTTTTAGGTTTGTTGGGTGATCAACTCCTCGGCACCAAGAAGTTCACCAAGTTTCAATATTCTAGCTCAAACCTTTTTTGACATGTATACATTATATCTTGGTGAATGAATGTCATCAGACATTTCACCACTAAAAATTCTGATTCTGATCTTGGTAACAAGAAAACTGTGACAAGTAATTCTGTTGGGTCACTCAAAATACCGTGGCACTGGCAAGGCAAAAAGGCCTTGAGTGATCTTAGAAAACATTGAAAGACACGAATCAAACAACGTTTTTCAACCAAATGCCAACCGAGGTTGCTCAGCATTGCAGAAATGTTCTCATACAATAAGTATTTATTCAGGACCTACCTTCCTTTGTACAATTTTTTTTAAAATTTTGTGAATATTGTGTTTAAAGGTATACACTGACAGGCTCCACATAGTGGAGGCATACTCCACCAGGAGGCATACTCCACCAGGGGTCTAACTACTTTTGTAGGCTATTTCTTTAACTAGCTAGTTTACTTTTAAGTTTTAACATAAAAATTTACTGTTTTCCAAAGCTTAAGAATTTCATTTATAGGGTGTTTGAAAATACTTACACCAAGATATTGTGTGCATTATCAACAGACCAATACCTTTAGCTGAAGCTATGCTGGGTGAGGATGGGTTGCCTAGATCTGCTTATGCACAAGACTGAGAATTTGTCTGGATTAAATTCCATGTTCCAGGTTTGTTCCCATTGTTGAAATGTTCGAGATCATTCTGGAGAAAGTTGTTATCATTTTGATTGACAACTGCAATATTGTCTGCAAACAATCTTACTTGTGACTGGATGTGTTCATTTATATATGTTTGTGTTGAGGTTTTAGGGCCCAGTCAACCCATTGAGTCATGTCGAGAGCGGTCAGTTTACCTAACCACTCTTTTACTGGGCAGGCATATAGTCCTCTAAGTGGTTAACTAGAATTATGCACAATCTTTCACCAGAAACTGACAATTGCCCTTCCGGAATCAGCGGAAGGGAGAGAATGACCGTAGACAATATTTCATGATCAAGCTCCATGAAAGAATGTTGCCTACACAGCAGGGGTCAAACCTGCAATCTCCTGATCACCAGTCAGACATGCATTCAACTGAAACACTGAGGTAAGCTTTGTGTTCATGTAGAGCAAAATACAGAGTGGACCAAGACCTGAGCCCTGATGTTGTGTACTTTTAATGACAACTCCTCTTCTTTCAGCACTATGGCCTGGGTTTAATACTCAAATAAAGCTTGGATCCATTTATGTGCCTTCTTTAAACTCCATGAGAAAGAACTTTTTAAGAACAGTAATTTCAGACAACTGTCAAAAAAAAAAAAAGCCTTACTAAAGTTGAGCATGACTAGATCTGTTTGGTTGATATGTATACTGGTAAGTTGCTGTACTCTCTTTTTGACATCATTAGGAAAGATGTTTTTTACCGACTTTAAATTGAAAACAAAAAGAAATAAATCACCAAAATCCTGCCTGACTTAGATCTACTCTATTCCATTCCTCTTGTAGTTTTCAAATTTCACCATGACTTTTTATAATATCCCACATAGATAAAAAAACTTGTCCACATACACTTTCTTATTGCTTCAAATATGGCTGCTGGCTTTTCTGTGACTGAAATCTGGATCAAACTATTTAGAATGTTGAGGTTTTCTACTAATGTTGTTTTACCAGCTTTGGGTTTACGAGGGTAAAGATCAGGGAGGAGGTTAAGAAAAAATATTTTACATCATTTAATTTAAAGCACATAAAACAATATTTTAAATAACTATCTAGCAAGAGCCCAGAGGGTAACGAATACCCTTGGCAGGCGCCATTTCTTAATTATAACATATTATTTTTAAATCAATGACAATGATATAAGGCAAAATCAATGGACCATGAAATATGGTCACTGACCCACATATTGTTTACAAGGTCAATTTCTGAGTGACACTGATCTATCATCCCAAGTACAACTTTTCTCAAGTAAATAGTCTTCAAGACATGAAGCAAAATTGCTGGACCATAAAATATAGGTCACTGAGCTACACATACTGGGGAGGTCATTCTGATGTGTCACACTGATCCATTATACCAACTATGATGTTAATCCATTAAATAATCTAGGATATTAAGCAAAATCACTAGACCATGAATTGAAATATATGCTGATTTAAATTTACTTTGAGGCAGAGTTTGGGTCACACTATCAGTAAATATGACACTTCGGCATCAAAAAAATGTAGTGGGAGATATAAGACAAAATCAGTGGGCTATGAAGCCTACATTTATTTTGAGGTAAAATGCTGTGTCATACTGACCCATAATACCAAACAATGATGGTCATACATCAAGTTTTCTTCAAGATGTAACATGAAATCAGTGGACCATGAAATATAGTTCACAGTGACCTACATTTACTTTATGGTCAACTGTTGGATCATACTGATTCATAATCCCAAATGATGTTCATACATCAAATAACAGTCAAGATATAAGGTAAAATTACTGGACCGAGAAATACAGGTCAAGGTGATCTACATTTAGTATGATAACAATCTTGTGTCACACAGAACCAATATCCCAAGTATCACATAAATCCATGAAATAGTCTTCAAGATGAAAGGCAAAATCGCTGGAGCATAAAAATTAGGTCACAATGATCTTGACTTTATTAAACTGAATGTTGATGTGATAAACATGTTTGATGCCAATCCTTCTTTATTAAGAAGTTGCTTGTATAAACACGCTGCAATATACTACTTTATTGAGATGTCCTAGATTTTGACTTCTAGCCCAGCCCAGAGGTATGACCCAGGGGTCCATAGATTATGAAAGAGAACCCTCCCAGGTACTACCATACCAAATTCTAGAGCAAGTGCCCAGAGAGTCATGAATACCCCCTGCCAGCGCCATTTTTAATTATGAAATATTTTAAAGTCAACAACAATGATATAAGGCAAAATCAATGGACCATGAAATATAGGTCATTGACCAACATATAGTTTACAAGGTCAGTCTCTGAGTGACACTGATCTATCATCCCAAGTGAGTAGTCTTCAAGACATGAACCTAAATCGCTGGACCATAAAATATAGGTCATTGACCTTCATAAACTTGATAGGTCAATCTGATGGTCACATTGATCCATTATACCAACTTTGCTGTTAATCCATTAAATAATCTAGAAGATACTGAACAAAATCACTAGACCATGAAATATAGGTCATGCTGATTTATATTTGAGGTCAAAGTTTGGGTCACACTGTGTCATTATACATAATGCCACTTAGGCCTCAAATAGTGGGAGATATAAAACAAACTATATAGGTCACATAATCCCAAATTATGATAGTCATACATCAAATTGTGTTTAAGATGTAACCTGAAATCACCGGACCATGAAATCAGGTCACAGTGACCTACATTTATATTTAGGTCAACTGTTGCATCATACTGATTCATTATCCCAAATAATGATGTTCATATATCAAATAACATTCAAGACATATGGCAAAATCACTGGACCATGAAATATAGGTCAAGGTGACCTACATTTGTTAAGATGTCAATTGTGGTGTCACACAGAACCAATATCCCAAGTATCACATTAATCCATGAAATAGTCTTCAAAATATAAGGCAAAATCACTGGAGCATGAAAATAATGTCACAATGACCTTGACCTTATTACACTCAATGTTGATGTGATATACATGTTCTTTATTTAGTTGTTTGTATAAACAAACTGTAATATACTACTTTCTTGGAGTGTCCTAGATTTTGACCTCTAGCCCTGCCCCGGGGAATGACTCAGGGGTTCACAGATGTAGAATGGAATATGAAAAGTTTTTGATCAGTGGCTGCAGAGTTATAAGTAATAAAAAAAACTTCGAAGTAAAACATGGTTATAGAAAGAGTTAATGGATGGAATCACAGACGTTATTACGAGAGGTATGTTATGAGGTTATTCCTTTGATCTTTCTTTGATCTTCTTAACCCCACAACCACCATTTTTATCTATTTGTAAATCCCACAACACAATTTTTAACCCCACAATGGCGGAATAAACCAGACATAAATACAAACACCAACCTCCCAATGTACCTAGGACGTATGTACAGATGGAGGGACAGATGGAACTGATGAAAACTATATACCCCTTCGGCATACTTCGTATGCCAGGGGTATAATGAATAGTTTCTGATAACGTCCCTGCAGAGATATATGTAATCAAAACACTTCTAAGTAAAACTTGGTTATAGACTATAGTCAGTCTTAATGGATAGAATCATGGACAGACGGACGATGGAAGAACAGAAAGATGAACCGAACTGATGAAAACTATAAACTATATATATGCCCTTCGACATACTTTATATGACGGGGGTATAAAGAGAAGCTATAACATCCCTTTCTGAAAACAGTGATGATGTAGTGGATCAACAATGCTATCTGGAATCAGGGATGTAAACAATGGAAAATCCTGACCTCAAGGTCAAAGGTATTATTAACTAGCTGTTTTGTCCAGCAAAGCCAGAGGGTGGTTTCAAATTTGTTAGGCTAAAGATTGTTACATAATTATGGATACTTTAATTAAAAATTTCCCATGCGAAAACATGTTTCCAAATGATGTCAAAAAGAGAGGGGGTATTCTACTTCTTATTGTATGTAATAAGTTGGTCTGTTGGGTCTAGCTAGATCAGAAAAGTTCACACGTCGAGTAGGGTTTGTACCCAAAATCTCTAACACCAAAGGCCAGTACACTGTGTCACCACACTCCTCTACACAGTGCACGAACAACTTTACCTTCTCCAGCTATACATTAGCCAGATGTTTTCATTGAACTCGATGCACACATGCGCGAATTTTGATATTTGAATTCAGTGTACGCATGGGCACTTGATAAAGGAGGTGTGTTTTTCCAGCCAAGTGCTGTTTGATGTGGGTGGAATACACAGGTGTAAATATAAAGCTTAAACACAAAATTCTTTCAAAGAATAGTGCTTGATAGGCATAATTTCAGGTATTTATTTCTATTTCCTATTTGTTTATGCCCTGTTTATGTGCATAATTAAACACCTTACAGTTATCGAATACTCCTGGAATGGATCAGACGAGGATCAAAAAACGTGATTACTCGCTTTGACTCTGGTAATGCCGATATGACTCTTGATGAATTCTAATTTGTTAAAAATAAACATTTATAAATACAGTTCTGATTAAATTATGACACTGCCTGGAAAAAATCATCTTTGTTCATATAATGCTTTTAACTGAGGCACACTGCACCCCTAAAATCATTGCATTCAGCATTTCAATCGATAATTCTGGCCTTAAAACCCAATCGATCCACCTGCAGTTTTCACCAGTGTTTAGGCAGAGAGGCTAAAATTAACTAGCGTGTAATGCGCAAAGGTGATAGACATTGGGCAGGGCTATATTTAGCATGTGCATGTTGAAGTCAGCTGTAATGTCATGAAGAAAAAACAATGATGATATCTGAATGCCTAATTATAATGAATTATGAAAGAGCAAATAACGTAAGTGCATGCAGTGTCTCTTCAACAGTGATGCTAGTATCTTTACCTATACATTTCAGGCAGCTTTGTCTGTTACAAGAGGGGTTAATGTAAAATGATAAAAAACTCAGTATGATAGTAAGAATGGATTTTCTGCTTAGTAGTAGTACTAATATAAACGTAAATGTCAGAATAAAAATGAAAAATGAGAATGTATGAATCCAAGAGCCCTATTTATAGGGCTAATATTAGCTCTGCAGTATCAATTCTTTTGCAATCTAATATATTGTTTTTACCAATTTTAGCCGACGCTTTGAAATCTTGAAGTTGGCTGTTTGAGTTATTCTTTGCTGTAAAACTTTAGGCAGTCTGCACCATGTTCCCGCAGTGGTAAGTCGTCTAATGCAGAGCATTTTTCTCTCTCTCTTTCAGGGTGATGTCTACTTTCGTTTTGTAAAACCGGAAATGAACATTCATTGGTTAATAGCATTCGTAAAGATGTCTGCGTCCATCGAACACATATCAGATCGACCGAAAGTAGGACTGGCTGTATTTGTCACAAGTAAAAAACATCCTGGTTGTGTCTTGCTAGGGAAAAGGAAAGGTTCAGCGCCGGGACAAGAACAGTTTGCGACGCCGGGCGGACACCTCGAATTTGGGTATTATTCTTTAAAATCATGAGTTTTCGTGGGTTACGAAATCACCGCGGAAATCATTTGAGGATAATCTCACCGTGTATCATAGAATCCGGAACTTGGTACCACTTCAGTTGATAAACAACTCATAAACAAACGAATTGGATTATGTCCAGGGTAAGAAAATCCTTTATCATAATGTTCTGTCGGGGTATTGTGCACTAAATAAACATTCCTCATTTATCGAAGACATTTTAGTTTTAAATGCACCCCCTGAAATCACATGAAAATGGTTTAAAGTTCATTTTTCAGTGCAAAACGAGCAGCCTGGTACCGCGACAAATATGTGTCATCTATGTAACACGCCCGTTGATCGCACAAGCAACTGCGATAAATTCCATTTCATTATGTCCCACAGGCATTGCCATGCCTGCTGTTCATATTCATTTAACATTTTTCTCCGAACTGTTCTGGAACTCGATGAAAACAGGAAAAATCATGAAGCACTTGAGTACAGCAACTTGCGACACTGCACAGAAGTACAGGACGGCGACTTTTTCACTAACTGTACGGCGATTAGCATTGACAAGAAACAATAATACGCCAAATAGTGGGCGATGCGGTTCAGGGAACGCCACAATCTGCAAATGAGGCCAACTCAACGCTCCCCCTCCAGCCACCACCGACTCATCAAAATCTCAACTCTGGGGCAAGTTATGCCTAGTCTTATCTAAAATCAACAAAAGAACTGGACCCATAGCCCTCTGAGTCACTGAGCATGCACATTTGAATTTCGATTTATTGAGGGCTTGCAGACACCTTTTATGCTTAACGGAACTCTGTACAATCACACTACGCTCCCTACAAAATGTGCTCCCTCGAGGAGCATATTGTGCACCCTGCATAAACATATTCTTATGGGATCGGGAATTTTGTTGTGGATGGCTTTGGAGAAAGCATAGCTGATTACAAAAAGATATTTTAACAGATGCTAAACCTCATCAAATGTACAGAATGGAAAATATATTTTTGATATTCAGCTGTGCTTGTATTTAATTTTTGAAAACGTGCTGTAACGAGGGGAATTCAGGCCAAAAAACTCGATTTCACAGGATATAGGCTACTTCGGCGGCCATTTTCTGTTACCATAGCAACCACAAAACCTGAATGTTAGTGAACTTGGACAGAAAGGTCATTGATCTTATTAAAAAAAAAAAAACAAATCAGCTCAAAGAAATTTCTTGACTACAACTTTGATTTGTTGGCATCACAAGAACATCCTTAAAAATATTTTTGTTTGCTGTCACTCTACCTAGAATTCTCAGGGTGGGTCGGTAGGTAGGTGATTTTCTTTGATAAACTTGTTATGTTAAATAATCTTCGTGGATTCAATGCCTAGTAGTTAATGACCTATTCTCCGCTGTTAAGTAAAACATTTGAATTATTGTCAGAGTGATGTTCAAAATTAAAACAAACATTGAATCATAAAGACTTTTCCCAATAAAAATGTGTGAAAAAATCGCCAGATCTCAATAAATTTTTGAGTGGGGGTCAAATAGTGAGTCGGTCGGGGAACAGCAAACAAACAATTTTTATGGATGGCCCTAGGGGCCAAAAAAGTTCTGTTAATGCACGTTGTCCTTTGTAACTGGTGAAAGGAGTGGAAATTCCCCATTTCTTATAGTGCCCTCACACTATGGCGAATGTGCTTGCGAATGTCATTCGTCGCCAATTCGTAATGATCGTAAAATGATTGTCAAACATTCACAAGCGTTCATAAGCATTCGCTGACGTTTTGGGGGTGTTACGAATATTAGAAACATGCTCCTTATATTCGCAAGGAAAGCACATTCTCCTTTTTTCACAACGCATTCTTAAGAATTGACAAGCTGTTCGTATTGATTGCACGTTACACTTGTAACGTTGGTAAGACATTTGTAGAGTATTCATTAGCATTTTCCCTATATTTCAGAGCGTGCACGCACGCAAACGAAGCAGCACGTATTATTAGTAATTGATAGAGAAACTGGAGAAGAAAAGTATACTCATGGTGAAATTTTCTAGAAAGCATCAAAATAAGAAACACATAGCATATAAATGCGTGCCACAAGAAAATGTATAACTATGTCGGCTTATTTAATGCTTAAGCCAGTTATCTTGATCAAACATGTCATCTGAAATATAACTTTACTCATGGTAAAATGTGAAGAATAACTGCCGATAAGCGAATATTGGCAAGCAATCATTGTGTTTTAACTTTAGGTTTGCATCAGCATTTGTAATTATTCTTATCATTCGTAAAAGATTTGCATGGCTTGGAAAATGGATTATTATTGAAACGTAAGCTTCTTTAGAAATTCGCAAGCATTAGTGATGATTCATCACGTTTTCGCACACATTCGTAAGGGCCTTAATTTGTTCAGTGTTTGTCTCGACCAATCATATGATTTTCGGCTATTCTGCTGCGAATTTAAAAATTTCCACATTCTTTCATATTCATAAGGATATTCGCCATAATGTGAGAGCAGCATTAAAATATTTTGCATAGCAAAGAGAAAGTTTAACAAACATAATGCATGGAAATAGGAGTTTTGCTGCGTTATGTTGATTCAAGTTGCCGTACTGTAAATTTATTATGTTTTTTTAAGCTGCCGTACACAGAACTTCCAAATTGCCGTACTCCCAGAAACTCCGTGTTTTCGAGAATAATTCAGTCAAATCATTGTCGTTGCAAATGAAACTTATACCGAAGGTGATTCTTAATATGCTGAATGTTTTGACATTGAAAAAGAACAGGAAAATGCTTTAAACAATGCCGAAACGATCATGTTTTCGAGGAGACACATTGTTTTGAAAAGTACCAGCTCGCAGGATTCCAAGTGTTTTTAGCGAAATACAGAAATATTTTTGAAAAATCACGGGCATTGACAACAGTCAGGTGTCTCTAGGAACTAACACTTTTCATTTCAAAGGATGAAACTCGTTAAAAGGCATCGAAAAAAAAGTTCTACTGACCTGGCTACGTGCCATTACAGCCATTTTTATAGTTGTTTATCGACTGAAGTGGTACCAAGTTCCGGATTCTATGATACACGGTGAATCTGCCGGCTGACCAAGCATGGCGGCGGAATATGCCACCTGTATACGTCATCATAAAATATCAACAAAAATCACAAATGAAATGCGTGTCTCACAAATTGAACTGATAACTTAAATGTCAAGATATATCAAGTGGTTATTAATAGATAAAAATGAATTTTATAAGTATGAAAAACTTACGTTCTAACTTTTGTAATTTTGAGACAAAATATTTCCTTTTTCTTTTCCATGAATACATAAAGTACTTATGTTATTTTCTTTTACAATGATCCATCTAGGGCAACGGGAAAATAAAATATCCAAAGTCATTCAAATAAAGACACACTTTGGCTTCCAAGAAGGCTATCAAACAGCTCTAAACAATGTACATTGACTGTACATATATAATGTACATAGCTGTCCCCCTTTCACGTGCAGATAGAATACAAAGGGTACCTAGACTTACTGAAACGAAACCAAAATACCGAAACGGACTATTAAAAATATAGGGAAAGAATTTACATTTATATCACTGGTTTCTGGTTTCGTTTTGGTATTCTTAGTAATTGAAATGCATATGTGCACTAAATAGACACAATGGGACTAATTTTGATAGAATGAAACAGAGAATTATGTTAACAAGCGCAAGGACAATAAGAGTGATAATAGCATGTAACTATTATGTAAAAACACTTATTCTGGATATCAAATCAGAAAAGATAACATGTTTTAATAGCACATAGCTGCACTAAGAGCAAAGATGTGAGCTAATATTGAATATGATCCAAGAATGACCGAGTCTCTGACAAGTTGGTCATAATAGCTAACTATAACCCTATTGTCACTTATCAAGTCTTTATAAGTTTTGCATTTGTGGTCATAGAATGGTCTGTTAAGAATTATTTCTAATGATGTTTTCAGCCTGAGCAGCGTATGATAATTTTCTGTACCACTCATCGCCAGTGAAACTGCCCTGTACATGCAGTTACCATCTCCATCTAGCCGGATAGAAGTCAAACAAAAGGGCGGGACGAAACATCTTGAGTAAAGTTTCTGATACTGAATCAACATGTTCAGAGCCACAAGAGGTCACTTTATCAGATAAGGGGACGCAAACCTTATAAGTGTCTAAAAGTTTCAGCTCGTTTTTCGCTGTAATTTGGAGGGCGTTTCTTCTTCCAGATTCCAGGGACATCAGCAACCTAAAAATATACATGTGCGCCCCTGTCATTATCCCAGACGGCATGCTAAGGTTCGGCCAACGTTGAAATATGGCGGTCCATTGTGTTGGCCGAACGCAGACAATCAACGTTGGCCCAGCGTAAGTTTGCTCGCTGGACCATCGTTGGGCCAACGTGTAGGCATTACCTTGGGCCAATGTATGTCAATTAATTACAACGTTAGGCCAATGTTCGGCCAACGTTTGCCCTGTACAATTCTAAAGTTAGGAAACATAGCTGTTATATGTACGTGGTCTGGATCACTTGCGAGTTTGACATTCGTAGAGAACAATACTATATGTTTTTGTGAATGTAAAAATGTATTCCACTAAAAAGCATTGTTTTTACAATATTTTTATATGTAAACTGACATACTTTCCTTTTTCTCCTGAGTCCTCTAGGTGAAGTATGATCAGGGTCTTCACTGTTTCTGTGAGCGTGTTTTGGAACCATTACTCTAGTTAAACAATGTTTGCGCTGTAAGAATGTCAAAATCACAGATGAGCCGGAGCACAGCAAAGCCTACAATATACTATGAGCATCAAACAAAGACAGATCAGCCTGCAGAGAAACATTGTGTACCCATACCAGACACCGCCTTTTGCGGAGCCTGGTCTGTGTCCACACTGTTTTGCTAGTTTCCCAGCATTTATTGGTAAGTGGACAATTTATATACTGAAAGGAAACAGAAACGCAGGGTAAATTTTATTCCTAAATTTCATTCAAGTTTGAAAAAGTTTGTTAAATATTTTACTATGATTACAAAACGGTACATGTATGGAACAAAAGTTCCAAAGTCAATTGATTTGTGATCAACAAGTCTCGAGTTATTGAAGTTCATTGGTAGCTACCCCCCAAATCTTGAAATCAAAATCAAACTAAAAATAAATATCGGGTGTGCCCCCCTTTTGCTGCCGTTGCTGCCCTAATTCTCCTTTGGATAGAGAACCAAAGCATTGACAGTTCGCATCGGGATGTTATTCCATTCATCGATTCACGCATTCCTTAGTTGTGCGAGAGTTGCAGGGGGATTTCGGCGCTTCCTAACTCTTCTGTCCAGCTCATCCCACATGTGCTCTATAGGGGTCAAATCTGGACTGTACGGTGGCCATGCTAGTGGTGCAATGTTATTGTTTGACAGGAAATCCTGACCAACTCGGGCATCATGTGGTCGGGCATTGTCCTGCTGCAGAATCAGATTATGTTGTTGCACAAGCGGGACTGCAACAGGATGCAAGATCTCATCCCTATACCTTACTGCGGTCATATTGCCCACAACAATAATCAACTGTGATTTTATCCCGTGAGCAATGCCTCCCCAGACCATAACGGAGCCACCCCCCAAACCGATCCCGTTCGACAACACAGGCGTCTGCAAAGCGTTCTCCGCGACGTCGGTACACACGACGTCGACCATCTGCGCGATAGAGAGTAACCCTAGACTTGTCTGTAAAAAGAACTCGTCTCCACTGCCTCATCGGAAATAGCCTGGGCGCATGCGCCGTCAACCACGCCATATGACGCAACCTACGTGTCTGGGTCAGAGGCAGACCAACTTATGGACGACGAGCTCGAAGACCAATCTCACGCAATCAACTTCCAACAGTCTATGGAGAAATTTGTCGATTATGCGTACCTACTGTATTAAGGGCAGTTTTGGTAGCAGTGAGATGACGATTCCGCAAATGTGCCAGACGGATTGTCCTGTCTTGACGTCGCGACATCACGCGTGGACGCCCAGACCGCGGTCGGTCTGCTAAATGCCCTGTCTCCCTTAAACGTCTAACAAGACATCCGTGTTGGTGAGGGGTATAGTGAAGAGTTTGAAGTGAAGGTTGGTGTTCACCAAGGATCAGTACTCAGCCCACTGCTCTTCATCATTGTGCTTGAAGCCTTATCACGAGAGTTTGGCTCTGGGGTCCCCTGGGAGGACCTCTATGCCGATGACCTTGTTATCATTGCTGAATCACTGGAGGAATGTGTCAGGAGGCTCTTGACTTGGAAAGAAGCAATGGAGAAGAAAGGACTGAGAGTAAATGCAGGAAAGACAAAGATCATGATCTGCGGTACGGGACTGGACCTCCTGCAGAGTTCAGGCGAGTTTCCATGCGCTGTCTGTCGCACTGGAGTGGGCAGCAACAGCATCTTCTGCAATGGCTGCAAGCACTGGGTGCACAAGAAATGCAGTGGGCTCAAGCGCTTGAAAAAGGACCCTGACTATAGATGTACACGGTGCCAGGGAACTGCACGCCCCTTGGATGGCAGACCACAGAAGGAAGTCCAGGTCGGACCTGACAAGCTTGAGGTGGTAGCTTCCTTTTGCTACCTAGGAGACATGCTCTCAGCAGCAGGTGGCTGTGAACTTTCAACCACAACACATGTGAAAACTGCCTGGAAGAAGTTCAAGGATCTGCTACCAGTCCTCTCTTCACGCCACCTCTCTTTCAAAACACGTGGCCATGTGTACAGCTCTTGTGTGCGGAGTGCAATGCTCCATGCCAGCGAGACTTGGCCATTGACAAAGCCGAACCTCCAGCGTCTGCAGCGAAATGACAGGGCAATGATCAGACAGATCTGCAATGTCAGGCCACAAGACATTGTCACCACCAGGTCCAATGATCTACTTGTGCTTCTTGGCATTGAGGATCTGGACCTCATTCTGAAGGAGAGAAGACTTCGATGGTATGGACATGTGGAAGGCTCCAGTGGTGCAATCAAGACAGCCTTTGACATACAGGTTGATGGAAAGCGTTGGCCTGGGAGGCCCAAAATGACATGGAAGCAGCTGACAGAGAGGGATTGCAGAGAGTGGAAGCTCTCGGCTATCAACCCTCATGATAGACGTACCTGGAGATTTGGTGTGAGATCTGCCATGCGTGCAGCAAGCCAGCTATCTAGAAGGGGGCCCACTGATGTGGATGTTGCCCCTGTACCTGCATGTTAATCAAAAATCCGATTATGATATGATGATGATCAATTGTTGAGACGTTAGCCCCAAAATGATTGGCAACTTGCTGTTGCCTCTGACCCTGCCACAGCAACGCAATTGCCCTACCCCTCTGAACATCAGTCAATCGTACCATGATTGAAAAAAAGTTCAAAGTAGCGTAAAAATGAAAAGAAAAATTGGTAAAAGAATCGAAGAGCGTTGTGTATCGTTGAAGTGTACCAAATGGTGTGAGGAAATCTTGTGCTGAAGGTTTAAACTTGCTTGTTTTGCACGAAATTTTGGCTTTCCGTATTGTCCATGCAATGCACTGTGTAGTGCACGGTTGAATGATTTCACACACTGGGTAGATACCACATCGACCAAAGACTCGTATACCCGTTAACATTCACAGGACAATCTGTAAAAGTGTATGGCTATAGTAAACACCGTAAAAAATGGTTAAAATATGAAGGAAAAAACTCTACCCTGCGTTTCTTTTTCCTTTCAGTATATTTATAAATAAATGACAAAAAACTTGAGTTAACCGTTTTTTTTCATTTCTTTATTTATTTATTTATTTATTTTTTGTATTACTTTCAAATTTCTAGATTATTATAATAATGGATCATTCATTCAGCAATACACGGCCAACCGAAATCTTAAGCATCAATTGTCTACACAGTTTTCTTCACTAATCTAAGTCATTAAATAAACATGTTTATTCACGTCGCCTTAGGATGTTAAAGGCACGCGCTAATCCCCTGCCATATATGCGTTGAAACAGTAGTCTTTAGGTAATGCTCAAATCATTGATTGTGAAGTTCATGGGAGCCATGGTATGATAAGCCCTGCTTAACTATCTGCGAACAACATAGGTGCCAATCGGCTAACACATCCGCACACTCAGATTAGCACCTTGCAGTTCGCTATACATCTAGTTTCTCTCTCTAAAATTTCAGGTAAGGATCAAGTGAATGTAAAGTAAATGCATACGAGCATACAAGCCACTGTATAAGTATAAGAAACCCTGCTTTACTAATTAATAGCAAACAAAAGAGGCACAGATCAGCCTATGCATCCGCACACTCAGATCAGCACCTTACAGTTCGCTACACTTCTAGTTTCTCAATGTAAATTGTCTTCTGAAAAGATGAACCACGGTATGAGATAAAATATCATTAGTAAAAAAAAATTAAAAAAAATATTGATATATAAAATCTATCTATCTATCTATCTTCTATCTCTCTATCTATCTGTCTGTCTGTCTGTCTGTCTCTCCGTCCGTCCAACGGTCGGTCTGCGGTCCTTTAATCCACTAACCAAAACGTTTTTCTATCTATTAGCGGTACTTTAAAGTTCTGATCGAGACAGTTTATCTAAGCCGCAGAATGTGGTTTTAATAATCAATAATGATTATGTAATGTATGGTCCTCTCGATAATCAGTTAATTGGATTGCAATTAAGTCACAACCAAGGGAGTGTCAGTGCTTAATACAAACGGCAAGATTGAAAAAAAAAATAAAAAAAAATAAAAATGTCCTACATGCGTATGTATTTTGGGTCTCTAAATGATAAATTTAAGAATATATTCCGCTAAATCAATGACTAACAGCATTTTCCCTATACTTTAACGGTATTTTGGAGGCGTCACAGGAAATGAGGCTTATGCATTTGCTATTAATTTCCTCATTAGTATAATTATTATACTGTATGTATACTGTATGTATGACCGGCCTCGGTGGCTCAGTTGGATGCGCGTCCGACTGGAGACCAGGAGGTCGCGGGTTCGACCCCCGCCGAGGTCGGCAACATTCTTTCGTGGAGATTGATCATGAAATATTTTCTACGGTCATTCTCTCCCTTCCGCTGATTCAAGAAGGGCAGTTGTCAGTTTCTGGCGAAAGAATGTGCACAATACTGGTAAACCGCTAAGAGGACTAAGCCTGCCCAGTAAATGTGTGGTTAGGTAAACTGACCGCGCTCGACATGACCCCATTGGGTTGACTGGGCCGTAAAACCTCAACACAAACAATACTGTATGTATGTTTATATATTATATTTATTTGAGAAAATATTTTTATTCATATCGCCGCAAAATTATTGACAAACAGCATTTTCTCTATATTTTTAATGGTCCATTCCGGTATTTCGGAGGTGTCGCATTATGAATTATAGTCATTTGTCATTAATTTCCTCCTAAGTGCAGATTGTATGTATGTATCTATATTATATTTATTTCGGAAAATATTCCATTATCAGTTTAGCCCCAGCATTTACTAACTAACAACATTTTCTCTATACTTTTATTAGTCCGTTTCGGTATTTTAGTTTCGTTTCGGTATTTCGGTATCGTTTCGGTAAATCTAGGTACCGTAATACAAACGGTGTCCAGTCCATTATATACATGAAAGAACAAGATTTTAGTTTAGTGTAACAGTTTGGGTACCTGTGGACATAGGCATATTGTGTTTTTATTTGAAAGCTTTTGGATATTTTAATTTCCAGTTGCTCTAGACGAAACATTGTGAAACAAACTGACATTAGTATTTTATGAATTTATGAAAAAGAAAAGGGGACTTTTGGCTCCTTATTTTGCACAAGTTAGAAGGTTAGTTTTTTCATACTTATAAAATGCATTTTTATCTCTTGATAGCCACTTGATATGCCTTGACATTTAAGTTATCAGTTAAATTTATGAGACATGCATTTCATTTGTGATTTTTGTTGATATTTTACGATGACGTGTACAGGTGGCAAATTTCGCCGCCATGTTTGGTCAGCCGCCAGATTATCCTTAAATCACCAATCTGGGTGCCAAAAAATAGGTGATTTCTTGAAGTAATGTTGCTTTTGATCAGAATATTTCAGGATATTACAATTGAATGTGTGGTTAAACGGAAAATCCTTTGCCTGTACCGGAATCACCTGGCTGAAATCACTGCAAAAATATAGCTCCAGTTTTTTTTTGTTTTTTTTTTGGTTGGTTTACAGTATTGTAATATGAAAATAGGCTTAGCCTAAATGCGACAGCACAGACCTATCTGTAGTCTCTTCAAAAGTCCTTCACAGCATCATTAAATAATGAATATCAGTATATAAAAAATACAATAAAATCAATCATGAATAATAAAAAAAAATCAGAAAAATGTGTTCTTGACAATTATTGACACTCCTCTCTTGTCACTTCGTGACGCTTATTAGTGAGACCAAAATTTTGTGACTAGCGGTATAATCAAGTCCACCCGGTCCTGACATCTTCCAGTTACAACTTTCGGAAAGAAAAAGGAAGAAAATATTGGTCAGAGCGATTTCTGCTGAAAGTATATATTGCTGTATGTTACTTTTCCTTGATCATATTCTTTACCGTAGAGCTCACTTCGTTTGTGACATGCTTTGCGTGTCGCGAGCTATGCTCACTATTAGGCAATATCCCGAATTAGGTCCAAATGGGACTGAACTTTTTACCAAGATTTTGTTCTTTGCATTAAATGCCATTAATCATGAAATTTAGGGAAAGTGTTTGATCATGATCACTGAGAAGCTTGATACTGTGACTGGATCACCAGTTTGTTTTGTGTCAATCTACTTCGTTTCGTAGTGTCCCACCGTTTATTTTTCAGTATACACTATAGCTGAATAGTCATAATTCGTGTATTTGGACCTAAACCCGGAGTATATATATATATATATATATATATATATATATATATATATATATATATATATATACAAATGCAGTTTATTCCATACTTTTTTTTCTTTTTTGTCTTTTTTTTTTTTTTTGTTAGATATTACTGGCCTTATAAATGCGAGATACTGGCTGTGGTGTGAATGGATAAAGCTGACATTTAAATCGCTCATGCATAGGCAAGAGATATACTCACAGTCATCCATGCATACAAATATTTTACGCAGATCTAGCTGAGCATAAAAATAGGCTAAGCAGATCTAGCTTAACAAAAGTTTATTTACAAAATAAACTGGGTATTTGTTTTTAGAGTAAAATGTTGATATTCCAATTGTTTAAAATAGACCAAAATTGGTTTTTGAAGCAGACAATAAATAATTATTTACGGAATAATTCGCATGTATGAAACAAACTCTTTCAATTGGTTTTGAGGTTTATTCCGTAAAAGATATCATTTGAAATTGGTTTCTGAACCATACAATAAATATAATTATTTATGGAATAAATCGCATGCATGAAAGGAACTGTTTCAATTGATTTTGCGGTTTATTCCGTAAAGTCATGTATCATTTAAAACTGGCCAAAAATTGTTTTTTGAAAAATGCAATATTTGCAAAGTGATTTATTCCCTCTATGTACTTTTAATTTTTATTTGAATCTTTAAAGAGAACCTGTCTAATTTGTACATATAAGCGAGCGTCTAAATAACCCTGATCTGTGTCCTGAAACTTTAAGTCCAAACGGATCTAAACCGGGGTATTGCCTTGTATTAAACTATATTAACATATTAATGCAATAATTATACCTCCGGCATACGAAGTATGTGGGGGTATTTAGTTTTCGCTTTTCCGTTCATTCTTTCGTTTGTACATACGTAGGTTCATTCGTCTTTCCGTCACACAGGGTCAAAGTTTTTGTGTTAAAGTTTATAAGACCTCATATTTTGAAGAGTCTTTGATGGATTTGATTCATATTTGGCCTGATGGTAGATATAGGTCTAAAGTTTTTAACAGCACCATCCCCACCCCAGGGGTGACCTTGGGGTCAAGGGGGTGACCTTGGGGTCAAAGTCATGGACTTAAAATTTTCTTAAAAAAGTCAAAACTTTTTGTGTTTAGGTTTATATAGCTATATCATCTAGACCCTTTGAGAAATTTCATTTATATTTGACATGTTGGTAGATATTACAGTCTTACTCAGCACGATCTCCACCCCGGGTGTGACCGAGGTCAAGGTCACAGATCAAAATTATCATATAAAAGTAAAAAAATTTTGCGTTTAAGTTTATATAGTCATATCATCAAGATCTTTTGTTGAATTTCATTATCCCCTAACTGAAAGGTTTTGGGGATATAACTTTCAGCAAGGAATCTGTTCGACTGTCCACCTGTAGAAGCATTATTCGTTCATACGTAAGTATTGTCATAGGGTCAAAGTTTTACGTTAAAGTTTATAAGACCTTATATTATGAAGACCCTTTAATGGATTTCATTCGTATTTGGCATGGTAGATATAGGTCTGAAATTTTTATCAGCACGGACCCTACCCCAGGGGATAACCTTGGTGTCAAGGTCACGGACAGAATTTTCATAAAATGTCAAAATTTTTGTGTTTAAGTTTATATAGCTATACTATCAAGACCCTTTGAGGAATTTCATTTCTGTTTTACATGTTGGTAGATATTGGTCTAGAGTTTTTACTCAGCTTGATCCCCATCCCGGGGTATGACCTTGAGGTCAAGGTCACAGACTTAGAATTATCATATAAAAGTAAAAAATTTTTGCATCTAAGTTTATATAGCTATATCATCAAAACCCTTTGTTGAATTTCGTTTATCCTCTTACTGATAGGTTTAGGGGATAGAGTTATCAGCATGGAATCTATTCGTCCATCCATCCGTCTCTGTCTGTCCATAAATGCATTATTGTGCACCCCATAACTTCTATTACCTTTGAGCTATTTTCAAGAAACTGTCAGGTTGTAGAGGGCATTTAGTAGGGATGTCAGCTACAAGAATGACAACTCTAATTGACTTGGTCCATGAATTATCTCCCCTAGTCTCCAAAAATTGTCAAAATTTTGTGCGATCCATAACTTTAAAACACTTTAAGATATTTTCATGACACTTCATCAATATGTAGAGGACATTGAGAAGGCATATCACATTCAAGAATGACAACTCTGACTCCATTCTGCAGTTTTCTCCCTTGGTTATTTAAATCTTGTGTGGGCAGTAACTCTAGCAATTCTTTAAGATATTTTTGTGATACTTTTTTTTTTTCTTTATTGATATTTTTTTTTTTCCATATTTATTCTTTTAAAGATATACACAAACATATATGTTACAATTTTTGTCTTTACAAAGTACATTTAAACATTATCATATAACAAAAATAATAGTTTCTCATGATTTTGTGGCAACTTTTTTTTGCAATAATATATTAAGAACAGATCTGTCAAAGAAGATATTAATGTCACATGCTATACTTACTACTGTGATTTTCTTTCATAGTTTGCAGGTGTGTAGCCCTGAGTGGGTTATATTTTTTTTTTAACTTTTACAATGTACATATGAATATTAATTAAAGGTATCTAAGACTTTGTATACTATTAAGTGTCAGAACTGTTTATACTATATTCAAAAACAACAAAAACAAAAACAAAAAAAAAAAACGGAACTAATTTTTCACATTGTGTTAAGCGGGTGGACCAAGGAAGACCATTTTCCCAGAAATTTATTATACTTATGATTTATTCTTGCAACAATTTATTCTTTTCAACAATGATTGAAATCCTTGTATATTCAAGTATTTGGATAAAAACTTTGTTTTATAAATATAACATTTAGCTATAATTATGAGATAACTAATTAAAGATGATTCCTGTGGCCAAGCAGATATGATAATTTTATCAGTAATACTTAAATTTATATGCCCATTAAGCTGTAGCCAGTTTTTTAATGCGTTCCAAAACTCTTTTACCTTAGAACAGTCTACAAATAAATGTTTAATTGATTCTATTGCCTGTTCACAGAAGGAACATCTATTGCTGTCTATTTTATTGATTTTATATAAAAATGAATAGGTTGCCAGAATTCTATTATTAATTTTTTACTGGAAATTAACTTCTTTGATATCATTAAGGGCTGAATTATATTGACTTTTTTCCTCCTTTGAAATGTCCCCTAGATCTCGTTGCCATCTATTTGGTAAATCATTTTCGCTTTTAATAAAACTTTCATAAATTTTTTTTTACAACCTTTTTTGAACATATTACATTATATTTCATATCAATACAGGTTTGAATATTATTGTTTAATAATTTTTTCCAGACCTGTGGTATTCTATTTATTACTCCTTGAAAATCTAAAATTGTGTCTCGTACATTAAACAAAGTTTTGAACTGATTAAAATCATAAAACACCCCATTTTCATTAATAAGATCAACTATATTCCTTGTTCCTTTCTCATACCAATTTTTAATGAAGAATTTTCCACCATGTTGCATTTCTGAATTAAACCATATTGGTGAGTTTAAAACTGGATTTTATTTTAAAAAAGCTTTCCAACAATTTAACACATCAATCCAAAAAGGATTACTTAGATTTGAAGAACAAAGTTTGGCATAACCATCTCCAAAAATAACAAGTTGTATAATGTCAACATGGGAAAGTCTGTTCCATGAACATTCGTTTGAACTAATTAAAATTCGATGCAACCATATTACCTTTAATGATTTGATAAATTTGTTTATTTTTATTATCCTTAGTCCACCCTCCTTAACATTTTGTATAATAACATTACGACTTGTCCTATCGGGCCCTGAGTTCCACATAAACTTATAAAACAGTTTACTGATATGTAGAGGACATTGAGTAGGCATGTCGCGTTAAAATTTTCATTAAAATTTATATAGCTATATTATGAAGACCCTTTTGCTGGTTTCATTAATATTAATCATGAGGGTATATATAGGTCTAAAGTTTTTCTCTGCACCATCCCCAAGCTGGGTCATGGCTTTTAAGTCAAGGTCACAGACTTTTCATACAAATGTCATTTTTGCTCATATTATAAAGACTGATTGATTTCACTGGTATATGGTGATAGTTATAGGGCATAAGTTTTATTTAGGTCAATCCCTGCATGTGCCTGACCTTTGAGGTCAAGGGCTTCACATTATGTGTGATTAAATTCTTTCAATGTTATAACATATAGCATACAACTGCCATCTCCAGAGTCAAAGCTACATTCTTTGTGCTCTTTAAAAAGTGGTGGTAGCTCTGGTGGGGGGTATACATGTCCCACTGGGCACTTTGTCTAATTTAGATAATGTATTGAAATATTAATTCTTAAATCTTCTCATATTTTTATATTTAAATTTGCATAACAATCAGTATAATGTTTTGCAAAACTTGCCAGTTCTGAAACAGAAACATAGGTTGTGGATACTCGCTAGAATCGCCCTGTCCGGGCTAGGAGTATGGGCAACTTAACTATGTTTTTTAGCAGCATTCTGAAACTTTTCAGTTTTGCAACTAGATCAGACTGTGCGGATGTGTGCTAACACTGTGGTGTCTATCTGGGTCTACATTGTTTGCTCAGACCTGAAAGAGTAACTGAAAGGTGTCAGTTTTTGTTAGATACAAATCGCACTTGTCACTCAGTCGGAAAAGGGCAGTCTTTGTTTGGTAAAAAAAACATAGGTTATGGATAATCATTTGAACCGCCTCATTGAAGCTATGTTCTAACGAGAATGGGCTACCTATTTTTTGCAGAATTCCGAAACTTATCATTTCTACAGCCAGATCCGAATGTGTGGATGCGTTGCAAACAGTGTAAACCATGATCAGATGCTGCATAATACTGTGGTGTCTGATCTTGGTCTACACTGCTTGCTTTGGCCTGAAAGAGAAACTGAAAGATGTTGGCAACATTAATTCAGAGATAAGTAAAAGAAAATATTTCAGTTTTGGTCCATTTCAAGAAGGAGAGAATTACTGAAATTTTACAGCCTGTCAGGCACCCCATTTTATGATTGTATTAATACTATATATCAATTTATTAAGCCTCTCTAGGATAATAAAATGTCTATTTTTGAGGAATATGGAGCCTTTAAGAATTGCAAATGAATTATTTGTTTGAAAAGGGTATTAAAAAAGGTGTTTTCTTTTTTTTGCATATGACAGTTAAGTGTCAGTTATCTTGTTTTGCTATGATTAATAGATCACTGGGAGGTCCAGGAATAAAAAAAAAATCCACCCACCTACTCCATGTTTTTCTCAAAACTGGATGAGAATCTAATAATTAATTTTTTCTAGCCTTATGTTTAATTTTTTCAGGGAATCTTGGGAAGAATGTGCAGCAAGGGAGACAATGGAGGAAACTGGTTTACAACTGAAGAACATTGAATATAAAACTGTTATCAATGCAGTAGATGTGAAAAATAACTACCACTATATTGATTTGTTTATGCTGGGAGAGGTGGACTTAAGTTACAAGCTAGAACCTGAAAATCTGGAACCAGAGAAGTGTGAAGGTAACTGAGGGATGGAACCTTAGTATGATGACATTGAAATTTGCAGAGGGATAAACAAATATTATTTCTTATTTTTTTTTCTGGAAAACTTGGCTTATCATTTGATAGGAATTGTTTCTGAAGGAAAAGTTTTTAGAGAAAAAAGAAAAAGTATTTTAGAGTACCTTCTGCTATGTTTAACCTTTAGCAATGTCAGTCTCTGGGAAAAATCAGCAGATGACAAATTCATGACCATTTTCCGGTTTCTCAGAAAATAAGACTTGACAATTCATGCAAATCATATCATTAATGAGACCCACGGATGAAATCTCAATCTTATTTTCTGCAAAAAAAATTGGCAGAATATTTCAGTTATCTCCAAAATACCCATCATTTTTTGAAAGCATTTAATTCCACATACAAAGAAGCAAATGGCCTATTTCCATCCTCTTGGAATAAAATGCAAGAATTGACAGGTATCTTGGAATTTTCTGCTTGTCTGAAAGCTTTAAACAATGATCTCTGGTGTTTGATATTTACCCTAAATACTGGGAGACCCTAGCTCCTTGCCATACTTACATGTGTCTGTCTATCTGTCAGTCTGTCATCCATCAATCCCTCTGTTGGTATTTTTGTTTCTAGACGATAACTTATAAATATGAATGGATTTTCACCAAACTTACATTGATAGTGTGGAGGTCTAGTTTGGGATTGCTAATGGGCAAATTTCGTCAATTTTTGACAGAGTTATCTGCCTTTGACACAATAATAGATCGTATTTTTATGCCCCCGCCTATTCGAAGAATAGCGAATGGGCATTAAGCATTACCCCTGTCCGTCCCAGACGTCTGTCTGTCCATACATCCCACTTCGTGTCCGGGCCATAACTCCCAAACCGTATGGAATATATTCATGAAACTTCACAGGTGCATACATCACATTGAGACGATGTGTTATGAACAAGGAAGACAACTCTTGCATTTTTGGTTTTTGAATTATGTCCGCTTGACTTAGTTCCATATAGTTAACTGTGTCCAGGCCATAACTCCTAAACCGTATGAAATATATTCATGAAACTTTACCAGTGCCTGCATCACACTGAGACGATGTGTCATGAACAAGGAAGACAACTCTTGCATATTTGGTTTTTTAATTATTTCCGTTTGACTTAGTTCCATACAGTTAACTGTGTCCGGGCCATAACTCCTAAACCGTATGAAATATATTCATGAAACTTTACCAGTGCATACATCACACTGAGAAGATGTGTCATGAGCAAGGAAGAAAACTTGCATTTTTGGTTTTTGAATTATTTCCCCTTGACTTAGTTCCATATAGTAAACCGTGTCCGGGCCATAACTCCTAAACCATATGGAATATATTCATGAAACTTTATGGGTGCATGCATCACATTGAGACGATGTGTCATGAACAAGGAAGACAACTCTTGCATTTTTTGTTTTTGAATTATCTTCCCTTGACTTAGTTCCATAGAGTAAACCATGTCCGGGCCATAACTCTTAAACCGTATGGAATATATTCATGAAACTATACAGGTGCATGCATCACATTCAGACGATGTGTCATGAACAAGGAAGACAACTCTGGCATATGTTTGGTTTTTGAATTATTTCCCCTTGACTTAGTTCCATATAGTTAACCGTGTCCGGGCCATAACTCCTAAACCATATGGAATATATTCATAAAACTTTACAGGTGCATGCATCACATTGAGACGATGTGTCATGAACAAGGAAGACAACTCTTGCGTTTTTCGTTTTTGAATTATCTTCCCTTGACTTAGTTCCATATAGTAAACTGTGTCCGGGCCTTAATAATAACTTCATGGTATACCTGTTACAATTACATATAAACCCTTTTTCTGAATGGCATTTGGCGGGGGCATCCGTGTCCTATGGACACTTTTTCTAGTTGTTTCTGGATGCTAACTTGGGTATATATCAATGGATTTTTACCAAAGCTGGTGTGTCCATTAATATTGTGGAGATCTAATTTTGGATTTCTAATGGGCAAATTTCATCACTTTTTGACCTGCCCGCAACACAATAAAGGGTGGGGGGGGGGGGGGGGGGGGGGGGGGGGGTATTATCGTTTCACATTTTTATTGTTATTTCTGTGCAAAACAGAAACAAATGGTGCTGGTACTCATTGAAATCACCTTGGCAAGATGATTGTAGTGAATACACACGTTGTGAATACCGTATTTACCATATGTATTCGGACAGACAGGCCTGAGCAAACAGTGTAGACCCAGATGAGACGCTGCTGAAGACGGCGTCTCATCAGGGTCTACACTGTTTTCCACCCATCCAGCAATTTTTAGACACAACATCGGGTAGTAAATTGAACTTGTTCAAATTTTAGAACAAGTTTGGTAAAGAGTTGAGGTGTCCGAATACTTAGGGTAAATATGGTACACACTTTTTTGTTTATTCACTACAATCATCTTGCCAAGGTAATTCCAGTGAGCCTCCCAAAATAAAAATGAACCTCCCAAAATAGAAAGCGATGACTCAGATAAGCTTGCACATCCACTCAGTCCTGTCAGAATCTATGCTGGTTACTAAACACAATGCGTGAATGCGACCAACCTCGATGGCTCAGTCAGATGCGTGTCTGCCTGGTAATCAGGAGGTTGCAGGTTTGATCTCCTCCAGGTCTGGCAACATCCTTTGGTGGCTATTGACCATGAAACAGTTTCAAGTCATTTCTACAGTCATTCCCTCCCATCCACTGATTCCAGAAGACCATTTTTCAGTTCCTGATCAAGGAGTGTTAACAAGTACTGGTTAACTGCTTAAAGGACTAAGCATGCCCAGGAAAAGTGTGGTTGGGTAAATTGAGGGGCTCAACATGACAACAGTGTTGACTGGGTCATTAAACGCCAACCCAGCCAACCAAAATACAATGCATAGGCCTTAAATATTCTATAAGCAAACAACCTTGAGCATGATAAGACTGCAGAAGAGAGGCTGAGCCAGGTTTATACTGGTTGCATATGTTATAAGGTTGATTTCAGTTCTAAGGAGCTCAAGTATGGAAATGTAAAAAATATTTATCTGGATAGCCCTCATCCAGAACTTTGAATTTACCTAAGTGAACTGATATACAGTTAATGTCCTAAAATTTCCAACACTTTGTTCCATACTCTTTTTGCCTAAATTGTGCTTTTTATGCAGGAACAATCTGATCTGGGTCTGCACTGTTTGCATATGCCATTTTGTCAGACACTTTGGTGTCAGTAATTTTAGGACACTTACCATACATATTATGTTTGCTCAACCAGTAAGCCCCAATTTTTCTTGGACTGGCTTACATTTGAACACCATTGATTTAGCTAATACAGTCAGCTCTCGTTATCTCAACTTCACTTATCTCGAATAACCACTTATCTTGAAGTAAAAATCTGGTCCCTGTTTTAACACGGAAATCTAACACCAGGGAACAAAATATTGTGGAAAAGAGGAGAAATTGCACCAACATTCATTTGTGAAATGTGGTTGTTTGATTTATTTTTTCCTCAATTCTGCAAATCGGATATGCCAAGGTATGGATATCTCAAAGTATTTCAGAGAGTCTCTTGGACTTCGAGATAACCAGAGTCGACTGAACATATAAAGCATGTACATTTTAATTAACTTTACAGGTTGGTTCTGGTTCAACTGGAATGAGTTCCCTCCCCTTGAACAGCTTTTCTGTGGTTTAAGGATTCTGCGAAAAGAAGGCTTTGATTTGTTTTCTAACAAGTGATTGGTGATGAGCTGTATAGCTGAACTATACATTTAAAGGATCTCAGAGACTCCCTTTTTATAAAAACTTAGACATGTACTAGATTCTGCAGAATATTTAGCCTGCTGAATTTGCATTTACCATATTTACCCTAAATATTTAAAGGCCCCATATTTCTCAAAAATAGACATCAGGGCCCAGTTGTTCAAAGTGTCGTTAGCTTAACAAGCTCGTTAAGGGTCATTTTGTTAACTGTTTTAGCGGATTCACTATACAATTTTCTGATATTTTTTGCTGAAAAAATGTGAGTAGCTTTTGCATTGCAAAAGCTACTCACATTTTTTCAGCAAAAAATTTCAGCATATTTGTGTATCACTCGATTTAAATTTTAACGAATCGTTAACTAACGACATCGTTAGCTTTGAACAACTGGGCCCTGACTGCTTGTAAAATTTCAGTTAGTCTCTTGTTTTTGAACTGGATCAAAAATGAAATGGTTTTATATCATATCTCTGAATTAATAGATACGATAAAAATCATTTCATTTCCAGAAAGAGAGACTAACTGAAATTTTACAGGTTGTCAGGTGCCACATTTTATTATTGTATTAATACCATATGTCAATTTATTAAACATTTCTTGGATAAAAAGTGTCTTTAAATAGCTGTTGATTTGAATGAAAACTGCTGGATGACAGGTAGACAGTATAGAACCTGATCAGATGCCATATTCCATGGCTGATCTGGTGGATACTATTTGCTAAGGTCTGCCTTTCCGAATACTTCATGTAAATACTGAAGCAGACATTTTTCATATATTTTCCTGAAGTAAAATGGATCTGGTTTTTCATTCTGACAACCTTCATTGGTTAATTTAACCTATTGTAGTCAGGAGACCCCTAAATGGGTAATTGGCAAACAGTGCAGACCCAGATCAGATGCCGCAGAATGCTGCATCTGATCAGGGTCCCTACTGTTTGCAAATAGTTTAGCCTTTTTTCTATAGGAACATCTAAATCCCATAGCCAGATGTACCTAAAATTGAAATTGGACTCTTCCAATATATAGTGTGGGAGATTCTATTCAGTATATAATGGGTTAATAAACCCCAAAGCAATTTTCTCTCAAAAACAAAATCTCTCATTCTCTCTCTCTCAAAAAAAGAACAGAAAAATAGCACTAATATATTTATTATAAGATGCAAAGAGAAAAAATTTTACGTTCAGACTTGTGTGCCTAGGGAAGACTCAGAGCCACTCAGTCTGATCAGGTACAGTCAACTCTCGTTATCTCGAACTCGCTTATCTCAAATAAACGCTTATCTCGAAGTGAAACTCTGGTCCCTGTTCTAACACAGAGATCTACCAAAAGGCAACAAAATACTGTATTGTGGAAAAGAGGAGAAATTGCTCTTTAGGAGCAATTTCTCCTCTTTTCCACAATATTTTCAATATATCTCTAACTTAGGAGTCAAATTACATATTGCCGGCCTCGGTGGCTCAGTTGGATGCGCCGTCCGACTGGAGACCAGGAGGTCGCGGGTTCAACCCCCGTCGAGGTCGGCAACATTCTTTCATGGAGATTGATCATGAAATATTTTCTATGGTCATTCTCTCCCTTCCGCTGATTCAAGAAGGGCAGTTGTCAGTTTCTGGCGAAAGAATCTGCACAATACTGGTTAACCGCTTAGAGGACTAAGCCTGCCCAGTAAATGTGTGGTTAGGTAAACTGACCGCGCTCGACATGACCCTATTGGGTTGACTGGGCCGTAAAACCTCAACACGAACGAATGAACATCGTATTGCCTGACATACCTAAAATTGAAAAGTGGACTCTTCCAGTATATATTGTGGGAGAGTTTATTCAGTCTTTAATGGGTTAAATGCCTCACCAAACACTAAACTACACCTGGCATAAGGGCCTTTCCTTATGTTGTGCACCAGATAATAGTGTGTGAATTCTGATCTGGCTCCAATACAGTCAAGCTGGTCTTGCTGTACTGTGATATTGTATAGGTCATCATGCTTAACCCTTGTCCTGCTGAACCCAGATATATTATGCCTTTGCAAACAGTGCAGATCCAGATCAGTTGGCTTTTGAAGAAGCCAACTGATCTGGAGCTGCACTGTTTGCCATTAAGTATGTGAATTTTGATCAGAATCAAATAATCTGCTTGGCTGAAAATTAGAAGTAGGTGTGGCATTTTAATTGATTCAGCAGGACAAGGGTTAACTATTGTTGCATACAAAAAGGGGTGTCAGGAAAATATTTTATTTCTCCACAAAAACATATGTTGTGGGTACTCATTAGAAGTGCCTCACTGAGACACTCTAATGAATACTTATACTTTTTTGAGTAGAAATGATAAAAATATTTATGTAGATACATGTACTTCTATTGTCTGTGGCTATAATACATATTACCATAGGATCTGTCTATTTTCATAAAATCAAAATGATGCAGATCTTGAGAAAAGCTCTCTAAAGGCTTATAGCAAAGGCCCTGGACACTCTGCATGTAGAGTTGGGTATCACTAGAACAAAAAAAAAACACAATACATGTATAAGGTGTCAGAAAGGATACTATATCATTGATGCTTTAAATGTCTTGTTTTTTCTACATTTGTCACAAAATATATAAGAATACTTAGCATGCTTGATAAAAAATTTCAGCAGATGAGAAAATTTGAAATATTTTTTCAGTTTTTCTCAGAAAATAAGCTTTGACATTTCATGCAAATTGTTTCCTGCTGAAATATCAGCACTATTTTCTGGAAAAATAACAAAAAAATCATAAACCTGTTGTCTGCTGAAATATCTCAGAGTACGATTAATGTTAAAAGCCTTTTAATATATAAAAAGAGCATTATGCAGATATTATGAAGTATCGATTCTAACCATCAGTATATGATATAGTACCGTCACTAAAAATATGTAATATATCGATGCATTGATATATTACGTATTTTTTAGCTCTGTCTGTTAGTCAGCTCATGCAGTCTGATTAAGACCTTCTTTGTTTGTTCATACATATTATAGATCAGACTGCACAAAAATGTGCATGCTGACTAAGGCCTTTGTTGTCTGCCTATAGCATAATACCCCTTTTCACGTTATGCATCATATATGTTGTCAACGCACTAGAGAATATCAAGATGAGTAGGCTTCGGTGGCTCAGTTGGATGCGCTGTCCGACTGGAGACCAGGAGGTCGTGGGTTCAACCCCCGCTGAGGTCGGCAACATTCTTTCGTGAAGATTGATCATGAAATATTTTCTATGGTCATTCTCTCCCTTCCGCTGATTCAAGAAGGGCAGTTGTCAGTTTCTGGCGAAAGAATGTGCACAATACTGGTTAACCGCTTGGAGGACTAAGCTTGCCTAGTAAACATTTGGTTAGGTAAACTGACCGTACTCGATATGACCCCATTGGGTTGACTGGGCCGTAAAATCTCAACACAAACAAACTCTAATAAGTATTAAGGGAAATGGATACACTTTCAGGGGAAGCAACTACGTTAAATTGTTTTTTTCCTCCCTTCTGAAAAGGGGTCTACCATAATAGGAAAGAATTTGCTCCCTGTGGGAGCAAATTCTTTCCTATTAGGGTTGACCTCTTTTCAGAAGAGACTTGGTGTGCAGAAAAGCAAACAGGAAGTCACAAAAGTTGTCTCCCTTGTAAAAATTTTAGAAAGTTTGCCAAGTGTATCAAGTCTCCTTAAACTGAACATGGTCATGTCAGTGTTCACTTTTTTAATATACTTGTTGCCTCATGGTCAGTCTATTTTAGTAATAAAAAATAAAATATTTTACAGTCTCATTGTACTATGTAATGGACTTTTCAAAAATATAAGTGCAATACCCATGAAATGCCACAATCATGAACCATGGCCTTGCCGAGGCACCGAAAGAGGAAGAGATGAGGAACAAACAATGAAAAAACAAATGCCACGTATAAAACCACCAAAGCACAGTCAAAGAAGAACTACAACTGAGGAAAGATCAATCATATTATCATCATAATCAGATTTTTGATTAACCTGCAGGTACAGGGGCAACCTCCACATCAGTGGGCCCCCTTCCAGATAGCTGGCTTGCTGCACGCATGGCAGATCTCACACCAGATCTCCAGGTATGTCTATCATAAGGGTTGATAGCCGAGAGCTTCCACCCTCTGCAATCCCTCTCTGTCAGTTGCTTCCATGTCATCTTGGGCCTCCCAGGCCCATGCAAATCAATAGGAAAAAAAAAAAATACTTTGGCTGGTGGGTGGAAGAGGGAGGGTATTTAAACCTGTTTTACTCCTGAAAATCCTTGCTATTTCTGCTGCAGCTCCAAATTACAAACATGTTTGGTCTGTATAGGACCCTTCACCTCGCCCAGAACACAAGAAAACCACAATCAGGACTATAGTGGTCCAGATCCCCACAAAAAAACCCCACAAAAAAAGCATGTTAGAAAATAAGCACTCTCTCACATGTAAAGGACCAGACCAGACTATAACCATAAAGACTGGTCAGCATCTTCACTGTCTGGTATAGTGCAAGGTAATGCTAAAGGTGTCCAATAGCTTTTTGGCCTGAGAGGCAGTAGGAGCTAGTCAACAGTGTCTTAGACAACAGAGTATGAAAGGTAGGGCCAAATCCTCTCCTTCCAGTGCCTAACCTCCTGCAGGGTACCCATTCATGACCAGGTGAAGTGATCCTTGGTCATGCTAAACCCAGATATGCCCTGCCTTTGTAAACAGTGTAGATCCTGATCAGTTGATTTCTGAAGAAGCCAACTGATCTGGATCTGCACTGTTTGTCATTAAGTATGTGAATTTGTATCAACAACTTGGATCAAGTAAATCTTAATTTATTCAGCATGGCAATGGTAAAGTTTATTGCTTTAAAGATGAAATAGTTTTTTCAACCAACAAGTACTATTTTGTTGTTATCTGTCCACAAAACCATGTCTGAACACTCACTAAAATTGCATCTAATGAGTACAACATGCTTTCAAGAAGAAAAATGTTGACCTGGATACCCTTTTAGCTAGAATAACATCAGTTATGTACTTATATACATTCCACTAGTAATTGATGTCTGGATTAATCCTAGTCCTGCTGAACCTGGATATGCCCTGCCTTTGCAAACTGTAGATCCAGATCAGTTGGCTTCCGAAGAAGCCAACTGATCAGGAGCTGCACTGTTTGCCATTCAGTATCTGAATTCGTATCAACAACCTGGTTCAAGCAATCTGATTGGCTGAAAATTAGAAGTGGATGTGACATCTTAATTTATTCAGTATGACAAGGGTTATAAGGAAAGACTATTCAGTCCATGTGCAAAGTATTCTGAAGTAGGTCTCCTTGGAATACAAACTGTATCAAACAAATAAAAACAAGACAATAGCTAACTCAGTTTTATTGAGTCTATTCATGAGAAATAATGAAGAAAAAAAAAAGAAAAAAAAAAAAAGAAAAAAAATAAAAGCACCGCAAGCATAATACCCCGCCATAGCAATTATTTGTTAATGTATTAAAGTTATTGTTGCGAAAATATCTGGAAAGAAAATGACGGAGAGACAGATAACAATCCTAAACCAGATCTTGATAATCTCAATGGACAGATAACAATCCTAAACCAGATCTTGATAATATCAATGCATATAGCAAGTTTGGTTAAAAGGCTGTTATTTACTCAAGTTATTGTCTGGAAATGAAAATATGGGCGTGTCTCCGGCCGATTACTCCGTAAAAATTTGACGAAATTTGCCCATTAGCAATCCCAAACCAGATCTCCTTAATGTCAATGCATACAGCAAGTTTAGTTAAAATCCCTTGTTATTTACTCGTTATCGTCCGGAAACGAAAATCGTGCTGATAACTCCGTAAAAATTTGACGAAATTTGCCCATTAGCAATCCCAAACCAGATCTCCTTAATGTCAATACATACAGCAAGTTTGGTTAAAATCCCTTGTTATTTATTCAAGATATCGTTCAGAAACGAAAATATGGGCGTGTCTCGGGCAGATAACTCCGTAAAAATTTGACGAAATCTGTCCATTAGCAATCCCAAACCAGAAATCCATAATATCAATGCACATACCAAGTTTGGTGAAAATCCATTGATGTTTACTCAAGTTATCATCCGGAAACGAAAAACAGACGGACGGACGGACGACGGACGGACGGACACATGGACGTCCAACGTGAAGCCATAATACCCCGCCACTATTGTGTGGCAGGGTATAAAAAACAGCCTTAAAGACTCCATATCAATTTATTGTTTTTAAAGATACAATGTATAAAGAATCTTGCATTGTTTTTCATTTCTAAATGAAAATTTATATCATGGCATTTTTTACCTGTCTCACAGTGAGAAAATTCATACGAAAGGACACTATTGCATCCTTTGAATCATTACTAGGATCATTTTGAATTTATGAACAACTGGTTTTCACACAAAAAATAGAAAAGAAAATAATTCAAGAACACCTGCATCTGGAATGCACAAGCTAACATGGGTCTTCAATTTACAATTCATGCTGTGCTTTGACACTTCTAGGTGGTATGTTGTTGACAACAAAAAAAGTAAGAGTGTTTTCTTATTTCCCCATGAAACAATTCATTGTAATGCTCCTTATAATCAGCTGCTGAAATAATTCTATCCAGTAATCTACAACACGCCTTTTGTCAACAAATATGAAAGTGTTTATCTGAACAGCTCTCTTTACGTGTCCTCATCTGAAGCTTAACACTTTGCATGCTGGGTAAAATTTTTAGCAGACAACATTTTGAAATATTTTTTTTATTTTTCCTTGATGTTTGTGTTGAGGTTTTACGGCCCTGTCAACCCAATGGGGTCATGTTGAGCATAGTCAGTTTACCTAACCACACATTTACTGGGCAGGCTTAGTCCTCTAAGCTGTTAACCAGTATTGTGTACATTCTTTCACCAGAAACTGACAACTGCCCTTCTTGAATCAGCGGAAGGGAGAGAATGACCGTAGAAAATATTTCACGATCAATCTCCACGAAAGAATGTTGCTGACCTTGGCGGGGGTTGAAACCGCGACCTCCTGGTCTCCAGTCGAACGGCGCATCCAACTGAGCCTCCAAGGCCGGCTTATTTTTCCTTGAAAATAGGATCTGACACTTCATGCAAGTTGTCTCCGAAGAAGACAATTTGCATAAAGTATCAGATCCTATTTTCTAGGAAAAATAAGAAAA
The DNA here is from genome assembly GCA_964016985.1 of Anodontia alba. Lineage (NCBI taxonomy): Eukaryota > Metazoa > Mollusca > Bivalvia > Lucinida > Lucinidae > Anodontia > Anodontia alba. The sequence continues at coordinate 12,366,676 of OZ024829.1, forward strand.
ATATCACCAGTTTGTCGTCTGCTAAATCTGCCGATAGCGCGGTAGTTGTCAAGTGCCTATAATTATGATCCTTAAAAACATGTCAGCTGCACATCCACACAAACTAAGCAGAGTCACTTCTGTTCACTGCACCATGATAGTTACTCTATGTACTCAGACACCTTATCTCAAATACTTTACTTGCTCTAAAATGGCTATTGTAGAATATATCAATGTATGATAGTCCTGACCAGACTGGATGTATAGGGTAAGCTAGGCTTTCACAGTTTGCATATGGCATTGGGCCATTTTCTTGTAAAGACCATGTGAATATATTCCTCTTATCTAATGTCATGCTAGGTTAGCCACAGGCTGCACAGACTGTCCCAAGTCATCACTATTTGCGCGAGCATATGAGAAAAGGGAACTTATCACATAGGCGACCAGCAAAGGCTGAGGTGAACCTGCACATAAGCACAGACACTCCAGAGCCTTTGTTGTTTGGAGACCTGTAGTAGGGACCTTGAGGAAGCTTTGGGCAAAAATTTATGTCTGTAGCCCAAATAGGGGACTGAGCATGGGCATTTGAAAAACCAGGAACCAGAAAACTGCAAGGTCCCTTTTTCATGTGCCAGCTCATTTCCACAATGCGAGGGTTGAGCGCAACACTACGGTAACTCAAACATTTTTTTGAAACCCTTGTTTAGGGGCAACTTGGACCCCTTTGTAAACAATGTAAATTTAGGTGCCATTGCTCATACGAGCAATGGCACCTAAATTTTCATTGTTTACAGAAAGAAATGTTGTAATATTCATAACGCCTTCATGGTGAGGAGATTAGGTTTGGGGAAAAACAACCATCTGATTTACGCCAGTCTTGCGCTCAACCCTCGAATGGCACTAGAGTATTTTCCACCATATTGCTCCACTGTTATTTAAGGGTTTTCAGCACAGTCGTCTTTGTTCATCAAAGCTCAAGATGTTTTGTTTTTTTTAATAAAAAAGTATCAAAACTTTTCTTGTTTCTCCTTGAAAGACCTTATCAGCCTTGCAGAGTTGCTACTTATGAATATCAATAACATATGAGCCGCAACATGAGAAAACTATGCTATCGGACGTGCAACCAAATCAGATTCAAATTTTCATGTGGATCCATGCAGTTTGATTAGTTTTTGTTTTCTGCATGAAGAAACTTTGCATCCTTGGCTATCCAAAATGCACCCAGTGGAGATTCTGATCAGACTACGCAAATACGCAGGCTGATCTGAATCATTGCTGGACGCACATGTCTGAAGGTATGTTTTCTGACACTGCTGCTCATACATTTTCATGGAAAAGTAAGAAAAATATTTATGTAAAAACCCTCTTGTCTGGAGATATGGTTAAAAAATTATGCAGCTATCTGCCTGTTCACTTTATCTGCCAAATCTCTGTCCAGCTTGCTTTGTCTGAAGCGAACCATACTGTATGAGCAGACACCAATAAGGAATGTAGCTATCTGGAAGATCCAGAATTTCTTCTCCTCTACCCACGGATCAACCTTACAGCTGAAAACAATGAAAATCAAGCAGTTAGCTACCAATTAAAGCAGTGCTTCTCCTAAAAATCATGTGTTTTATTCATTGCGAATTTGTAGTTAGTTTTCAGGTAATACCCTCCTAGCTTAAGTTTCAATTTACTTCTGACCCCATTTTTCAGGAAGAAAATGTAGCATCTTATTTGAGCCTATTTCACCCTTAAAATGCCAAAAAAACTGCATCTGAAAATGTCGCCTGCTGAATATTCTTGCAAACTTTTCAAACCTATTTTTGCATACAGGCAAACAGTGTGGACCCAGATCAGACTTATCTGAAGCTATGACATACCAGTATGACAGTTGGGTCAGGGCTTTAACTGTCTGCTTACAGAATTTTTGATACTGAAGATAATATTGAAAAGCACATTATCAGACAGGGGAGCTGAGCAAGCTAATCTGTGCTTTCACTATTTATCCCCACGCTTTTTTAAAAAAAAGTGACGGGGATAATGTTAATGCCTCCATTCGTCTGCCTGTCCATCTGTCCATCCGTCACCCTATCTCCTCCTAAACCACTGGGTGGAATTCTACCAAACTTGCTACATCAGTTCCCTCATGGTAAGTGTGTGCAAGAACAGCATTATTTTTCTGTGCATCAAACATCTGTGCATCCGTCATCCGTCCATATGTCTGTCTGTCTATCTCCTCCTAAACCAATGGGCGAAATTCAACAAAACTTGCTACATCACTTCCCCTCATGGTCTGGATGTGCGAGAGCAACATTATTTTTCTGTGTGTTAGTCCGTCCATGCATCCATGGTCCGTTCATCTATCTGTCATGCTATCTCCTCCTAAACCACCGGGCAGAATTCAACCAAACTTTCTACATCACTTCCCCTCACGGTAAGGGTGTGCAAGAACAACATTTTTTTCCGTGCGTCTGTCATCCGTCCATCTGTTCATCACGCTATCTCCTCCTAAACCACTGGGTGGAATTCAACCAAACTTGCTACATCACTTCCCCTTACGGTAAGGGTATGCGAGAGCAACATTATTTTTCTATCATCACTATTTTAAAGGACAGATTTTTGAAAGAAACAAAAAAGTTAAAAAAATAACAACAAAACATATACATTGCCAGCTGCTGCATTAACACGTCTGGTAAACTATCACAGGTACCTCCGCGGAGGTACCGATTAAATGGTTTATGTTTTATTACTTTAACATGGAAATTCATGACATACACATTATGATAGCTTATTGCGACGCTGAATGAATGATTCTTTACATGCAGTAATCTAGAGAAGAATCATATCAATATTTGCAGCTGCAATAACTCTTCAGATTTTCACTATATTTCTTTACATCACAGGCACCTCCATGACGCCACAGGCACCTCCAGCTGTTTTTTGAAGAATCCAGCCTTATTTGGAGTTTATCGATATCTGTATTCAGGCAAACAGGTTTACTTTACATCAGTGTACCAAGATAAACAGATTTGTATGCAAGATATCCGCATTTAGAACCAAAAACGATGGGTCTTTTTCTGTTTCGAGTACTTCGGGCTGACTTCAAAGCCACTTCGAAGGTCGTATCTTTGGTAAATATGGAAAGTTCTGGGGGATATGACGTGTGACAAAACTTTATGCCTATGAGGGTCGAATAGCACTCTTTGATTTTCAGTAAACTCTCTGGTTATTGTGTATTTTATCAAAAAAGACGAACACCTATCTTTTTATGTCTAGTTTTTGACCATCACAGGTAGCTCCGGATATCTGTCACAACCTCCGCGGAGGTACCTGTGATAGTTTACCAGGCGTGATTAAGTTTTATATACCTCAAAGTTATGACTACTATTATACGGTAAATGTCCAAAAATTTTGTACACGAAAGTATCTGTTAAAATGGCAAACAGTGCAGACCTAGATCAGACTGCTCCTCAAGGAGCAGTCTGATCAAGGTCTACACTGATTGTCATTCCACTCAGTACTTTAAGAAATAACTACATAGAAATAAAGTTTGACAAAAAAGGTATGGAAGAAAGTGTTCGAATTTTAGGACAATCCTTACCTGCTGAATACTATTGTCCCATCTGGACACTGCAATTCTTCCTTATACTCAGTCTTCTGACAAAAAGCAACTACATAGAAATAAAGTTAGACAAAAAAGGTATGGAATAAAGTGTTCGAATTTTAGGACACTCCTCACCTTCTGAATACTATTGTCCCATCTGGACACTGCAATTCTTCCTTATACCCAGTCTTCTGACAAAAAGCAGCTGATGATGCCTGGAACAAATAACGTATCAAAAGACATGAAAATTACTGACCTAACTACTAGTTCAACAGAAAAAAGGGTCCACTTATTTTCTATCCTTATTCCATACACAAAATTTCAAACCCCTATCTCTAAATGTTCTTGACCATAATATTATGCTGAGCGTGATGAATGGATGAATGAACGACCCAAAAGCACTATGCCCCTCCAACTTCTTTGAAGTTGGAGACATAATTAACACTCTGCATGCTGTTAAAAATTTCAGCAGTCAATATTTTGATATATTTACTTTTCCCAGAAAATAGGTTTTGACATTTCAAGCAAACTGTCTTCTTCAGATGCGCAGGTTGATCTGAATCTTAGCTTGGTACACGTAATCTTGTAGGAAATGATGTATCCTAGCTAATTTAGTAATTTAACAGGAAAATAGCACTGCTGAGACCTTCCCCTAAACAAACAGTATTGGGAAACAGTACCCACCTCAGACTGGGTTCAACTGCCAACAAAATGTTCAACACAATTTTGATCTAACAGGATCCCTGCAAAGCTTTGTGGAGATATTAACCCTTAAAGCGCCAAGAAAACCTGCATCTGAAAATGTCGTCTGTTTATGTCATCTGCTGAATATTCTTGCAAACTTTTCAAACCTATTTTTGCATACAGGCAAACAGTGTGGACCCAGATCAGACTGCTCCTAAAGGAGCAGTCTGATCTTGGTCCAAACTGTTCGCAGAAATGACTTTTAAAGTAATGGGCAGAAGACAAAGCAGACGACAATAGTCTTTAAGGGTTAAGGGGACAGGATACACCTGGTAGAGTGACGCCATTTTTAACAAGGGAGATAACTTTTGTGACTTCCTTCTTTGGTGTCTTTCACCAAGGGGAGCAAATTCCTTCAACAAGGGAGGCAAAACACTTTTGATATAGTTGTCTGCCTTGCAAGTGTACTCATTCCCCTCAAATATGAGATTTCTGTTTACCTACCGAGTCAAAGCTTGTGCACTGATGACATTCTTTCAACACTTTTTCTTCACCTTTGCACACATTCTTTGCCTCTGAAAGTACATTAATTTACTAAATAGCAGTTTCCAAAGATGAAAATATAAAACAGCATATAGTCAGTCCTGTGTTAAAGGCTACCTGTATTAAACTATCACCTGCACTTAAAGGCTAGTTTTCAGATCCCATAAAAAGATTTAATAAGTGTAAGTTTACCTGTGTTAAGCAAGCACCTGTCCTAAGCAACCGCCTTTTGTGTTTGCTTATTTGTTTGTGTTGAGGTTTTATGGCCCAGTCAAACCAATGAGGTCCTGTCGAGAGTGGTCAGCTTACCTAACAACACTTTTACTGGGCAGGCTTAGTCTTCTAAGCAGTTAACCAGTATTGTGCATTCTTTCACCAGAAACTGACAACTGCCCTTCTTGAATCAGTGGAAGGGAGAGAATAACCGTAGAAAATATCTCATGATCAATCTCCACGAAAATATGTTGCCAACCCGGTGGGGGTTGAACCTGCAACCTCCTGATCATCAGTCAGACATGCATCCAACTGAGCAACCAAGGCCAGCATGTGCTTGCTTAACACAGGTTTATCTGCATATCTAACCCTTTAAAGGGTTAAGCAAAATTGTTGCAGATTTTATTTTTTTTTACGTTTTTTTTTAAAAGAAAATAAAATATGTATTGTCTGCTGGGCAAATGAATCACTTGAAATGTCAAGCCTTAAAACTTGCTTTGGCAGGCAGGAGATCTATCTGAATAAAAAAAAAAAAATGAATGTAAAATTTCACATCATGCTAAGTCTGTGACTTTGACCTCTGTGTCAGTGAAGGGGTTGGGGTTCAGTGAAAAAAACCTTGGACAAGAATTTAACATCTGTCAAAGTACCACCTAAATCACTCGGAGACAACGGTCTTGACAAACTTGAATGTAAAACTTCAAAATGAGACCAAATAAACAAATGTGTGTGTTTATTGTAGCCCTACTTTACCTAATTTTCTTGGTGATATCCAGCATTTTTTTTATGTTCTCAAACAAAAGTGTGTTGCATGGATAAAATATTTATGCTACCATATATATGCTAAATATTCAGACAAGCAGGTCTGAGCAAACCGTGTAGAACTAGATTAAGCTGCTCCTATAGGAGCAGTTTGAGCATGGTCTACACTGTTTGCCAGTCTATCAGTTCTTTTTACACATATCAAAAGGTAGTCAAATAGACCTGGCAAAATGTTATGTAAATTTAGTGCAGAGTCCAAATATTTGATAACTATAATGTAATTCAAATTAAAAAAATGTAAAAAAAAAAATCCATTACCTCTCGTGGGCAGGGGTGTGTGTGTGTGTGTGTGGGGGGGGGGGGGGGGGGGGGGGGGGGGGGGAGAGAAGGGGAGGGGGGAGGTAATTGTGGTATGGGTGTATGAACCAGTATTTCAAAACCTACCCCATTCATATTCTTGGCCTTTGAAAAAACGGACCTTGGGTTGAGTTAATGCAAAAATGCATATCTGCAATGCTTAACTCTTAAAGTACCAAGCAAAATCGTGCCATATAGAAGTCTTTTTTCTTCAGAGAAAATAACTAGCAGGCAATTCACATGAAATGCCAAGCCTTTTTTTTTTAATTCAGGATGTCATCTGCTGCATTTGTTATCAGTGCTTTCAGATTAAACCTTTTCTGATCTAATATACTGGTACTGCTCCACAGCATTAATGAGTGGAATATTGCTTTATAATGAGAAACTATCTGTACAGATAATATAATAGTGGTCTACAATTTTGGTATTCATAATTAATCTTCCAACAGCAAGCTAAGTTACTCTGACAATGATCATTTTCCTATTAAATGTGTAGAATTCACTGAAAATTTTACCCATTAAATTCAATTTCAAAGCCAAAATCCGAAATTCCACTGAGTATTTTCACTCCCTCAGCTTCAATTTTAATTCTGATTTTCAAAAAAAAAAATACCCTACACATGTACTGCCTCTTGTCTGGAGCTCTAATGTCATATATAGGGGATATTCAAATGTTTGGAGTGAATATGACTTTTATTTCATCGAGTGAAGTGAAAAAATGTATATTTCATGAGTGCCGAAGGCACGAACGAAATACACATTTTTTCACTTCACTCGATGAAATAAAAGTCTTATTCACAACAAACATTTGAATTTTCTTTTTATTATATACATCACTTTCGATAGAAGAGATGCAAATTTTGCATTTGCAAGGGGAAGTCTGACACACAGTTTTGTCCCTTGGCGGTGACATATAAGAACCACATAACAGCGGGAAACCTACTTCCGAAAGAAAATAGTCCCAAAATATTTCAGCCTAAAAGCGTCTTTTTAAGGCATATGAGCAATAAAATCAACTGTATATAGTTCAGTTTAATAAAACAAGAAACATTTTAGGTATTGAACATGAATTTAGGTATTGAACATGCTTCCATTTGACCATTAATGTAAATAAGAAAAAAGGTAGTTCCAGATCTTATATTTTTCACTGCTCAGAGGAGTGAAAATATAAGTTTTACATTTCACTAGTGAAAATATAACTTTTTTGAAATATGCATTTTATTTCATTAATAATTCTCTATATTTCATTACTTTGTATATAATAAAGATGATATAATACATATGCAAATACAATTAACAGGATTAATATCTTAGATCCCTATTACAAGACATTGTAACTATCTCTTTCAGAGAACAATTTGTTAAGAAGAAAACAAAAAGAGTCACAAATGTTGCCTCCCATTCAAAAATGGCGTAAAATCTACCAACTGTATAAAGACCCTTAATTTCCACCTACCTGAAGCTTCATCCATTCCTAAATGTTTGTGGTTTGTGGACCACATCCCTTCAGCAATAAGGGTTATCACAGATAAACTGAAATGATAAATGCAGATATCTACTTTAAACACATTTTGAAACTAACCCTTGGCATGCTGAATAAGCAAAGATGCCACACCCACTTCTAACTGTCCGCCAATGCGATGACTTAATCTAGATTGTCGATATAAATTCACATACAAAATGACAAACAGTGCAGAGCCAGATCAGAAGCCAACTGATCTGGATCTACACTGTTTGCAAATGCAGGGCATATCCCCGTTCAGCAGAACAAGGGTTAATGTATATCTCTTTAAGACAAGAAATGCTGAAAACTTTAGCATGTATTTAGTTCTTACCCAGACAATTTTTGAATGTGGTAATTCTTTTCCATATTACTCATCCACAGAATTGAAATTAGCCAGAAATATTTGTAGCAGATGTCCACAAACACTAACAAAGGACAGAGTTCTAACATGTGGACATTTACATGGCTACCATCATTATTTTAGCAAACTTTTGAGGCTAGAAAATAGTCCCTACCATGTCCTAAGTTCACAACAACCATTGTGCTCCTTGAAACACAGCAGCTGCAGACATTAGGCAAGCGGAAACACTAGTAAACAGGGAACCCCAACAGAGCCACAACAAAGTAACTGCACTGACTTTGCAAAGCAAGGAAGTCACTGAAATCAGATAGGAGATGCTCACTACAGTGAGCACCCTCTAGTAGTACAGTGTAGTGATGCCAAATACATCAAAAGTGGGGAAGTTAAGGGGAAATAATACATTTTCAAGGGAGAAAACTCAGTAAAAAGTGTTTTGGTTCTCTTCTGAAAAGGAGTCTACTCTAAAAGGAAAGAATTTACTCCCAAGGGGAGCAAATTCTTTCCTTTTAGAGTAGACTCCGAATTCTTTCCTTTTAGAGTAGACTCCAAATTCTTTCCTTTTAGAGTAGACTCCAATTTTTTTCCTTTAAGAGTAGACTCCAAATTCTTCCCTTTTAGAGTAGACTCCATTTTTTTTCCTTTTAGAGTAGACTCCAAATTCTTTCCTTTAAGAGTAGACTCCAAATTCTTTCCTTTTAGAGTAGACTCCATATTCTTTCCTTTTAGAGTAGACTCTAAATTCTTTCATTTTAGAATGGACTCCAAATTCTTTTCTTTTAGATTAGACTCCAAATTCTTTCCTTTTAGAGTAGACCAAATTCTTTCCTTTTAGAGTAGACCAAATTCTTTCCTTTTAGAGTAGACTCCAAATTATTTCCTTTTAGACTAGACTCCAAATTCTTTCCTTTTAGAAAGACTCCAAATTCTTTCCTTTTAGAGTAGACTCCAAATTCTTTCCTTTTATAATAGACTTCAAATTCTTTCCTTTTAGATTAGATACCAAATTCTTTCCTTTAAAACTAGACTCCAAAATCTTTCCTTTTAGAGTAGACTCCAAATTCTTTCTTTTTAGAGTAGATTCCTTTTCAGATGGGGATTGGTGTACAGGAAAGCAAACAAGAAGTCACAAGAATTATCTCACTTTTCAAAAATTGGTGGAAAATCTACAGAGTTTATTCATTCATCTTTAAGTCTGTAAGTGTAACCTCTTCTGGGAGAAGATTATCTTTCATGTGATAAGAACTGTATTTGAAGAAGTTCATCAACAGGCTTTTCCCTCAGGGTTTAAAAATGAGGGTCCCAGGGACTCCCTAATGTGGAGTTAAGGGGTCATTCAATAAGATTTAGGGACTTGTTTTTCTAAATAGGTTATAATCGTAAAAGTGCTAATCCCAATTATAGCAGACTACACTTTGAAGTATACATATAATCTTTTTCAGATAAAATAAGGCTTGACATTTCATGTGAATTGTGTCATAAAATATCAAGTATTATTTTCTCTGAAAAAAAGAAAAATCAATTTTAGAATGTCATCTGCTACAATTTGTTTAGATACTATTGCCCAAATATTGACAATTCTTGCCCTCTAGACCACAAACAAAGCCATAGATAAATCAAAACACTAAAAGTGCTGATGGGGGCGGTTGCCTGAACTCTTGAACTTATTGGGATTTATGTTGAAATAAGAAAAAAGCAATACATAAACAGTACTCAAAAATGACAACCTGTTTGGGGTTTTACCCATTTAATGCAGATATCTGCATATCAAATACAGATATCTCTTTTAATAAATACAGATATCCCAAAAATTACAGATATCTTTAATTGGAATGCAGATATCTGTAATTGAAATAGAGATGTATCTAACTGAAATGTGAATATTGGTATTTGAAGTACATACATCTCTATTTGCAATCATAATATAGATATCTGCATTTCAATTAGAGATATCTACATGTCAAATACAGATAACTGCATTTCAATTAAAGATATCTCTAATTAAGCTGAATTTCTGATATCAGCATTTAAAATACAGGTACCTCTAATTAACAAGAGCTGTCGTAGGACAGCGTAGCTCGCCTGCTGGGTACATTTTATATTGTAACATTTTTATCATTAAGCCATATAATATAGGTCACACTGACCTAGATGTATTTGTATGTAAATCATTTTGTCACATAGATATAATAATCCAGGTATGACAATTCTCCATGAAATAGTAATAAAAATAAAAGGCAAAATCACTGAAGCATGAAATATAGGTCACAATGACCTAGATATAGTAAGTGGTCATTCATTGGGTCACATGGAACTAATATCCCAGGTGTGACATTTATCCAACAAATAGTATTCAAGATATAAGGCAAAATCACTGAACCATGAAATATAGGTCACACCAACAGAGATATATTTTGACGTCAATAATCGGGTCACAAGGAACTAATATCCCAGGTGTGACATTTATCCAACAAATAGTATTCAAGATATAAGGCAAAATCACTGAACCATGAAATATAGGTCACAATGACCTAGATAAAGTAAGTGGTCATTCATTGGGTCACATGGAAGTAATATCCCAGGTGTGACATTCATCCAACAAATAGTATTCAAGATATAAGGCAAAATCACTGGACCGTGAAATCTAGGTGACCTGGACCGTAAAATGTAGGTCACCATGACCTTCACTCTCTTACACTTAAACCGATGTCACATAGTTAGCTGATGTATAACCAGTTGTGTCTATAACCTGTAGGCATATAAGATTTTACAAATGTGTCCTAGATTTTGACCCCTAGCCCCACTCCAAGGCCCACCCTGAGGTATGAACCCAGGGGTATGTTCTTTTGGAATCTCAGAAGACTCCTCCAGGTACCCAAATTCTAAATATGAATGCTCTATGAGGAGTGAAAGTCAAGATATAAGAATTTGAAAAACTTTAACACAGTATTACAAAGGTGTCCTAGATTCTGACCCCTAGCCCCACCCAGGGGCATGAACCCAGGGGTTTATTCTCTTGGAATCTCAGAAGACCCTCCAAGGTACCTAAGTTCCAAATTTGATGCCTCTGTGAGGAGTGACTGTTGAGATATAAGCATTTGAAAAACTTTAACGCAGTGTGACGGGAACGGGAACGCAAACGCGGACGACCGGGGTGACTACAATAGCTCTCCTTGTACTTCGTACAGGCGAGCTAAAAAGCGTATATCTGTATTTGAAATGAGGTATCTGACTTTCTAGAGTAAATATATATATATATCTGTATTTCAATTAGAGATATCTGCATTTCAATAAGAGGTAACTGTATTTATGATTGTTTTTTTTTTTTTTTTTATTTGGGTTTTACGGCTCTTTCAAGAAAATTCCACTTATATTGAGCCAATCGTTCATCAAAGGTGGGCGAAAACCAGAGAACCCGGAGAAAAACCATCTGACCATCCATAAGCAGAACTTGGCTTTCCCACATGTGACCCGAGCGAGGCTCGAACCAGAGTGGTAAGAAACCTAATGGATTAAGAGTCAGCTCTCTTATCCACTAGGCTATGGGGGCCCGCCATATTTATGATTGAATTAGAGATATCCCTATTCACTCCACATATGGGAAACTGATACTTCCCTCGCCTATTTTTACATGCACACTGTTCACCGGTTATAAATACCAATGTGGCGGACGGCCCAGTTCACCCCTTTACAGACAACACAAAGAAACTAATTAAAGATCCTTAAGATTTCACATCAACATTTTTTTTATTTTTTTAAAGTCAAACCCATCTCTATAAAGTAACATTCCTATATTTTTGGTTACAAACAAGCATACATAAACCGCATAGGCCGCCATCTTTGTTGTGCCAAAAGACAGCTGGAGAATAGGCCCTTCCCTGCATTTTTTCTGTGGTTAGTAGAACCACGGCTGAACCGCGGCTAGGGTAGCTTTTTTTTCCATCGACAACTATAGAAAGCGGGATTTGCAACACTTTCTGGTGCCCTGAATGGGGGCGTGCTTCAGCAAAAAAAAAAAATGAAGATACCCGTAACTATCTGTGCGATTTTCATTTTTTCCAGACTTAAAAGTATTTGAGAAGTTGTTTATCGGTTCATTTTTCTCTGACATGAAAGCAAGGTATCAAATATTGATAAATATTCAATGATATCACTAATCTTATAAGTGGATGTTACAGGTTATAAAGGAAAACAGCTAATATGTTACCGAGGCTAAATTTTATTCTGATAATAATTGTAGAAAGTAAATATTTTAAGAACTATTTTATTATTGTTTGTACATTCTGAAGCAGAACTTAGGCTAACTCTTATAACGGTACTAAATGATCTGCTATGAAACGTCCCACCTATATTACGAGAAATATAGGTCAAATTGGTCAATTCGAGCAATACCTCTCGCTCAGCCTTTACAGCACTAGATAAGTAGAAAGAAAAGAAGACATGCAGAATATTAAATCAGTGAGTTAATGCCTTGCACCTTGTGGATTTTGACCCTTCCAACCCCTCTCTGTGTCTCATTGGGGGAGCTCCCAATCTATTGCAAATTTCTAAAATCACCTCTGCTGTAGATTTGGTTTGCTTTACTAGAATACTGAAGTATTCATATTCGTCTGTGGATATTGTACACAATAAGATCAAAATCATATTTCTTCAAAAGTTTAAAGTTACCTTTGCTTTTGTTCATTTATTTGCTATCTATATAAGCATCAGAGTGTAAAAAGATAATACAAGGGTCCTGCAAAAAGTTTTGTCACTGGGTTCGGATTACTTCAATGCTACGTTTTATCAAACATATTTTTATTACAAACCTTCAAAGTATTCCCCCTTTACTGAAACACATTTTTGTAACCTTTTTACCCAGTCGCGAAAAGCAGATAAATAGTCTTCTTTTGGTATCTGTTGGAGACACTGATAAATAGCGCTGCCAAGAGAACTTCTAGACGTATACTTATTTCCAGAAAGCATTTTCTTGAGCCTTGGAAATAAAAAGAAGTCACAGGGACTCAGGTCAGGTGAATAAGGTGGATGGTTTAAAACTTTCACCTTTTCAGAAGCCAAAAAAGACTTAACAACCTCACACTTATGAGAGGAGGCGTTGTCATGTAAAAGGTGGACTCCTGACTATCCTTTGCTTGGTCGTTTCTTATTGTAAAACTCTTTCACTTTCTTCAGTACAGAATTCTTGTAGAATCAGCCAGTGACTGTATGACCAGACGGACAAGGCACTTGAATGAGTGGCCCACTTGAATTAAAGAAAATTGCGTACAACATCTTTTTCGAACTTATGGTTCTCTTGGCAATACATGGGCGTTTTTGATCTTTTCACTTCCATTGCTTATTATCAGCCCTTCTTTGTGGCTCAAACATGTGCACCCAGGTTTCATCACCTGTTAGCATGTTAGAAATAACCCGACTATTACAGCCTTTGTATGTTTTCAAAAGTTCCCGGGCACATTTAAGGCATTGTGTCTTTTGCTCCTCAGTGAGCAAATGAGGTACCCACCTAGCGCAAACACACTGCCTTCTGATATGCCTGTACAACTAGCTATATCTTTGACAGACAATCGCGCATCCTGTTCGACCACAATCTTTACATCAGCGATGTTAGCCTTGGTAACAGAGGTTTTAGGCCTTCCAGGACGGGTATCATCTTCAACAGAAAATTTCCCAGCTTTAAAAGCTTTAACCAACCTAAAATCTGTGCGCATTGAAATGGTCTGAGGTCCATATATACCACCCATTTCAATAAATATCTGCTTTGAATCTATATTAAGCCTAATGCAGCATTTAATATAGCTACGAATTTCAGACTTCTGGTCCATGTTCCAATGTAACAAGTAAATTGGTCAGTGTATATGACTGCATCTATTTCAATTTGAAATAACTCAGTCAGTTGGAAAGCAATTTGCACCAAATAAACGGGTATCGTTAGCTATTCAACACACCGTTCAAGTGCAGTGAAGCATTTTAAAATATACCTGGGATAAAACTAAGTAAGCCTATTGGTGACAGAACTTTTTGCATGACCCTCGTATGCTTAAATGCAGAATTTAGTGTTATCAGGGAACTATTTTGGGAGCAATTTTAGGTAGTTATCAGGTAGGTATTTTTCAGCTGAACAGATAGTTGAAATGCGGTATAGTAAATCTGGCAGTGGTAAACTGCCCCAATAAAATTAATTTGGGATTGGTCATATATGCATCACTCAGGGCGCTTGCTCCTAGGGGGGGTGGGGGGAAATCAGGGAAAACCCTGCATCAAATTACTAATGTAGAAATACAAATACTATTTCTTGCTATAGTCTGTTTATTTGTGGTCCTGTATGGCCCAACTATTTCTTGGCTTGGCAGAAATAAGAGGCAGTCCCACGGACTGGTAAAAAAGTACCTTTGGACATGCATTTGAGCAATCTGATCAGGTTTTGCTTTGCAACAGTTGGATAGCCAAGGGTCCAACCAAGGTTTCTTGGGACAGCAAAGAATGTTTGAGAAGAATTTGGACAAGGCTAATCCAAGTCTTTGCTTGTGTAGTAGTGATAGGTATATGATACACTTGTACTGCCTTGCGATACAAGCTGGCTTTTATAGCAACGTAGTAGAGTGTTGGCCTGTCACGCAGGCGGCCTGGGTTTGATTCCTGGCCGGGGCATTGGTGATTAGAATTTTTTCACCTGTTACACCTGGCGCCCAACGTTAATAACCCCATCTGATGGGCTTGGTGGCCCAATAGGCTTGGTGGCCTGGTATTGAGGGTTGCTCAAATTGAGATTCGCGGACAAATCTAAAAATGGAGGGGGAATATGTAGTAGTGATAGGTATATGATACACTTGTACTGCTTTGCGGTACTAGCCGGCTTTTATAGCAACATGGTAGTGTTGGCCTGTCACGCAGGCAGCCCAGGTTTGATTCCCAGCCGCGGCATTGGTGATTAGGATTTTTTCACCTGCTACACTTGCTGCCAATATCTGAAGGTACATGTCATTTTCTCACATTGCAGCTATTAACCCTTGTCCTGCTGAATAAATTAAGATGCCACACTCATTTCTAATTTTCAGCCAATCAGATTACTTGATCCAGACTGTTGCTATAACTTCACATAATTAATGACAAATAGTGCAGATCCAAGTCAGTTGGCTTCTTCAGCCAACTGATCTGGATCTACAATGTTTGCAAATGCAGGGTATATCCAGGTTCAGCAGGACAATGGTTAAATTCAGCTTATCTGAATACATATACGCAAACTGTTAGTATGCTTTATAAATCCAAACATCTTATTACCTAACAGTTTAATCCTAAACAAGGTTGGCAAAATGCCGGCAAATATGAGTATTTTCCATGCCGGTGGTATTTACCGGTAAATACCGGCAAATACTGGTAAATGCCGGCAAATACTGGAAATTGGCATTTACCACCCTGGAAGTAAGACAAAACCCTACCCTCAGTATCAACCTATGGACAATGTCTGTAATAGGGGCTACATAGTTGACTTAGTATTTACATTATACTGATTGCAGTTTAACTCTGGTTTAAGTTTACTTTAATATTAAATTCAGTTAAGTGAAATCTAGAGAAAAAAAAGCCTGTTTCATACCTGCCAAAGTACTCATCAGGTGGCTTGTGGCTACCACTACAGGTTTTTATTTTTACTTTTTCTTTCTTTTCATTCTTTTTTTCTTTTGTTTTTTAATCTTTTTTTTTCTTTTTTTAATTTTTTTTTGTATCTTTTCATTTTTATTTTTTTTTTTTTTAACTTTTTTTATCTTTTTTTTTTTTTTTTCTTCAATATTTTCAATAACACCTTTTTACTTTCACCTAGACTTATTGTCTATATGCATTCATTTATGACATCTTGCCCCTGGCTATCAAGTACCCTCTTGAACAAACAATTGTCCTCGGACTTGTTGGTTTAGTAATTAGACCATACAGGTAGTCTTGCTAATTACATGTACACTAAAACTCCTAAAAATTTTGAATATAGTAAAGTGATGTAAATATCCTAAACTTTGCAAAACATACTTTTACCATACAGAAGTGTGTTTAAAAGATGCAGATGGCCTGGCAAACATTTAAGATCCTGATCAGACTGTTCAGTATGATCTTGGTCTGCTCTTTTTGACATGGTCTGCCAGCACAAAAACTTAGGGTCATTATGGTAAATGTCAGTGGCCAGGTGCACAGGTGAATTTCTACTATTGAGATAAAGGCCTACATGATTTTTTTTTTAATTAAAGACCATTTGTTGCTTAAATAATTTCAAAATTTTTGTCTTAGATTCACTTTTTGGCAGTGTTACATGTTTATATTGAGATTTCTTCTATTCTTCAGGGTGGTAACCTTATATAATTAATGATTTTAACATTCTTACTCATCTAGTTTGCTTATACTATTTCAATGCAACTTGTTTAAAGACTTCTGCAGTTTTTTAAGGCCAAAAAAATTTCAATTTGCCGGTATTTGCCAGTATTTGCCACTTGAGGAGTATTTTCCAGACCGGTAAATACTGGCAAATGCCACTGGTAAATACCTGGGGTGGAATTTGCCGCCCAACCTTGATCCTAAAACATGAACAATTAAATTAACTTCCTTTTGATGTGTCTGGAGCGTGTTGGAGTAATAGCATATAGTGGAGACTGCAGACCCTTCAAACTGCTCCATTTAGGCAGGGCTGTGAAAATACCATGACCAACTTGTCCCATTTCCCAGAGGACAAGTAAGAAATTTCAATTTACTTGTCCCTGGACAATGACTTTATAGCTCTAGCTAAGAAGAGTATCCAGATTATGAGATACAAATGTATATATTTTCCTTATTTTTTAAAGAAAACATATGTTGTGGGTACTCATTAAAGGGCATCATCACTTCACTTCTAACGAGTATCCACAATGTATATTTTCCATGATAAATAAGAAACTGTCAATTTTCGGACAAATGAATCTTGGTTGGACAATTGGATTTTGACCATTTACTTGTCCGTGGATAAGTAATAAAATTTGATAATTCCACAACCCTGATTTGACACAGTTTGATCAGGGCCCAGTTGTTAAAAACTAACGATGTTGTTAGTTAACATATCGTTAAAACTTTGATCATTAAATATGGCATATACGATAATATTTTTGCTGAAAAAATTTGAGTAGCTTTTGCAAAAGCTACTCACATTTTTTTCAGCAAAAGTACCTGTGAATTAGATATTGTGCTTACTAGGACATTAACATTTTGACCACTAATGAGCTCGTTAAGCTAACGATGCTTTGAACAACTGGGCCCTGAATTATAGCTCCAGATAAGAGGTATCTCCAGAAAAAATATTTTTTCTTATTTCTCCATGAATACCTATGTTGTTGGTACTCATTAGAATTGCCTCAGTGGGGCCCTTCTCATGGGTACCTGCATTACATGTTTTTGTAGAGAAATAAGAAAAATATGAATACATTGTATATTTTGGATAAAGAAAATGACTTTTCCAGAGTTATGAGGATCTACACCATATGCCTTGGGACATTTCTACCCAAATATTTATGGTAATACAGCCCTAGAATTTATTGTCATGCAGAATAAATTAAAATGCCACATCTATTTCTAATTATCAGCCTATCAGATTACTTAATCCAGATTATTTATATAAATTTACATACTGAATGACAAACAGCGCAGAAGCCAACTGATCTGGATCTACACTGTTTGCAAGGCAGGGTATATCTGGGTTCAGCAGGACAAGAGCTAACATTTTTTCTTACTTTTCTCATAAAAACAAATCCTGGAATTGAATGAATCAAATGAAATGTCAGGTTTTGTTGTTTGGTTGTTGTTGTTGTTTTCTATTTTTAGAAAAAAAAAAACCCACAAATTTTAATTAGGTTTTTTTCTGAATAAGTGAAAAAAAGAACAACGCTTATTTCTCCATGAAAACATATGTTGTGAGTTTTCAGTGTACTTATGTTATTGAGGCAATTACAATGAGTACTATATTAAGATACATGTATGATAAGAACAAATAAAAATAGATATCTGGATACTTCTCTTGAACTATGAAATGAGTATGGGCAAAGCATTTCCTACAAGACTGCATGTGCACCCAGCAAAGACTCAGATCAGTCTGCATATCTGAGTCTTTGCTGTCCACTGGGAGACATTCTGGATCCTTAGCTACTCACAGAGTAACCAGGCTTAATGGATGCTCAGGCAGATCTGAGTCTTTGCTGGTGCACATGCAATCTTGTAGGAAATATTGTGCTTCATCTCAAATATTATTGCAAAATTTTGTCATACTGTCATTATTATACTATATTGGTATGTCAATTTCTTTGAAGCATGCTAGAAGATAACTACCTGAACTAAAAGTATACTAGAAGATAATAACCTGAAAAGAAGTATGTTAGACATAAGTTACCTGACTAGAAGTGTGCTAGATGTAAATTACCTGACTAGAAGTATGCTAGAATTAAGATAAACACCTGGCTAGATGCATGCTTAACATTAATTACCTAACTAAGGTATGCTAGACATTAATTACCTGACTAGAAGTATACTAGATGTTAATTTCCTGACTAGAAGCATGCTAGAAGTTAATTTCTTGACTAGCAGTATGCTAGAAGATAATTATCTGACTAGAATTATGCTAGAAGATAATTACCTGACTAGAAGTATGCTAGAAGTTAATCACCTGATTAGAAGTAAATTGCCTGACTAGATGTATGCTATAAGATAAATACCTGACTGGAAATATGCAAGAAGTTATTTACCTGACCATATAGAAGATAATTACCTGACTAGAAGTATGCTAGAAGATAATTACCTGATTAGAAGTATGCTACAAGTTAATTACCTGACTAGAAGCATATGCTAGACATTAATTACCTGACTAGAAGTATGCTAAAAGATTATTACCTGACTAGAAGTATGCTAAAAGATTATTACCTGACTAGAAGTAGAATGGCGAGTGCCATTCTCTTTCTTGTACAAAACTCTATCATCCTGGCACTTCACTCTTTATCTGCCAGTTCACTTCATGTTTGTCAACCTTCAAAATAAAAAAAAATAATGCATTAGTGCCTAGCCGATCAAAGAGACATTGGCAAATTGTGCAGATCCAGATCAGACAGCAAAGAATGTTGTGTCTGATGTGGTCCTCATTGTTTGCATTTAAATACAGGAATTTCTAAATTCTATAATGATAATAATAAAAACAATCCAGACAGACACCCTTAAATAAGAGACGGACCCTGTCTAAAGTGAGGTAGAAGAGAACATAGGACATTTATGGCTTTGACAGAAAATCCTTGCTATACCTGCCTCTTGATTCATAGCTCTTGATAAGGTGCTTTTTTCAACCTAAAAGTATCTATATTTTTCTTATTTCTCAACAAAAACATATGTTGTGGATACTCATTAAAAGCGCCTCGCTGAGGCACTTCTAATGAGTACCCACAACATATGTTTTTGTTGAGAAATTAGAAAATTATTTACCTGATACCCACTCTTATCTAGACCTATGTTGTTTGGTTTGATTTGGTATTTTACAGACCAGTCAAGGCTATGTTGAGCCAGTCAATTATAAATCTACTGTTACTCACACTTTTCCTGGACAGAAACTGGTCATCTAAGTGGTTAAACAGTACTTTGTGTCAAACTTTTGCCAGTGACTGACAAGTTACAACTGCCCTTCCTGAATCAGCAGAAGAGGGAGACTGAGAGAAGAAATTATTTCATGATCACTCTTTATGAAATGTATGTGGCTGAGCTGGGATTCAAACTTGCAACCCCTGGATCTGCAGTCAGGCTCGCTGCCAACTGCCAGTTACTGATAACTTTATTGCCCATATATTAGGCAGTCACTCATAGATCAAAGTAGACCTCTAATCTGGTCATTAATACCCATTTACACTCCAAATGTAACGGTTAGCCGCTGACTCCAATATGGGGAAACTGTAGATACAATGTAACTACCTGTCTTATATTCACTGTGGTGTATTTTCGATGGAATTTTAAGGAAAATGCCACAGAATTTTGTTATAAAGGCTTCATTTTCCATGAAATCCTTAGAATATAATCATAACATTTTCCATGGATTTCTTTTCCTCCAAAAACCTATGGAATTAATTTCCACAGCATTCTGTGGCCTTTTCTTCCATTTGCCACAGAACCACAGAATTTTTCACCAATCTCTAGATTCCTGGCCTGGGTTCCATGGAAGCTGTCCATGCTGAAAATTATTCTCGAGTCATCTATATTAATATCTGAGCATTTATTTTATGTACAAATCAGGTGGTTCTATTGATTTGTTTTAAACCAAATGTCGTGTGACTTCATATTATTGTAAACCAAATGTCATGTGACTTCACATTATTCATGATTTAGGCCCGAAATTTTCACGATAACCTTATGGTCTTTGTAAATTTTGGCCATTTTCAAAAAAGTATTAATGTCCTAGATTGGCATTTTTTGTCCAAAAAAAACAACAACAAAAAAAAAAAAAACGAAAAGAAAAAAGTTAGGCTTAGCTTGAAAAGTGATTCCATGGACATGGGTGTAAAGGTCAGTAAGTGTTGTTCTCAACTGGCTCTAGATTTTTCATTTATACATGTAATTCCTACAACAAACAATACTAGTGTATTTCTGAATCCAAGCTTTGCATAACAAAGTGTGGCCTTGTATCTAAATCATTCCAGGACCTAGTTAGGTGGCAGTTCCATTTGTTTTCATGGAGATACCAATTTAACGTTATACTAATTTTAACACAAAAATACATTAATACATCTGACTGAAAAAGTTTTTCATTATAAGAGTCGCAAATCTGGTTATTTCAGTTTCTAAGTTTTCTTCCACTAAAATTTTTTGGAAATGAAAACCTTGCAAATGCTATATGTCCCCTAAACCCTTTGTCTCCCTTGAAAAATGCATTTAGATCTCTAGTTTTGCTTGACAAAACAGTAATTTTTATTTTTGACCATGTGGTCAGGCTTTTCCATTGTTTACATCCCTCCTCAATCAAGATAGCATAGTTGCTCCACAATGTCATCACCAAAATAGTGCACTTTCCAAAAGGGATGTTACCATGTCTGTTTATTTATAATAATGTTTTACTTCTTGCTTTATTCTTTAATAATATATTTTGTTGCATTTGTGAAAAATAATAATTATAATACTTTTACCGAATTTTAACCGTCTCCATGATCTTTATTCTTGTAAACCTAAAAATGCCTACAATGCTAGTAGACAACCCCCACATTCTAAATAGAATGATTCCTAATTACATCACGGAAAACCAGGGAGCCATGTTTGTCTGAGGCAGACACTTTTTGTTTGCATTGCAAAAATGTATTTAGACAAGTTTTGAGATTCATGTAGAATTTTATATAAAGTCATGGAGAAATTTTAAAACAATAAAAGGAAAAAATAAGCAAGAGAGAATTTATACCAGTTTTTCATTTGAGCAGGGCTCAGGGGTGTAAAATTCCACTCGTCTGCTCGCATTTGCGAGTAAATTTTAAGGCAAGGGGAGTGAGATTTTCAGAACTTTCTTCACTTTTTCTTCATTTTAGCATCTAAAAATTTAGACTATAAGGGCGAGTAAGTTTTAAGGGAATTTTACACCTCTGGGGCTGTCTGCTGGTACTGCAGTACATGAAATGCATTGATAATTTCTAAATTCTTTAGTTGTATATATTAAAGCATTTAAAGGAATACTCTTTATTTTTCTACATTTACCGAAGCACTGTACTGTATTCCTTGACTCCTGAGAAGAGATTACACAAAACATGCAAAAGGGATTACTCTAGTGATAAATGGTTTAACAGATGTAACGAATTCCGCAACAGGAATAAAATGATTATTCAATATATCAATTATTATTAGTATTCTTATTATAATTATCATTAATTTTCAGACTAGATTAACTTCTTTCATGTAACAAACTGTAAAAACCCACTTTAATCTTGTAATGGCTAAAGGCTGAAAACAACTATCTTCACTGATATCGATACAAAATATACAATTACCATTAATTAGCATTCACCCATCCATTGATATTACCATGACAAGCTTGAATCAAACAAAAACTCTGTGTCATTTGGTTTTAATGGCTCACATAGTCCAAATCAGATAATAATTTGATGATTTTTTCCACTTTTGAAAGTGCTATCAGCTGCTACTAAAATGCTGATAATGTGCAGCTTGTTCAATGATCGTCTCAGTCCCTGGAAGCAGTGAACAAACTGTGAAACCCCCTGTTAATCTTGCACTGATTATCCTTTAGCCATCAATGCAAGATTAACAGGGGGTTTCACAGTGTGTCATATGATAGAGAGTTATCTAGTCTGAAAGTTAATAATAACTGATTATAACTGATTAATCTTATAACCACATTATACTTTTTTCTACCATTTAAAATGTACAACAAGAGTAAACCCTTTAGTGTAATCTCTTCTGCAGGAGAAGTGCTTTAGTAAACTTCAGAAAATAAAGAATATTGCTTTCATATAATAGAACTATTTAGAAGTTATAAAGGCGTCTTTTGTACTGCCGTAACCAGGGACAGTCCTACACAATTTGTCTCCAGGTACGGCATCATACCCAGATACCCTGGGTCGGTACAATACTGTACCAAGAGACACTTCCTGTTTGTTTTATTTTCGGTTTAATATAGGGAAAACAGGTTTGTAGAAATACCGGAACACACCGAAACACATTGGTAATTACCAGAACACACTCAAAAAAGTTTTTTTTTTTTTGCTTAATAAATAGTTTTTTTAGGGAAATATGTGCTGCTCTGTTTATACAATCTATGTCTAATTTTGGTCATTTGTAACACATGAACATACTTTATAAACCTTAGCTCAGTTAAGCATCAAACAATTAATATTATTATATGGCAGTGTGATCCGGTAAATTTTTGTCATGATGAGTTTGGTATTAAAAAGTTATTGACCATAATAAATATTATGATGGTGATAAATTTTATAATAATGGGTGTTAGCTTGCATTAAACCTCATAAGGGAATATTAATGATGAGAGTGAACAATGTATTGACATAAGACATTACAAATACATTATCATAAAGGGACCAGAACACATTTTTATAAAACACTGGAATGAGGCTAATTTATTGTATGCTAAGATCAAATTTAGTAATAACAACATCCGACACACAAACAGACAGTAATTAAGTTATAAACACGATCTTTAATAATATAAAATAAAATTAAAGTGTGTTCCGGTAATTACCAGTGTGTTCTGGTGTTTCGGTGTGTTCTGGTATTTCTATGAACCCTAGGGAAAACATCTTTCCAAATGATGTTGATAAGAAAAATACATGAATCCGAATTTTTACTGGTGATACATCTAATGACATTCAATCACCAGGGCCTGTGATATGGGAAGTTAGTCCCTAGCTCTCACTAGATATCATATATACGAATCTGCAATCTTTCACTCAGTAATCCTAAGTTGTTTGACTGAAAATACAGGCCAATCCATCATGCCACGGTGGAGTTTTGCACGATCGTGATTTATAAATGTAAGGATAATGGGATCCTGTCTTCTGCATCCTAAATATATCAAAGTTAAATAACTGTATGAAAATGGTTTATATCGCTGAATTTCTGCTGCGAAAGTCCAGTTTTCGAAAGATTTCTATTGTTTACCTTTTATTCTACTTTCACTTCGACTTGCCTGCCATATTTGTTGTACATGAGGGTTCTATAAAACAAGAAATATTATTCAAGTTTTATAAACGAAAAGCAAATACCGAAATAGGGTCTACCTATTTACCGACAAGAGCAGCCAAGCGCCGTCGAGAACAACTGTCAAGTAGCAATTATATTACTTTTGACAATAAATTTTGTTTCAAACACTGTTTTATGTACTATTTCACTCTTATGAAACTATTTTAGGTGAAGATGAACTAAAAAAGGAGCACTTTTCAAACAAAATCAATTCCGAAGATACGGATATGAGAGGATATGCCTGCACAGTTCGACAAATTTACTATCGTAAAAACTGACGACTGTGGTAAATCGTTAGTCACGTGTGTCAAGCGACTAACTAGGAAATACGCTTAAATAGGAAAAAGTGGCGACTGTGTACTACACAGAACAGCGCTTATCTAGGAAAACTGATTTTTGCGCTAATATTGGAAAAGAGCTATCTACAATCAGCCTCGGTTTTCACTCGGACCCATCAATATTGATGGGTCCGAGGTTTTCATAAACATTTTTTTTTTTTGTCAGACTGCGCGTATAAATACATGTCATATGCAGGCCTATTCTTTCTTCTGTCTTAACATGAAAGCTTAAGATTTCTTTCTTTCTGTCTGTCTTTCTTTCTTTTAGAACGATAATTCGACACGCTAGTAATGTTCAAAATCATCAGCATATCCAGTGGCACCTCTACTAAAGATCACCGCTCAACATCAGCCACTTCCCTCAAAATAATAACCACTTTTCTGAAAGTAAAAAGTACAATACATGTCATATGCAGGCCTATTCTTCCTTCTGTCTTAACATGAAAGCCTAAGATTTCTTTTAGAACGATAATTCGACACGCTAATAATATTCAATATTATTAGCATATACAGTGGCATCTCTACTAAAGGTCACCCCTCAACATCAGCTACTTCCCTAAAAATAATGACCAATTTTCTGAAAGTAAAAAGTACAATTTGTCTGTATATTAAACCTTTCTACAATACCACCTCCCTACAACAGCTACTTTTTCCAAAGGCTATTTTGCTAAAACATAAGAATCAGCCTTTCAAATAGTATATCTACATTAAGAGGAACTTGCTGAGTAACGTATTTACCCTAAATATTCGGACGCTCTTACTTTTTACCGTACCTATCCTAAAATTTTAACCTGCACATTTGGCTAACTAGTGTAGTATCTACAAAGTTTCCAGTGCAGACCCTGATCAAACTGTTTGGATTTTGATCTGGGTCTACACTGTTTGCTCAGGCTGTTTCATGTCGGAATATTTAGGGTAAATATGGTAGTCTGCAAACGGGTATTTCAAGGAACTTGGTATGGTGAAGACATCTGACCTAGTTCATATATGCAATAAACAATCTCCTTTGCTCATTTAAAATGATATACAAAACTGATTAAAAGCAGAAATGCTTATCAGTTGAATGGCAGATAGATCATCGCCAGTATGCTGTTATGGAACGCCATTGCTGTCTTATACGGCGCAAACACCTTGCGTTTTGCGATTACTTTATACGAGTTTGATGTTACATTATGCGGGTTAGATATTGCAGTATCTGATTTTATTATTACGCTATGTGAATTGGCCATTACGTTTTGTACTTTTATCAATACGCTATGTGGATTTGTTATTTACTTATGCTGGTTTAATATTACGTTATTTAATTTGTTCATTGTGTTTTGTGCATTTCCTAATACCTTCTGTGGACATTTCATTTTGTTATGTCACTATGGCTGACTGATGCTGTATACTTAGGGAAGGCACGTTTATGTTATGTGAGTTTTGATTACGATGTGAGTTTGTCAATACGTTCAGTGACTTTATTATTACGTTATGCCATAGACCGTAAGTGACGGGAACTAACGAGATTTCCCGATTTATAGAAAGGTACTTGACAATACCGATTATTACCGTCTGTGTTGGCGAACATGAGTCATCTATCTATCTATCTATCTATCTATCTATCTATCTATCTATCTATCTATCTATCTATCTATCTATCTATCTATCTATCTATCTATCTATCTATCTTATCCAGCTATCTATCTATCTATCTATCTATCTATCTATCTATCTATCTATCTATCTATCTATCTATCTATCTATCTATCTATCTATCTATCTGCCTGACTGCCTGTCTGTCTGTATCTATCTATCTATCTATCTATCTATCTATCTATCTATCTATCTATCTATCTATCTATCTATAAGAATTTCTAGTGGACATTAAAATACTGTCCCAGTACCAGTCCTATCGATACGACACATTCCACTACTGTCCAAGTATCAGTCCAACTGATACGACACAGTCAATAACTGTCTCAGTCTCAGTTCTACTGATATGATACAGCCCCAGTACCTGTCCTACGGATATGATATATTCCACTACTGCCCCAGCACCAGTCCTATTGATACGACAGTACCAGTCCTATTGATATGACACAATACACTACTGCCCCTATACTAGCCCCTACATATACGATACAGTACATTACAACCTCAGTACCAGTTCTGTTGATGTACACTACTGTCACATTGCCAGTCCTACTGATACTACACAGTCCACTTCTGTCCCAGTACCAGTCTTACGGATATGGTACAGTCCACCAATTCACCAACCAGTCCTAATGATACGACACAGTCAATGTCTGTCGCGGTACTAGTCCTACTGATATGATACAGTCTGCCACTGCCCAGTACCAGTCCTACTGATACGACAGCCCACTTCTGTCCCAGTATAAATCCTGCTGATATGAAATTCTAGTTCTATTGATACCCTACAATCCACAACTGCCCCAGTACATGTCCTATTGATACGACACAATACACTACTGCCCCAGTACCAATTCTACTTAAACGCTACAGTACACTTTTGCCCCGGTTCCTATCTTATTAATATGTCAACATCCACTAGTGCCCCAGTACCAGTCCTACTGATGCCCTACAGTCCACTACTGACCCAGTAATAGTCCTATTCATATGATACAGCACACTATTGCCCCAGTATTAGTCCTTGTTATAAGCTGCAGCACACTACTGCAGCACTGTCAGACCTATTTATACGCCACAGTCCACTGATGGCCCGGTACCAGTCCTAGTGATATTCAACAGTCCACTACTTATACGTATATACAAAAGTACACTACTGACCCAGTGCTAGTCCTGTTGATACGTCGCAGTCCACTTCTGACCGAGTGAGTACTAGTCCTACTGATACCCTTCAATGCAATTCTGCCCCAGTATTTGCCATGTGGATACGACACAGTCCACTACTGCCAGTACCAGTCCTACTGATACACTACAGTTCACCTCTGCCCCAGTACCAGACCAGCCCTTTTAATACTTTACAGTCCACTACTGCCCCAACACAGTCCTACTGATACCCTACAGTCCATTACTACCCCAGTACCAGACCTATTGATACAACACAATCCACTACTGCCCCAGTACATCCTACTGATATCCTACAGTCCAATATTATCCAATTTCCAGTCCCAGGGTGATGTTAGCTAGTTGTAAAAGTGCTTTAAACCACCACCCCCCTCCCCCGGTGGTTTGCTCTACCGACCGTTCTAAGGCGGTGGTCCCGGTGTTAGTCTTACTCTTTGTTGCTTTGTGATTTATTCTACGAGGCGATTTGTTTTATGTTTTTCCGTGTGTCATTTTGTTCTTGTGTTTTTCAGTCCTTTTAGTATTGCGATTACCTCGCTTGGGGAAGAGAGAGCTAATCTTAGTGCTTTTCGTACGTTTGTTCGGTTTGTGCTTGTTTAGATTTGTCGGTTTCCTCTTCCTCTTGGGGTCTGGGAAGGGCTGCGGTTTGTGATTGTGGCACTCCCTGGACTTTTCTCTTACCTTTTTTTTTCTACTGATATGGCTACGGTCACAGTACCACTCATTTTGATATGCTCAGTCCACAACTGCCCTAGTACTAGTCCTACTGATACTACACAATCCGCTATTGTCCCAGTACCAGACCTATTGATACAACGTAGTCAGCTTCTGCCCTAGTACGAGTTCTACTGATAACATACAAACCACTACTGCCGCAGTACCAGTCCGACTAATATGACGTAGTCCCCTAGTGCTGCAGTACCAATCCTACTGATACCCTACAGTTGACCCCTGTCCCAGTACCAGTACTATTGATACCCTACAGTCCACAACTGCCCCAGTACCAGTCCTTTTGATCGACACAGTACACTACTGCCCTAGTACAAGTCCTTCATATACGTTACAGTATATTATTGACCTGGTACCGGTCTTATTTATACGACACAGTGTACTACTGTCCCATTACCAGTCCTCCTGATACTACACAGTCCACTACTGTCCAAGTAACAGTCTTACTGATTATGATACAGTCCACAAATGCTCCACTATCAGTTCTACTGATACAACACAGTCCACTACTGTTCTATTACTAGTCCTACTGATATGATACAGTCTATCACTGCCATGGACCAGTCCTCCTGATACTACACAGCCCACTACTGTCCCGGAATCAGTCTTACTGATATAATACAACCCACTTATGCTACAGTACTTGTTCTACTTATACAACACAGTCCGCTACTGTCCTAGTACTAGTCCTACTGATATGATATAGTCTATCATTGCCATGGATCATTCCAACTGATACGATACAGTCCGCTACTACCCCGATACCAGACCCTGCAGTCCACTACTACCCAAATACCAATCCTATTGATATCCTTCAATCCACTATTGCCCCAGTACCAATCCTATTGATACGAGTCAGTACTCTACTGCCCTAGGACTACTCCTGCTTATACGCTACAGTACACTTTGCCCCAGTACCAGTCTTATTGATAAGTCACAGTCCATAACTGCCCCAGTACCCGTCCAACTGATACCCTACAGTCCACTACTGCCCCAGTACAAGTCCTATTGATACGACACAGTACACTTCTGCCCCAGTACCAGTCCTACTTATTCACATTTGATATGTCACTGTCCACTGCTGGCCAAGAATCAGTCCTACTCAGACCGGACAGTCCACTACTGCCTTAATACCAGTTTTATTGATACCACACAGTACACTATATCCCCAGTACCTGTTCTACTAATACACTACAGTACTCTTCTGCCCCAGTACCAGTCCTTATGATACGTCGCTGTTCCCTACTAACCCAATTCCAGTCTGACAAATACCCTTCAGTCCACTACTGCCCCAGTACCACTCCTGTTGATTCGACATAGTCCACTACTGCCCGAGTACCAGTCCTACTGATACCCTGCAGTCCATCTCTGCCCCAGTACCAGTCTTATTGATACACTACAGTCCACTAATGCCACAGTACCAATCCTACTGATACCCTACAATCCACTGCTGCCCCAATACCAGTCCTATTGATACAACACAGTCCACTACTGCCCCAGTGCGAGTTGTGCTGTTACCTTACAGTCAACTACTGCCCCAGTACCAGTCTTACTGATATGACATAGTCCTCTACTATCTCAGTACCAGTCCTTCTGGTATGATTTCCACTATTGCTCCAGTATCAGTCCTACTGATAGCCTATAGTCTACTCTTGTCCCAGTACCTGTCCTGCTGATATCCTACAGTCCACTACTGTCCAAGTACCAGTTCTACTGATACTCTATAGTCCATTAAGCCCGGGTACCAGTCCTATTGATGTCCCACAGTCAATCAGTGTACCATACCTGTCCTACTGAAGCCCCTGTAATTAACCTCTGTCTCAGTACCAGACCTATCGACAGGTCCATTATTGCCCTAGTATCCGTCCGCGGACTGGTACTGTGTCTATAGTGGACTGTAGAGTATATTGAGGACTGGTACTGGGTCTGAATCAACTGCTGAGAATAAGGAGGTACTAGATCTGTGCTGGACTGCAGAGTATAGGGAAGACGTGTACTGGGTCTGAAGTGGACTGTATATTATACAGAGGACTGGTACTGGGTCTGTAGTGGACTGAACAGAATACGGAGGACTGGTACTGAGTCTGTAGTTGACTGTAGAGTATATGGAGGACTGATACTGTGTCTCTACTGGATTACAGAGTACACGGAGGACTAGAACTTGGTCTGTAGTGGACTGTAGAGTATACGGAGGACTGGAACTTGGTCTATAAAGGACTGCAGAGTATAAGTAGGCCCAGTACTAAGTCTGTAAAGGACTGTAGAGTATACGGAGGACTAGAACTGGGATTGTAGTGAATTGTAGAGTATACAGAGGACTAGGACGGTCTTTTGTGGACTGCAGAGTATACGGAGACTGGTAGCGCGGTCTCTAGAAAATTGTAAAATATACAGAGGACTGGTACTGTGTCTGTAGTGGACTGTAGAGTATACGGAAGACTGGTATTGTGTCCGTGGTGGACTGTAGAGTATACGGAGGACTGGTACTGGGTCTGTAGTGGACGGTAGATATACGGAGGACTGGTACGGGGCCTATAGTGGATAGAAGAGTATACAGAGGACTGGTACCGTATCTGTAGTTTACTGTTGAGTCTACAGAGGACTGGAACTTGGTCTGTAGTGGACTGCAGAATATATGGAGGACTAGTACTTGTTCTGTAGTTGACTGTAGAGTATACGGAGGACTGGTACGGTGTTTGTAGTGGACTGTAGAGTATACGGAGGACTGGTACTGGGTCTGTAGTGGACTGTAGAGTATATGGATGACTGGTACTGGTTCTGTAGTGGACTGTAGAGTATAAAGAGGACTGGTACGGTGTTTGTAGTGGACTGTAGAGTATACGGAAGACTTGAACTTTGTCTGTAGTGGATTGTAGAGTATACGGAGGACTGGTAATGTGTCTGTGGTGGACTGTAGACTATATGAAGTACTAGAACATGGTCTATAGTGGACTGTAGAGAATACGGATTGGTACTGGGTTTCTAGTGGGTTGTAGAGTATACGGTGGACTGGTAGACACATTTGTGCATTTTTTCGCGGACTGTAGATTGTATGGAGGACTGGTTCTAGGTCTTTAAGGAATATAGTATACGGAGGACTGGTACTGGGGCTGTAGTGGCCTGTAGAGTATACGCAGGACAGGTTCTGGGTCTGTAGGGGACTGTGGATTTCACTTAGGACTGTATACTGGGGACTGGTACTGGGTTTGTAGTGGACTGCACTGTGTACGGGGGACTGTTACTGGGTCTGTACTGGACTGGAAAGCATATGTAGGTTTGGTGTTGGGTATTTAGAGAATTGTAGTGTATACGGAGGATTGGTACCTTGACTAGTGGAGTGTAAAGTATTCGGAGAACTGGTACTGTGTCTGTGTTGGACTGCGGAATATATGGAGGACCGGTACTGGGTCTGTAGTGGAATGTAGAATACAGTCGACTCTCGTTACATCGAACTTCACGGGACCTGATAAAAATGTTCGAGTTATCAGTAGTTCGAGACAACCAAATTGTGACGTCATAGGTATGACGACTGTTCGCCTCTCTGTTCGCCAAAACGTGCTTGGAAGGCACATGTATATGGCAATTTATTTTAAACATATTTATTCAAATAAATCATATAACTGAACAATGCCACAATTTTACATAATCCAATCTAAAGGATCTGAACGAAAGCTAACAGCTTATTAAGTTCATCTCCTAATACATAAACTTGTAATATAGATAAGTGGGAAGCAGCAACACATGATAATTAATACTTATGATGGACAAAAACATTATACCAGACAAGAAAACAACAGAAATATTTGAAGAAAAGAAAAATAAAAAAAAAAAAAAACTACAAAGAAAAAAAAAAAAAAAAAAGAGATGAAAATAAGAAGATGGAAGCGACATCCGGCAAAGCCGATTTTAAAATTTCCTTTATTTCACACTTTTATATTCTTTTATCAAAGACGGGCTACGGACTTCTCCAGTGATAATGTATATAGATGACCTTAGTCTTCCGTTGTTAAGGCCGGGGAAGGAAGAAGTAAGGCAGGAAATCAGATACTGAACCTTTTACTATTCTCTATGAATATTTGAACCGCTGAAAAAATCTGATAATTTTGATTAATTGATAGTCGTTCATTGCCGTTTAGAAGAGTTCTTAATGTAATGTTAGGTATTGTGGTCAGTCTTCGGAATAGTTCATTTCTCTGGGCATTAAATCTTCCACAAGTGAAAAGATAATGATATGAATTTTCTATTGCCGCTCCGCATGCACATGCTGGGGATTCTATTATGTTCTTTAAGTACAAATCATTGTTTAGGGAGCTACAGCCTGTTCGGAGTCGCGTGTGCAGAATTTGGACCTTCCTTTTTCCGTGATAAAAATATTTTGGTACCTTTGACTTATCTCGATTTAAAGATGATTTAAATGAGTGCAGTGAACTAATTTGTTTAGCGGTTCCAGGTAAATTATTCCAATCTCTTATAACTGATGGCATAAATGACGAATAATAAAGTTGTGTTCGACAGTTTATCGTAGTATAGTCATCTGCGTTCCGTAGATTATATCTGGAAGTTTCACTAACTGATGGGGGAACAAGAGACGAAAGGTAAGGCGGAGTTAAGTCGTGTTGCATTTTGAAAAATAAATTTAGTTTATGTTTGGATCGTCTGTCTTGTAAAGATTGCCACCCGATTTCTTGGTACAAAGCTTGTAATGATACTAAAATTGTTGATCCTGTAGCAATTCGTGCAGCCTCATTTTGAATTTTATCTAGCTCTTGTTTTTCGTACTGAGTGCAATTATCCCATACCATGTTGCCATATTCCAAAATAGGTCGAATAAAAGATAAATAAATAGTTTCCAAAGATTTTCTATCGAGACTAAATTTCAATCTTCGCATAATGTTTATTCTCTGCCAGGCCTTTACTTTTATGTATTCTATATGAGTATGCCATGAACAATCGCTAGACAGAAATATGAGATATGGCAATTTAAATAATTTACGCGCACTTCAGTTTGCATTGTTACTGTTTGTTTTAGGAGATGCAATGGTTTTCTTGAAATAATATCATCAATAAATGTTAATAATAATAAATTTCAAACGTCTCTTGTTGTCTTTTAATACTCCTGCAAATCTGGATTTCCATATGAGCTATAAATAAATAACTAGTTTCCGGGTTGTGTTAGCTATACGTTACGAACTGGTTTGGATTAGCTCCCTTCGCATAGACGACTCGATAAAGAGTTGACTGGTTTCCGCTTTTGCATAAAACGCTTACAATGTTAAGCGGCAGCTGTAAGCTAGTTTGGATTATCTCCCCTGGCATAAACGAACCGTCTCAGCGCGGCAAACTGTAGATCCTGCAGAGAAAGCTAGTTATGAACCGTCTCATCTGGACCTACACTATTTGTGCGGGTATCCGTACCAGTCTACAGGGTCGGAAGGGTTAACATCGGTACCCACGTGTGATTCGTCTATTTGAGGCCGTGCACGACAACTCCTATTAGAAGACTGTGCGACTGTCAAAGACTCGGATCAGCCTGCACGCCCACGAATTTTCCATTATACGCATGAACCTTATCTGGGCTCACCAAAGAGCACCGCTTGACCAAAGAGTAACAAACGAATATTCAGACTTAGCTAGCCTGATCAATACAGGCTGATCTGAGTCGGAACCTGTCGCGCACTGACTTTTCTTGAAGACGCTATATCATTCAGACGGACAGTACTCAATAGTGAAGAGCATAATCTAAACAATAAATTAAAGAAACTTCGTTGATTAATCTTCCATAACACTATTCTGGGCCGCTTTTAATCTTACAAATCAATGACACGAGACAGTGTTGAGCGCCGCGTGTCAAACCCGACTCGACACGCATGTGATTTCATAATTACGGATTTTAGACATTGTTTGTGTTGTTTGTAATTACCTGGACAAAGGGGAAAATTAAAATATTGATTTATTTATCAAAGGCCTATTATGATTTTCATTAACTGAGAGACCGGCGGCGCCGCATCTTACATTTTTTTCCTTCGTCATGGTCCGAGTTCGAGATACGCGGTAGTAAAAACTGTGAAAAATATATTCAGGGACTGAAAATGATGGACGAGATAACCGAAGTGTCGACATAAAAGTAGTTCGACATACGCGAAGCTGAAATACAATAAATACATAGGGAAAATAATCGGGGCTTAGAAATCAGTTCGACATAAGTGATAGGATCGAGATAAGAAGGGTCGAGATAACGAGAGTCAACTGTATATGGAGGACTGGTGCTGGGTCTATAGTGGAGTGGACTATAGAGCTCCCAAGGGTCAGGTTAAAAGTTTATCCATATGACTAAGTTCATTTGTTGTTCTTCATTATTTTCAATCCCCCGGAGTCAGGGGCTTTTAGCAGAGATTTTACCATAAATGTGTCCCCGCAGTGCCGGCCGTTTACCAGGGCTTTGCATTTGCAAATATGAAAGCCCCGCTGTTCCCCGTCTGGGTACGGCCGGAAGTTTCAAATAATTGGTGCATTAGTTGTTTCATATTTTTATAGTTTGACTTTGTAATAAGCCCTTTCTCATGATTCTTGTATGGATTTGACTAATAAAATAAGTACATTGCCATTTCGTGGTTTGTCTTTACAATCCATTTTTCTGGATTTTGCCAATAAAAATGACTTAATTGGACGATTTGCTTTTGGAATAATATTTCCTACAAGTACAAATTGTCTGCAACCAGATCAAGCTAAGACCGTTATAGAAGAGATAACAAGTTAAGTACGATTTCATTATTAGAGAGAGAGAGAGAGAGAGAGAGAGAGAGAGAGAGAGAGAGAGAGAGAGAGAGAGACTTGGGTAATAGTGGTATAGTGGTAGTAACTGCCGATATTTTGGTAGAGGTGTGCGATCTAAGTCTCAAAAACTTGACCTATTTTTATAACCCTGAACATTTTTACATGTTACACCCATACTGCTCAGATACGATACCTATATATATAATCATTGTCGCAAATCCCACCCCATATTGGCCGCTGATGCCTCGTGTAGGCCGAGGTGTAGACAGAGGCAGATGTTCTCAGAGAGAGAGAGAGCATCTTATTCGCTTTCTATTTACAATTCATGTTTCAACTCTGCATAGATAGCTGGATAGAGTATCTTGCGCCAACGTAAAGACAAAAAAATTGCCTCAAAGAGAGCAGCATATAGGATTTACTTCTGTGTGTGTACACATGTGCCTTTCTATGAATCCAATAGTTTCCGTTTCTAAGTAAAGTAGCAAATGTATATTGATCAGAGAAATAGCTGAAGTTATCCAAATTAGTCGTGCAAATATATTCTCTTCTAAAATCAGTGTTTTCTAGTTCTAAAAGAACATTTCCTCTTGATGGTAAGGAACTCATAAACGGTGAGACAACTAGACATGTTTGCGAACCTGTTCAAATATAACGTTTTACAGACAACAGGGATACAATGCTAAGCAGTTTGGCTGAGGCTATAAAACTATATTTTCCGAGTTAACCGAAAAAATGGTCTCAGGGTTAACAGACATGATTTACAGTTTAATCGATTTTCCGGGACAATAGAAATGTTCGTTAGCGCAATATAAGACAGCTATGGCGTTCCATAGGCTGTTTCGTAAAGAGGTGCTGTGTGTGGATGGATAAGTATCGCTACAAAAACATTTGTTGACTTCTTTTAACCTTCATAGTTGTAACGCATGTAACTATAATGTAATTGATAAAGCATTGAATTATTGTGACCGATGACCTAAAATTTATATTATATATGCAACATGAATTAACACACACACACGCACGCACAGAGTACAGTATAATAAAAGACAGTTGGCATGTAAATACTGGTTAACTTAGGCCTACAATTACATCAATTTCAAGACCTCATTTACAATGCGCAAGCTAGACATGCAAGAAATTATAAAACTCTACACCAGGTGGAAGACGCCGTTGCATTTTGTGTTAAAATCAACGACCACTCATACTTAACCCATTGTAGACGGAATAGACTCTCCCACACTATATATTGGATGAGTCCAATTTCAATTTTAGGTACGTCCGGCTATGAGATTTACATATTCCTAAAGAAAAATGGCTAAACTATTTGTAAACAGTGGAGACCCTGATCAGATACCGTGTTCTGCGGCGCCTGATCTGGGTCTGCACTGTTTGCCAATTACCCTTTTACGGGTGTCCCGACTACAATGGGTTAAAAGGATGATTTGTTATATATAAAACGATGATGCCCACTGCAGATATTGATTTTCCAACTTAGTCGTTTTTCCCATTTAGTCGTTTTTCCAACTTAAGCGCTTGATATACGTTTTCCAAGATAGTCGTTATTTTTTCCCACTTAAGCGTATTTCCATCTTAGTCTCTTAACATGTGATAACAACACGTCGGTCTTTCTAATAACCGACAACAACCGTCAACAACCGTCAACAGCCGACAACATCCGTCAGCAACCGACAACAAGTCATTTTTCAAGTATTTCTTATAAATTAATGTTTAAAGGGTTAGATACATGCTAATTCTATCCGTTTTGAAAAGAATTTTGCTATTAAAATCGCTACTATTGATAAATAACTGCGCCCTCTCAAAGGGAGAAGCCAGAAAATCAATAACTTGCAAAGTAGATAAATTTTCATGTAGGCCTAGGCCTTTTAGTGAAAAATGCTCTCAGTATGGAATGAATGATATAATTAAATAATGGCAGTTTCCTTTCGCATTTTCTGGCTTGGTATGAGGAATCAAAGTCTAGAAACACAAGCCTTTGCCATTTGTCGAATGGAACTTCTCAAGCTGATTGACACATCTTGATTGCTCAAGCTTAGTGACATGTACTATTCATTCCAATAACTTAATTATTAAAATAAATAAATAAATAAATAAATAAATAAAGAATTGCGCATACATACATACATACATACATACATACATACATACATACATACATACATACATACATACATACATACATACATACATACATACATACATACATACATACATAAGCCCTCGGCATGGTGTAGTGGTTATGCTACTCGCCTCTTGTGGGTTCGATCCCGGGCTTCTCCAGACTTCAAGATGAGTCTTTTAACCAAGGTCCCGTCTCCGCATGACCTTAGCTGTTGGTGGAACGAAAAACTCAAACACACACACATACATACATGTCTGTACATACGAACATGTGTGCGTTCGTGTATGATTTCATCCGCCCGTCCATAAGTCCCTCCCTCCAGCTGCGCTCTAAGAAGCCCATGCAAAGAACAGCGAAGACTGAGATCAGCCTGTACATTTAGCCATTCTGCTCGGAGTCTAAAAAGGTTATGTTGGATAGCCAAGACTGATCAGACGCTCCCTCTAGGAGCAAATTCATTCCGTCCGAAGCAGCAAATTCGATCCTAACATAACTAGTTGAAAAGCATAACTTGCAGTCCCGCACTGCATGACCGTATCAAAGATTAGAGTGAGCAAAGGAGGTAACTGCCAGACTGCATAACTTGGTTCGGTTAACACGAATTGTCTCCCTTGAACAGACAAAATATTTCATTTTAGAATTTTATAATGGTTGTAAACCAAAATTAAACAAAAATAATACAAAAAAAAATAATAATAATAAATAAATAAACAAAAATAAATAAATAAAAAAAAATAACTTAAAAACTCTTCTAAATGGTTGTTGTCGGTTGTTGACGGTTGTTGTCGGTAAGTAGCAAAACCCCAACACGTTATGCTGTAAACACAAGTGCATCGGATTCTCCCTTTTTATTTATAGAATAGCAGCTCCTGCATACAGATACATGGGCTAAGAAAGAATCTCAGCGTTTTATTGTTTATTTTTGATAACGTATCTATTCTTATAAATTTAGGCCAGCCTTTTAAGGACTGCCTAGTGTATTTTATATGCTTTTTTAAAGACATTTTAACCCTTAAAGAGCCCATCACAACTGCAGCAGACGACATTTTGATATTTTATATTATTTTGGCAGACGATTCACATGAAATAGATCTCTCTTGTTTTCTTTGAAAACAAATAAAATTTGCAATATGCCGTCTGCTAAAAAAATTTGCTTGGAGCTTTAAGGGTTAAAACATTCATAAGATCTGTGAACCGTAGTCATAATGTTTACACTAGTGACTCATTGGATGAAAAAAAAAAACTTTTCTGCATTCTGAAAAACATTTTTGACCAAAATAATTAACATGACACAATTTACATTTTTAATAGTCGAGTCTCCAAGTATCCATTCAATTTTCGTTGTTTGAGAAAGAAATATAGAAGTGCTCCCGTCTCGTGGGGTTGGGGGGGGGGGGGGGGGTGAAGGGTAACTTGGGGGTAATTGTGGTATGGGTGTGCGAGCCAGTATTTCGAAACCTACCCCATTCATATATCCTGGCCTTTCAAAAAATGGACCCGTTCATATACTTGATCATCCGAAATGTTGACCTATTCATATACTGCCCTTTGATTTTTTGTACCCATTTATTGCTGGTAGTTTGACAAATATCGCAGTCAATTCATTGAATAGCAAGAGAACAAGCAGCCTCGAAAATTCTCTGTGAAAAATATGTGCATATGCCAGGATGTCAGAAAAGTGGGGCCTTTCACGTAGGAATCCAGAACAATCGGGTCATTCATATACTTTTTGTTGAAAAAAAAGGGGGCCAATCATATACCTGGCAGCGCTGAAAAAGAGGGCCATTTGGCACGCACATCCGTATTATGTACTATGCCATATATAGGAAGTTACCCCTCCCCCCTCCCCCCCCCCCCCACGCCCCCACCGAGGCTCCCGTAAACCCCGAAGCAAAATAAAGAATATTCCTTTTAATGCTTAATTATACCCAGGGTGAAGTTGGCTGGCCGTAAAAGTGCTTTAACCACGGCCCCACTCCCCCCCTCCCACCCCACCAGTGATTTACTCTACTGACCGTTCTAAGGCGGTGGTCCCGGTGTTAGTCTTATTCTTTGTTGCTTTGTGGTTTATTCTACGAGGCTATTTGTTATATGTCTTACCTGTTCTTGTGTTTTTCAGTCCTTTTAGCATTGCGATTACCTTGACTGGGGAAGAGAAAGCTAATCTTAGTGCTTTTCATACGATTGTTCGATTTGCGGTTGTTTGGTTTTGTCTGTTTCCTGTTCCTCTTGGTGTCTGGGAAGGGCTGCGGTTTGTGATTGTGGCACTCCCTGGACTTTTCTCGTATCCTTTTTTATGATAAACATATGATAATCGTAAAATTCAACACTTTAACGTTTCTGTAATAGCTTCAGTTAGCTGCATATAATCTATTTCTGTATCTAAAAGACCTGTGTAGCAAAGAAATTGATTGTGAAATTGATTGTTTACCGAAGATTGTAGAGAAAAAACTTCCAAAAAAAACCCGGAGAGTGTTTGGTCTGAGGGTTTCATACCCCTTGAAACGATAAAATCTGAGTTTAAAAAAATAACTACAAGCCCGATCTAAATTTTCTTCCTCTTGGATAATATTCATTTAATATCTCATAGTGTAAACCCAAAATGAACAAAGTTAAAAACATATTTGTCTTGCTATCCAGGATGAAATTTGGTCTCGGTCTCGGTCACGGTAACATGACGTTTCGCCCCCAAGACGTTCTCCCCCTGGTCGTTTCCCCCCTAGTCGTTTCGCCCCCTTTTTGGTCCCCTAGTCGTTTCGCCCCCCAACCACTAGTCGTTTCGCCCCCAAACCATTTCCCCCTATTTTTTTTTTTATATATAAAAGATTTATTAACTTCATGTGAGACGGAGAGAAGGGAGAGAGAGAGAGCAGAGAATGTACTTTGAATGAAAATGTTAATTAGGAACTCTGATAAGTATTACCTGTTTTAATCAATACCGTTAATCACATTGTTTATTTGGTTTGACTCATTAATCATACTATTAATGCGATTAATGATGAGGTGTGAAAAAACGCGCTCTTTGCAAAGTTAAACACCTTTAATTATCGCTTCAGCACCTTCTTACCAGTTTTGTTTTAAATTGACTGACTACACCAGAGATGTTCGTTGTGAACAGTCATGATTAAGTTACGAGACTTTAGAACAGATAGTAAATTGTCATTTGCTGTTTATTAAAATATGTAACAAAAATAAAACTCATGAATAAAAAAGATATATGACAAAAAAAAAAATGAAAGAAAGAAAAAAATAATATGCAAAACAAGTGATTAAACGTAATAAAATAATAAAAGATAATAAAACAATAAAATACATATAAAAATTCATAAATAAGATTTAAAAAAAAAAAGAAAAAAAGAAAAAAGAAAAAAAGAAAAAAGAAAAAGAAAAAAAAAAATGGTCGGTAAATAGTTACACTAAAATTTTTTAAGAAAACAGCCTCACACCTCTCCGAGTGGCGACTTTTAAGCTCTTGAGGCGGTGGGGGGGGGGGGGGGGGGTGGGGGGTGGGGGCGGTAACTTAGAGGTAATTTTGGTACGGGTGTGCGAGCCAGTATTTCAAAAACATACCCCATTCATATACCTGGCGTTTGAAAAAACGGACCCATTCATATACTTGATCATCCAAAATGTTGACTTATTCATAAACTGCCCTTTGATTTTTTTTTTTTGTACCCATTTTTGCTGGTTTGTTACACAAATATCACAGTCAATTCATGTAATACCAAGAGGATAAGCAGCCTCGAAAAATCTCTGAGCGAAAAATATGTGCATATACAAGGATGTCAGAAAAATGGGGCCCTCAAAGGGGAATCCAGAAAACTGGGCCCATTCATATACTTTTTGTTGAAAAAAGGGGACCAATCATATACCTGCCAGTGCTAAAAAAAGGGGGGCTATTCGGCACGCACGTCCGTAATATGCCATATATAGGAAGTTACCCCCTCCCCCCCCCCCCCACACCCCCGCCCACGAGCTTTTAAGGCCCGGTGCCGGCCGGTAACTAAGGATAAGTTATCCTTAGGCCTGACGTGACAGGGCGATGATGCTACTTAAATATTTGCCTCTTCTCACCTCTAATAAAAGTTCAACAGTGAAAATTAGTTTAACAATGAAAAGTGGGCGAAACGACTAGGGGGGCGAAACGACTAGGGGGGAAACGACCAGGGAGGAAACGTCTTGGGGGCGAAACGACTAGGGGAGGAAATGGTTTGGGGGCGAAACGTCTCGGATTCTCGGTCACGGGGTTCCGGTCTGTGGGTTTCATACCCGACCCCTCCCCCCCCCCCCCCCCCACCCCCCCCACACACACACACACACAACACACACACAAACAAGTATTCGTTAAGGCACCCATAGACCAACCCACCAGAGTGCGTCCCCAGAGGTCTCCGAGCCTGAATGACGTGGACTACGTAAGGAAAACGTTAAGTAAGAAAACAATTTCGTCTTTATTTGAAATTCAAATTTTGGTTATTACCCGATTTCGTCACGCGGCGTTGGCTTTTATCCCAGATACATGTCCTTGGGGTCACCGCTGAAATTCACGTTGTTGCATTTCTGCCGAAAATGTTTCGAACAGCGTTAAGAAACGGCTGTTCAGCTCTCCAGACAGTGGTGAGATGCCAAACTAAAATACCAGCAGTTGGTATGACATCCAATTTTCATTCATTTTTGTACCGATTTCAAAAGCAATAAAAGTGGGTGGAGAAGGCAAATTGAAAGTCAACTTTCAGAATTGATTAAAATGACGCTTCAAATAACAAATAACATGTTTTGTTTCTCCACGTATGTGCACTTGCTGACATCACACTAACGTTAGATGCTTGCAACTGCACTATGCTATGTGTAGTTTGTGGAATCATTACTAATAGACTTTCGTTTTCATAAATGAAGTACATTTGCAAATTGTTTGTCAATATTAATGCAATACTGGGTGCTGGGATAGCTTATTCTGTAGAGAGGTTTGCCTCCTGACTAGCTACAAATCTCATATAGGTGAGAGATGAGCAGAGGACATGATGTGGTACTGGTATGTGTGAATGGTTGGCAGTTCTCTCCTGGTGCGGGTAGTTTCTTACTCCAAACTATTTAACAAATTGAAAATCATGAACATAAATTTTCAGTCTATTGTCAATAAAGTACCAGATTTTCACTGTGTCATTGAAACCGAGAAGCCCGATGTTGTGGTCCGAAGTGAATCCTGGCTGTCTCCAGAGATTTCAAATGGTGAAATCTTCCCTCACGGCTACACCCCATATCGTGCTGACAGACAGTCCACTACGCATGGCGGAGGAGTTTTTATCCTCGTACGGAATAACATTGTCTCATCGGAATAACCACAGTTCCGAACTGACTGAGCTGATTTGGGTGAAGCTGGAAGTTATTGGCACACATCCCCTATTTATCAGTGCATATTACAGACCGAAAGAGGACGATCAGGCTAGCTTGTTAGAACTACATAAGTCAGTTGAAAATGTACGGAAGAAGGCAAAGGGTAACATCTGGCTGCTTGGTGATTTCAACTTTCCAAAGTTTACATGGCTTGAAAATCAACCAAATATGAATCCGGACTGCAGCCACAAACAAACATATAACCTGTTTCATGACTTTCTTGACGACTTCAGCTTTACCCAAATTGTCAAGGAACCAACCAGATACAATAATATCCTAGACCTTTTTCTCACGACCAATCCCACACTAATAAAGAGCTTGGCGTGCCTTCCTGGTCTGAGTGACCATGATATGGTCATAGCTGAGTGTGCTCTAAAGCCAACACCACTTAAGCAGAAACCCCGTAAGGCTCAGCTATTACGAAAAGCTGACTGGCCCCGCTTAAAATCACTCCTGTCAGACTACTAGGACAAGTTCATTACAAATCACCATGGCAAATCTGTTGATGATTTGTGGACGGAATTTACCTCTGCATTAGAAAGATTCTCATCTGAATGCATCCCCACTAAAATGGTCCGAGGGAAATCATCATTCCCCTGGATCACCCAAGAAATAAAGAGGTTGATCAGGAAACGTGACCACCTCTATAGGAAGTTCAAGACAACTGGAGACCAGACAAAATGCTCCAAATTTTTGTGTTTGAGGAAAATTATTAAATGCAAAACTAAATTGGCCTATACAACTTACCTAGAAGGTCTTGGGTTAGACAGTGAAACGTCTACAGCCTGTGACAGCAAGAAGCTGTTCTCCTTTTTGAAAAACACTCGGCAAGACCAGGTTAAACAAGGCAGCAAACTTATAACTGAACCTGTTCAAAAGGCTAATGTTCAGAACAATCAGTTCCAGTCGGTCTTCACACCGAAGGAACCACTGACTCTATCCAGACTGTGCACCATGAAAGTCCAGGACTTGGTTGATGAGGGATTACTGAATCCTGAATCTGTACCTGCTGGATCTCTCAACCCCACCCCACCTATGGATGAATTCAATATCTCAGTGGGGGGCATCTTAAAACTCTTAAAGAAACTCAATCCAGGAAAAGCAGCTGATCCAGATAAGCTAAAACCCCTTTTGCTAGGGGAACTTGCAGAAGAGATAGCACCAATAATACAAATATTATTTGAGTGATCCCTTCAGACAGGCAAGCTCCCGGCAGACTGGTGTCACGCTCTTGTTACACCGATCTTTAAAAAGCGGGACAAATCATCGGCTGCTAACTACAGACCAATTTCCCTCACATGCATACTGTGTAAGGTCCTCGAGCATATCATGGCATCACAGGTGGTCGAGCATATGAATTCACATGATCTACTGTATGACCTTCAACATGGCTTCAGAGAAAAACGGTCATGTGAAACCCAGCTCACCATGTTGGTCGAGGAACTTGCCCGGAGTGCAAGTTTGGGTAAACAAACTGATCTTATATTGTTGGACTTTTCGAAGGCTTTTGACAAGGTAAATCATGCCAAACTCTTTTGGAAGCTCCACCAATATGGGATCAGAGGAAAAGCACTTGGCTGGATAAGGGCCTTTTTGGGTAACCGGTCGCAGTCAGTTGTCCTAGATGGTGAGGAGTCAGACTCGGTTCCAGTCACATCAGGAGTGCCCCAGGGTTCTGTGCTGGGGCCGATTCTATTCCTCGATCTACATAAATGACTTGCCAGACCTTATCACTTCCAAAGTCCTTCTGTTTGCTGATGACACTGCCGTTTACCTGACAGTTGAGAGCCCGAGCGATGGACAAGTGCTTCAGAAGGATCTTGACACTCTGTCTGGGTGGGAGTCCAGATGGGACATGTTCAACCCCTCAAAGTGCCAGGTGGTGAGGGTGACAGCCTCTAGGAGACCCATTAATACCTTGTATTACCTGCATGGACAGGCCCTGGAGGCTGCGACCAGCGCTAGATACTTGGGGGTTGACATCTGTTCTGGCCTGTCTTGGAACTCCCACATAGACAGAATAACCGGAAACGCAAACAGTACACTGGGCTTCCTTAAGAGAAACATAAAGACAAAACTCCCCAAAGTGAGAGAGACTGCTTACAACACACTAGTATGTCCCAAACTAGAATATGCCTCTCCCATATGGGACCCTCATACAAAGGATAAGATTTCCCAAATAGAAAAAGTTCAGCGCCGAGCCACACGATGGACCACCAGTAACTACGACTATAGGTCCAGTGTCACATCCATGATAGAAAACTTAGGATGGCGGACCCTCAAACAAAGAAGGTTAGACGCCCGTTTATGCTGGTTTTACCGGATCATCTATGGGCTCGTGGCAGTTCCCATCCCAGACTATATCCAACCCAAAACTTGGACTTCTAAAAATTGCCACTCAATGACTTTCCGTCAGATTCACACCCATAGAAACTTCTATAAATACTCATTCTTTCCACTAGCCATAGTTCAGTGGAATGCCCTCCCTGAATCGGTCGTATGTTTGCCAACCCTTGATGCGTTCAAGGAAGAAGTTGGTAAACTGCACTACTCCCGCCCCTAGGTCCCAAAAGTGATGTTTTTAATTTTTGTTTTTAAGCCTCTACCTCAACAACTATTT
This sequence comes from Anodontia alba, assembly GCA_964016985.1. Taxonomy (NCBI): domain Eukaryota; kingdom Metazoa; phylum Mollusca; class Bivalvia; order Lucinida; family Lucinidae; genus Anodontia; species Anodontia alba. The sequence continues at coordinate 12,411,194 of OZ024829.1, forward strand.
TAACCCTATCACCTTTTATCCTCTCATTATCCCCTCTTTATTCTTTTGTCTATATTTTCCTTCTTCTTTCAGCACGACAGCGTTCACCTGCCTAGAATGCCCGCGAGGGCGTGAGGCAGTATACGGAGAAAGAAAGAGAAAGTTTCACAGGGTAGTTCCTATAGACCTCTCTCAGTTATGTACAAAATCACACATGACCTTGTTGCTATCCCCAGGGACCAGTACCTAACAGCCCTGCAGGGACAGTCTAGAACCTCCCATCCGATGGCATACAGACAGATAGCTACATCCACAGACTATATTAAATACTCTTTTCTTCCCCCGTACTATTGTTCACTGGAACTCACTCCCACCAGAAGTAGTCTCCCTGCCCAACGTTGATGACTTCAACCGGGCAGTTAGCCAGATAAACCACGTCTTACCCTAATTTAACTAACAAATCTACAGCCTACAGGTTATCCAAAGAGTTATAAACGAGAACCCTTGCCTTACTGTGTGGATGTACAGGCTTATCTGAGTCATTGCTTTTCACACATGTCTTATTGTAGGTTTTGTCATGCAAACACTCATACAAATGTATGTTTTTGAGCTGTGGAACAGATTATTTCAGGTTTGTAGTTTGAAATCAGACTGAAGTGGCTTAAATGGTAGAGCTTCTGCTTTGTGACCAGCAGGTTGTGGGTTTGATCCCTGGCTGAGTCGCAACTAAAGACTTTAAAAATGGACTAGTTGCTCTTTTGTGCAGCACTGAGCTGAGAAAGTAGAGCTAGGAATCAGAACTGGTCTGCCCAGTGTGATGTGACTGGATGGAATATCATGTTGTGTCGTCCTGGTTGAGTGTGATGGTATCGCATTTAAGATGGCACTCCAGGTGAGCATTGAGCTCCCTGCCACATCCAGACACCATCATGATATGACTGAAAGATTGTTGAAAGTGACTTAAAAAAATGAATAAAATGAGCACAACATTGAAATCAGTGGATATAATAGTTTTATGATATTGGAATGATTTTACTATTTTTTTTTACATTTTAGCAACAGTGCCTGTTCGACATGTCATGCAGACCGTTGATGACCTTCAAGAGAAAGCTGACGAGCAATTCAATCAAGATATTATTGAAGTGGTAAATGATCCAGATACTGACGGGTGGAGACTCCGAGAAATAATCACAGCAGTTGTGGTATGTACACTACACTGGAACCTCTTTATACTGACACACGATACGACGACAAAATTTGTTATAATGACAATTTGGTTGTCACGAAATCTTCGCTTTAATAAGAGGTAACAGTTAGTCACAAATTATGCAAAAATATTGTATTTGATACTTTAAAGAAACATGTTTTGGACATTTGTTAGAATTGCCTCAGTGAGGCGATTCTGACAAATATCCAAAACATGTTCTATGAGGATATAAGAACAAAACAAGACCTTTCTTACATATTAATCTGCTCATTAAGTATTCTGTACAACAGCAAATTCATTTTAATGGCAATGTCTTTGGGAATACATGTAAATATTGTCGTTGTAACGAGGGTTCACTGTATAAATTATAAGACATTTTATTATAAAACAGTTTTGGATATGAGAGTTTAAAGGTGGATCTCAAGTGTTGTATCCTAAAAGGTACACTACAATCTCTTTATAACACGGTTCGTTATAACGCGGCTTTGGATATAACACGGTTCAAAGATGGATCCCAAAAATGTATAGATTATATTGAAAAATGACCATAAATGGTCATTTTTCAATATGATCTATACATTTTTGTGTGGATATAACACCGTTGTTTAACTAACATGGTTTATGCTATGGACCCCAAAAGTAGTGTTATAAAGAGGTCGTGGTGTATAGAATATATAGAAAAATGACCATTAATCTTTATTTTTTGTTTAGATAAAAACATGAATGTTAATAGCTAACACAGTTTTGGTTCCCAGCAATTATAAAACGAGCCAGCGTACAACAAAACTACAATAAGGTGACCAGAAAAAACAGATCAGCCTTTGCATCTGAGCAGTCTGATCAGTCTTCCCATCATTCCCTGATTTTTTTTTTTTTAATACTATTTTATTGCAAATGATTACAAGCAATGGGGTTGGGCTACAAGTTCTCTCAACCTTAGTTACAGCCCTCCCCCTAATCCCTAATCATTCCCTGATCACATGTGCCTTCTACAGCCTCCGGTCTATCCAAAGAAAGTTAAGAAGAGCCCTTGCTACACTGGATGGATGTACAGTCTGATCTGAATCTTTGCTGGTCATATGTCTTATTGTAGGTTTTGCTGTGCACTGGCTCAAATGGTTGTGGGTATATTATTTACCTCATTGGACTTTTCTATCTCTTTACAATACACAGAGCTCCAGATCAGAAGGGGTATTCACATAGTAGCATTTTCTTATGTCTCCACAAAAACACATGTTGTAGGTATTACTAGAAGTGCCATGGCAAGGTGCTTTTAATGAGTACCCAGTCAGGGCTTCCATTAACTTTCAGACTCAGGAAGTCCAGACTTCCTACACCACAGATTTGGAAGTCCCACAGGAAAATCTAGGAAGTCCCACTTTTTCCGTGCTGCAGCAGGCTGGCCTTTGTTTCGCAAAACATAGGTTCTTATTTCAGTGTCACACAGAATCATCATGATCTATAATTCTTTCAGATGTGTCTTAAAAACGTCCTTACCGCTTAAAATTCGATCGCATCTTTTTGGAAAGCCTGAACTTGTATTTCGGACCTTAGAGAAAGCATCAACATTGGTAAAACTTCGTATTCGTTTCAAAGCCCAGAGAAGGGAAAAAATAAAATAAAATACGTGAGAGAAAAGCCCCAAAACATGTTTTCTTAAAAATAAACTACCCGGTATGCTAAAATTACTTCGCAGAAATGTTTATAATGAAATATTTGTTCGGACAGAAGCTGATCGACACGAGCGAACGTTGCGTCCTTCACAAATTTGCGGGAAAACGGCGCCGACTCTTGTGTAACAACAAACAAATAAAATGCAGCTCTTGATGAAATACCAACAGCAGTAACGTTCGTTCGCGGAGAAAAGCAAGCAAAACCATCACAAATCTCCTAAATTTAGACTTACTTTGCGTCTTTTCCGCGCTGGTAAACAGCGCAACCGGAACGAGGCTACGCATTTAGAAACGGGTTTTCCGAAAACGTTGACGAAAAATATGTTTTATTTTCATTTGAAAAATTGCTTTTATTGTTATAGCATTGTAGGAAAGACAAGCATAAGCTTCTAAATTTGAATAGATTTCAATTTGCGTTTTGTGCATAATTATTTATTTATAGAATTTCCCTCGGTAACTCCCGGAAGTGTTGAGGTGTTTTCAGACGACACACCTTCTTAGCAAAATAATAATTTAAGATTTTAAGACCTGAATATTAAAACAATTAATGACTTCATATAATTTCATTATTTTCTTCCAAAGATCATTTGTGTCAACGCATTTTTGATGTTTATTTCTGGTTCTGAATTTATCTATTTCCAGACAAGGAAAATCCGCTCGTCTAAATTCAATTTATTAGTGCTTCTTGTCTTTGTTTAACTTGCATAATCTGTTGAACGCGTCTTCCTGCTAAACTGGTGCGCTGGAAAGATTTATTTATTTCTCATGCATTCTTTGTGTATTTGTTAGGTTTTGGAACTGATAAGGTTGCCAGGAAGTTTTTTAATATAAAGCGCAACCTGGAAAATTCCTCCCGACCGAAAATTTTCGGGTTCATTGGTCAACGTTTTGAACGCGCGTGAACGAATATTTCGGGTGTCGCAGGAGAAAGTTAAATTATACAACATCAATTAATCAACTCATCACGATTGACAAATACATGCAGTGATCACACAGCTATCAAAAGAGTGCCGCGACACGTGAGACGGCTGTCAATAAAACTCCCGCAAGCGGAAAGTGGGACGTCCTTAGAAGCTCAGTGAACACAGGTAGTGAATTTCCGATAAGTAGGCGGGGCAAACATCATACAACTCGTTAAAAGTGGGCGGGGTTTTTGACAGTTTTGGACGTCTCGGGTATCGATTTTGGACGGACAAAAGAAATTTCGGAAGTCCGCGGTACGTCTTTGAAGTTCAATTTGGACGTCCGGTGGCAATCTCAGGGCGTAATATACGCCGTACGTCCGCTTAACGGAAGCCCTGCCCAGTGCCACAGCATACATGTATGTTTGCATGGAGAAATAAGGAAAATATCATTTTTGGTTTAATAAAATGGCTCAGTCAGATGCTTGTCTGACCAGTGATCAGGTCACAGCTTTGATCTCAGTCGGACCTGGCTTTATTCTTTTCTGGATATTGTCATTCTCTCCCTTCTACTGATTCAAGAAGGTCAGTTTTCAGTTTCTGGCAAAAGAATGTTCTCTAGGACTGGCCAACCACTTAGAGGACTAAGAGTGCCCAGGAAACATGTGATTAGGGAAACTGACTGGCCGTGGACAAGTAATACAATTTGATAATTCCACACCTGAGAGTATTGCTTCTGCATGTCACTGACTACATGGCACTGAAATAAAACTGTATTTTACTGGCAACTTGCAGCTAGGCTGTAAAGAATGGACAGCACTGCTGCAGTACTTGGAATTTTATATAGTGATCACTTTCCATCCATCATCAATCTGACTTAACACTCTAAAATTACAACCCCTCCAAAGCAATTGAAGCGATTTGCCCTAAATTGGTACAGGTATAAAAGTTTTGAAGATGGATTTCAGCTTAAGATTATGGCACTTCATTGCCCAGACAGTCCAGAGGACTTGTTAAGGAAGAGTATTTGGTGATAATTATTGGATTTTTTTTTTTATTTCTCCATAAAAACATATGTTGTGGGTACTCATTAGAAGCACCTCAGCTGTGTTTTTATGGAGAAATGGAGAAAATTATCCCAGAATTATCACTGAATACTCCTCCTTAACAAGTCCTCTGCCAGACCCTTTTATGATTGTCCTTGAGTATGACATAAATAATGTTGAAAGAGACATAAAACACCAAAGTATCATTGTTAAGAAATTTTGCATTGTTCTAGATGGTGGCATTGATTTGGGGCATATGTGAGCCCCTGATCACATGCTCTAGGTACTGTATTCAACTTTACTACTGCACTGTACTCTTAAATTTTTCAAGTTATTAAAAAAAAAAACATTTAGTAAAATATCTACATATTAAGGCCACGCTTCAAAGAAAGCTCAGCAGAGACTACGTGCGGGTATTTTTAATCATGCTTATGTGATAAATGCTTTTTGATTTCCTTTATAAAATCATATGTTGTGGTTAGTCATTTGAATTGCTTCAACTCTACTTTTATCCACTTCTTTATAAAATCATACGTTGTAGGTACTCTTGTCGAGGCAATTCAATTGAGTACCCACAACATGATTTTATAAAGAAGTAGATAAAAGTAGACGGGCTGTAATCTTAAGTCTTGGAAATTGCTTGACTGTGCGCTTACAGGAGAATGTGGGGTTATTAGGTCGAATATGGTATATTATGTTTTGGTTGGAAAAAAAATCTGATCTTAACATCTAGAAATCTGTTTCGGTGTCATATACATGTGCCAAACCTATTAATTTTTCTATTTTTTTTTTTTTTTTTTTGTTTAGGGGAGAGATGGTGTACCCGAGCCCGACTTGATCTGTGCCATCATGCACGCATGCAGGCGGCTGAATGATCATTCACTAGCTGTCCGATTTCTGGAAAGTGCTGAGGTAAAGTATCTTCATCTTTATTTTTATCTCCCTGCTATCAAGTTTAAATGTAACCGTTTTCACTTTAAAGCAAGGCCTTTAAGCAGGCAATGTCAGACAGGTCTAGGTCAGATATTGCAGAATCCAGCAGATTTTAGACAGATAAAAAGCAGATAGTAAAATGGACCTAGGGAGAAAAAGGGTGGGATGAGTCAGCCATTGTTGTAGATAAGAGTGGGTATCAGGTTGATATTTGTCTTATTTCTCCATGAAAACATATGTTGTGGGTACTCATTAGAAGTGCCTCACCGAGGCACTTCTAATGAGTACCACAACATATGTTTTTGTGGAGAAATAAGAAAAATATCAATAATTTTGGATTGAAAAAAAGCGCCTTAACTAAAGCTATGGTGTACTGACTGATAATGACAAAATGTCAGTATTCAAAACACAACCTGCTTCCCAGTGAGAATATGGAGCCAGTGAACATATGGCATTTGAGTAACCATGATGATGGCATTTGATGTAGTTGTACAGTAACAGGCATGGGTATGATGTATACAGGCTTCCGGATTATGCCAAAACTTTTAATAGTCTGTCGGCAAAGCTTTTCATATTCTGTCGGAAACTGGTCAGACAAATGATTAAATTGTACTTGAAGTTCTATGACTGTTCTAATGATTGCAGAGTTTTGCATACTGAGCTGGGTATGCACATTCAGTTTTTGTTGTAACTGCTTCAGCAAGCAGTAGCAACAGAGGTATCTCTTTCTGGCATTGGCGTTGTCGGCTCCAACAATGCTAGGTCTGTGAGTTTAGCTCTAGGTTAATGAAACACCATACATACATCTGCCATGGTGCATCCTGCCCACTTCTATCAGCTGTTACAGTCTTTGACCTATTTTTCACACTTGGCTGAACAATGTTTGGTCTGCACATTTAGCTCCGTTTCTCGAACACCACCAGCAGTTATGACGTAGCCTTTTGGCAAATTTCTTGTTATTGATGAAGTACTTTGACCGTCAAATCTATTTTTAGGATGGTAACGTAATAACCCAAGTATTGGAACAGACAGGCCTGAGCAAATAGTGTGTACCCAGATTAGATGCTGTAGAATGTGGCATCTGATTAGGGTCTGCTTAGTTTGCCACTCAGTCCAGTACTTTTGTAGATGGATCAACAGGTAGTTAAATGATCAAATTTCAGGACAAGTGTGGTAGGGTGTTAAGGTTTCCCAATACTCAACAAGTTTTAAAGTTGTGATCACTATTCACAACTGAAGCCAATGACATTTTGATTTTTCGGTGTTTTTTTTTTTTTTTTTTTTTTTTAACTAATAATAAGGCAATATTTCAAAATGTTGATTCAATTTCTCAGAAAAATAACTAATATTTTGTCTGCTACAATTTTAGCCAGCGCACAACAAAACCTCAATAAGACTTGTGCAACCAGCAAAGACCCAGATCAGCCTGCACATTTGCACAGTCTGATCAGTCTTTGCTGATCACTTGCCTTCTACAGCCTTCGGGCTATCCAAAGAGGGATAAACAAGAACCCTTGTCATGCTGGGTGGATGTACTGACTGATCTGAGTCGTTGCTGGTTGCACAAGTCTTATTGTAGGTTTTGTTGTGCACTGGCTAATTTTTCTTAGTACTCTAAGGATTAATATGTTACATGTGTTTCAGTTAAAATGTGGTCCACGCAAGAAGGAAATCTGGCCCTGGGTAGCCCAGGAGATTCAACCAACATTAGATGAACTGGGTATCTATTCACCTGCACAGATGGGATATGATAAACCTGAGTTGGCATGCCCTGATGTCTTTGAAATGCACTAACTCTTAACCACGGGTAGCTCATACTATATTTCAGGTAGGTACATGTACATGTCTTGTGATTAGTTGGTGATGCTTAACCTTTGACCTACTGCCCAGATTTAATAACAGCAGGGTTGGGGTTTTTTTTTTCAACAGACTGTAAGGAGACAATTTGCATAAAATGTCAGATTCTTGTTTTCTGGGGTAAAATGTTACTGAGTCATCTGATGATCTTGCCCAAAAGGTGCTAACAACATTCTAAAGTATTTTTTTTTTTTTTTTTTTTCTCTAAGAAAATACCATATATATTTTTTTTTTAAAGAAAATGCTGTATTTTCAGAGAAAATCAGAATATTTGCCACATTTAATAAACATCTTCCTGTGCTGAAGATACACATGAAAGGTCATGTCTTATTTTCTCTGGAAAAAAGGTTTTTTTTTTGTTTTTTTTTTTTTGTGTGAGTATTTTAAGCACTCTGTGAGCTGTAATTTTGAATGGCTCTTTAAGGGTAATAGGGTACAGTGAACACTCGTTACAACAACAGTATTTGTTCCCAATAAAACAAATTTGCTGTTGTAAAGAATCCTTAATGAGCAGAATGATACATGTATGTATGAAAGGCCTAACGTTATTCTTATTTCCTCATAGAACATATGTTTTGGATGTTTGTTAGAATTGCCTCACTGAGGCAATTCTTACAAATATCCAAACCATTTGTTTCTTAAAGTATTGAAAACTCTGCCATAATTTCTGGTTGGCTGTCACTTCCTGAGGGAAGGTTTTGTGCCCGTCAAATAATTATAAAAATGAATTTTGTCATTGTATTAAGCATCGGCATAAAGAGGGTTGACTGTATAAACAAACATTCAGCATTATGTGTACTGCTAGTCCACAGATGACCAATAAGTGATTTTTCTTAAAAAGGCTCTGCAGAAGTCAACTGATCTAGATCAACATTGTTTGCGAAGGCAGGGTATAATCAGGTTCAGCAGGACCAGGGTTATGATATAGAGCAAACACACAACAATGCCTACAATAAGATCTGTGTGACCAGCAAAGACTCAGATGAGCCTGTATATCCACCCAGTATTGCAAGAGTTCTTGTTTATCCCTCTTTGGATAACTTGCAGGGTGTAGAAAGAACAAGCGATCAGCGAAGACTGATCAGACTGCGCAAATGAACAAGCTGATCTGAGTTTTTGCTGGTCGCATAAGTCTTTAGGTTTTGTCGCGCACTGACTCAAAAAAAGCTAAACATAGTGAAGTGTCACATTTCCAAAAATATTAAAAAGTGTTACGTCATTAAAAAGTACTTCTTAGCAGATGGGCAAATGACTAAGGAGAAAGTAGTCTTCGATTTAATAGTAAGAAGACTGAACTTTATATTTTAAGAAAAACAATATATTGAATCATTATATACAAATATGTAACATTACATCTTCATAAGAATTCCGCCTTGGTATGCTCTGGCCATTTGGTTCACATTAATTTTCATTTTGAGTATGTTATTATGTTGACTATCAGTGCTTGCACTAACTGTCAAAATCAGGAAGTCCCAGGACTTCCTAGCTTCAATATCTGGAAGTCCTCATGATCATATTTTTTCACTCACTTTCAGAAATTCAACCTCAGTATTCTTACTCTCATTTATGGAGTAAAACCACCATTCTTAAGCTATATAACACAAATTCATGCTAAATTTTTGTTATAAATGACTAAATATCTTTAAAATTTGGGAGTCCCAGACTTCCTGGCATTGACTTTTGGAAGTCCCAGGGCAATGTTTGGGAGTCTCTGACTCCCAGACTTCCCTTAATGCAAGCACTGGACTATCCTCAAAATTTTAGCATACATATACCTCTTAAATAGATTTCTGAACCTTTTGAAAACGTTATGGTCGTTCGAATCCATACCATTAAACTTCACAAAAAACAGCCACAATGTTCTTTTGCATTGCAGTTTTCCCATTTACAAGGTCCCAAAATAGAATTTCAAAGAAAATGCCTTGCGTTTATATGTGGAATAAGTTCATGCTTCTGGGGGTGGTCGGGTGGTGCGAAGGTGCTGTGTATCTTACATCACTGGGGCGTCCAACTGATATTGGCTTACAGTTGGGCAAGGCCTGCTATCCTTGTAGTGGGTAAGGGTAGAGGGGGAATGTTTTTATTTCTTCTGTTTCTTCACTTTCATTCCTGTTCCTCTTTCTTCCCTGTCCCTCTCTTTCATCTCCTCTACTCTCTCTTCTATCTCTTTTCTCCCTTTCTCTGGGAGACGACACAAAATGACCCTCAAGGGTTGATGTGTTGTTAAACCCCAACACAATCAAAAAAAGTTCATGCTTCTTAATTAAATATATAGGAAAAAACCCAAAATCATTGCGTAAACTACACTGTGGCTATAGAAACGGCATTTCTACCTACCGTTTTAATACACTATGATTGTTAGATTCCAGAAGATACATGCTATTTGTTACTCCATTTTTTTCAACCTGATTTTTATGCAATGGGTGTTTTGTTCCGGAACATGCTGGACGCTGAAAGGATATGGGGACAGCGAATTCCCAGATCAGACTGTGCATTTGCAGTCTTATCAGGGCCTGCTCTGTCTGCTAACAGAATTATTGGATACTACAGAATGTATGAATGCAGAGCAAAGGCCCGGATGATACTTTGCCCAGAGCTGTGGAATACCATGCCCGACTTGTCCAACTTACAAGTAAGAAATTTCAGTTTTCTTGTCCTGGGACAAGTAATTCATACATGTAGCTCTGGCTAGATAGAGTATCAAGATTATAATATATAATTTTCTTATTAATTTTCTAAGAAAACATATGTTGTGGGCACTCATTAGAAACGTCTCAAGAAATAAGAAAAACTGACAATTTTCGGGCAAGTAAATCTTGGTTGGACAAGTGGATTTTGACTATTTACTTGTCCGTGGAAAAGTAATAAAATTTGATAATTCCCCACACCTGCTTTGCCCATGGGCAGAATGATCTGAATCGGCACGTTTTGTGCATGTTCTAAGGCACTTTTTTGCTTGACATGGCTCATGTATATACAGTCTCCTTACCATGCTATGGGCAAATTCAGCAGACAACAAAATATTGATATTTTTCTCTTCTTTTTTTTCCTAAAAAATAGGATCTGACATTTCATGCAATTTGTTTCCTAAGGAGACAACTTGCATGAAATGTCAGATCCTATTTTCTAGGAAAAATATAAAAAAAAAATATTTCATAATATTGTCAGTTGAATTGTTTACCCAGCATGGAAAATAAAATGTTAATATAAAGTTACATCTTTCTGTTTCAGGAATAACACAGTTGCCTTGTCCGAGTTGGAACCAATGCTGTCAGGTTAACTGCTTCAGAAAATTAATGTCTCTGCATGACTAAAAGATAAAAGAAGACTTCATTAATATATAATGTGAACTTTTATATTGTTACAGTAATAACTTATAGAAGAAGTGATGTTAAAAAAATTGCTGAAGTTAAATGTTTTTTGCTGATTATATAGACTCCAGACAAGATGCCTTTTAAACCAAAACACAAATCTGTTGATATTTGTTTATTTATTGCTTCAGAAAAACATGTCGTGGGTCAGTAATTATACCAACTATTCAGACACATAACTCCTTATGTTCCTATGTAAAACCTAATCATTGTTCCAGATAGAGGGGTATCCGCATAATATTTTTCTTATTGCTTTAAAAAACATGTGGGTACTCATTAGAAGCGCCTCATAGAGGCGCTTCTTATGAGTACCCACAACATGTTTTCATGGAGAAATACGAAAGATATCAGCATTTTTTTTTTATTTAAAAGCGCCTTATCTATTGCTATGTCCAATAGTGCGGAATAGCAAACAGTACAGGTCCCGATGAAACGGCTCCTTAGCATAAGTTTGATGTGGGATTTCACTGTTTGCTGAGGTATATCTGTCTGAATATTTTGTTTAAATATGGTACTTATTAGAAATGCAATGCTGAGGCAATTCTAACGAGTACCCGAGTACCCAAAACGTGTTTTCCTGAAGAAATAACATATATTTGCTTGATACCTCACTTGTCTGGAGCTCTGTTATTTTTAACTTATACAAGAAACTAATAAGTTCCAGCTGATTGGAATACTGTTTTGCTTGTGCAGTTTTATACTGTAATAATATGTGAATAAAACATATCCCAGTGATATGACTACTTGAATGTTTACAATGTTTTACTAGGCCCTGGATAATTTTCTGAAGATACAAAACCTCAAGAAGATCAGTTCTTAAACCATAAAAGGTGGCTGAGTGGTTAGCACTCCAGACTTCTGATCATGGGTGTCTGGTTCAAATCCTACTGAAGGTGGATTTCAGCTCATGATGGTACAGTGCTTCATTGCCCATAGCCTTTATTGTAACCCTTCTGCCTCAATATGTTTCAAGTAATGTTGAAAGGGATGTTAACCCTTAACCCGCTGAACCTGGATATGTCCTGCCTTTGCAAACAGTGTAGATCCACATTAGTTGGATTTTGAAGAAACCAACTGATCTGGATCTGCACTGTTTGCCATTAAGTATGCAAATTTATATCAACACTCTGGATCAAGTAATCTGATTGGCCAAAAATTAGAAATGGGTGTGGCATCTTAATGAACGTCAATCCTATTTTCAGGGAAAAATTAAAATTATCATTAATTTGTTGTCTTGAATTTGCTTGTAGCACTGTAGTGTTTAAAGTTGTGGGTTATTAAACAACATAGCGTACCATATTTACCACAAGTATTAAGACACCTTATCTGTGTGCTCTTCTTGACCTACATGGGAACAAGGCCTTATCTGTGTGCTCTTCTTGACCTACATGGGAACAAGGCCAGTGTACTATCTGTTGATGTGTCTAAAACAAGCCAGCTATCTGGAAGTGGGCCCACTGATGTGGATGTTGCCCCTATACCGGCACGTTAATCAAAAATCCGAGATATAATAATGATGAAAACCTTCCGGTTGAGTGGCAAACTGTGTAGATCCTAATCAAACGCCACATTCACCTACAACTGACCTGAGTCCATAGCTACAGATAAGAGGGGTATCCACATGATATTTTTCTTATTTCTCCACGAAACATATGTTGTGGGTACTCATTAGAAGCGCCTCACTGAGGCACTTCTAATGAGTACCCACAACATATGATTTCGTGGAGAAATAAAGATATCAGCATTTTTCGGATGAGAAAAGCGCCTTATCTGTTGCTATGCGAGTCTACACTATTGCTCAGGTCTGTCTGAATACTTAGGATTGGTACTAATTGATAGTCCTTTGCGCAGGTGTTTCTAAAGAGAAGCCACACAATATGTTTTCATGGAGAAATAAGAAATATTCTTATCTGGATTCTCCTTTTAGCTGGAGCAAGGCACAACCCAGATGCTAGGCAAATGAAACCGCTACCAAGAACAGTCAACTCTCATTATCTCTCAAGTCCTAGGGACTCACCGAAATACTTCAAGATATCCGTACCTGAACATATCTTATGTCACCGGGGTGCCCAACTGATATTGGCATACAGTTGGGCAAGGCCTGCTATCCTTGTAGTAGGTAATGGTAGAGGGGGAATGTTTTTATTTCTTCTGTTTCTTCACTTTCATTCCTGTTCCTCTTTCTTCCCTGTCCCTCTCTTTAATCTCTTCTACTATCTCTTCTATCTCTTTTCTCCCTTTCTCTGGGAGACTACACAAAATGACCCACAAGGGTTGACATGTCGTTAAACCCCAATACAATCAATCAAACCTGAACATACCAGATTTGCATAATTGAAGAAAAAATAAATCAAACAACCACATTCCACAAAAGAATATGTAATTTGATACCTAAAGTTACATGTACATGTATATTGAAAATATTGTGGAAAAGAGGAGATTTCTCCTCTTTTTCCACAATATTTTGATAACTGTTGTTAGATTTTCATGTTTAAACAGGGACCAGGGCCCAGTTGTTCAAAGCTAACGACGTCGTTAGTTAACGATTCGTTTAAATTTAAATCGAGTGATATGCGAATATGCTGAAATTTTTTGCTGAAAAAATGTGAGTAGCTTTTGCAATGCAAAAGCTACTCACATTTTTTCAGTAAAAAATATCAGAATATTGTATATTGAATCTGCTAAAACAGTTAACGAAATGACCATTAACGAGCTCGTTAAGCTAACGATGCTTTGAACAACCGGGCCCAGATTTTCACTTCGAGATAAGCGGTTATTTGAGATAAGCAAAGTTGAGATAATGAGAGTCGACTGTATGTAATTCTCAGGCTCTCAACTCTACCCTACTTTTCCTTATATTCTATAACCTGGGGGGCCAGGGCCCAGTTGTTCAAAACTAACAATGTCGTTAGTTAATGATTCGTTAAAATTTTAATCGAGTGATACGCAAATATGCTGAAATTTTTTGCTGAAAAAATGTGAGTAGCTTTTGCAGTGCAAAAGCTACTCACATTTTTTCAGCAAAAAATATCAGAATATTGTGTATTGAATCTGCTAAAACAGTTAACGAAATGACCCTTAACGAGCTCGTTAAGCTAACGACGCTTTGAACAACTGGGCCCTGGTGTTCCACTGACTGTAGGAAGTATGTGATTACTTCACCATATGTTCACTAGCTGTAGTGTTTCTGTAGTGGCAACATCTCGAAGTCCAGTGACTACAGTGGTTCTGAAGTGACCACAACTACTGTTTTAGTGTCTGTAATTGTTATGGAATGGTCACACCTATAAATAGTGTATTTTTCACTAGATATTCTGTCATTATCACCAGGTTTGTTATGGTGACTATAGATAATACATAAGGGTCACAGCTGGTGTTCCAGTTAGAATGGCTTCTGGCTTCCAAACCTGGTAGTAAATTGATTGTATATGGTCCTTAGTGGCTACCAGATGCTACAGGGATGGCAGAGTTTATAAAGAGTCCATGCCCAATGTTTCAGTGACTGTAAGGGTTCTCTAATGGCTAAATCTGTAAGAGATTTCAGTGCCATACCTGGTGTACCGGTGTTAGTTGATTCTGTAGTGGTCGTACCTAGTGTTCTGTATTTGCCCTGAAGGTTCTCTAGTAGACACAGCTTGTGTGTAAGGGGAATTGTTTCACTTTCATGAGATGTACCTGTCCTAATTGATTTTGACCACATCTGAAAGGACCTTTTAGAGTACCTTATCAGAAGGGGACTGATGTACAGGAATTCAAATGGGAAGTCAAGTTATCTTTATCAAGTGGATCTAGTCACCTTATGTAACTTTTAGGAGTCTTGGATAGTCATAATTGGTGTGTCAGTGACTGTAGTGATTTTAGTAGTCTCAAATGATGTTCAGAAGACTATACTTGTTCTGGGGAGCCCGGAAAACTATATGTGTTTGTGTGAGTCCTACAGAGAGTATACCTGATGTACCTAGCGAAGACTTTGGCCAGCCTGGGCAGACTGATGAAAGATTATGTTGGACACTATATGAATAATGGAGGATCCAAGCTTCTGCTGGTAAACCAGACTGCGCAGGTTCGCAAGCTCCTCAGCATCCAGGCTGGACACATGTGATAAGGTACATTTCTGATAATGTGGTCCACATCATAAGTGCGCATGTGCTTAAGGTAAATAGGGAGAGGAGTTACAGTGAATAAACATGCATTTGACATTTACCATTCTCCGGGCAAATTCAGCAGACAACAATTTAATGATATTTTCTTGTTCTCCCAAAAAACACCGTTTGACATTTCATGCAAATAGCCCATACAGGACCTGTTTTCTGGAAAAGTAAGAAAATTCAGTATGTCGTCTGCTGAAAGTTCTACCCAACACGCTAAGTGTCACGGCACTTACGTTAAGATAAATAACCATGTGATGCTTTTCAACCCTCGGTGGTGGGGGTGGGGGTGGTTAACTTACTATACATGGCATAGTACAGATTTGCGTGCCGAATGGCCCCCTTTTTCAGCGCTGCCAGGTATATGTTTGGCCCCCTTTTTTTCAACAAAAAGTATATGAATGACCAAATTTTTCTGGATTCCTATGTGAAAGTCCCCATTTTTCTGACATCTTGGTATATGCACATATTTTTCGCTCAGAGATTTTTCGAGGCTGCTTGTTTTGGTATTGTATACCCCTGTAAACCCCAGTTTTACTATATAAAAGTGGGGTTTAAGTGGGTCAAAATTATATAGGTATGTTTTCGTGATGTCTTTAGTTTTTGGAGGTGAGATTTTCTATATATTTGAATAGGCGTCTTTTCATTGATCTTCTCCGCGGAGGTGTGTTTTATTGCCCTCGGCGCACATAGTGTTTTTGCTAATCTGAACGTGGATTACATTTGCAGAAAATGCTCATAAAGACCTCGGCTGATTTTTTGTTGGATGCTAATGCTGTCCTCGGAGC
The DNA here is from genome assembly GCA_964016985.1 of Anodontia alba. NCBI lineage: Eukaryota > Metazoa > Mollusca > Bivalvia > Lucinida > Lucinidae > Anodontia > Anodontia alba. The sequence continues at coordinate 12,427,098 of OZ024829.1, forward strand.
TGCCGAATGCCATTGTTGTCAAAGACTTTTTAGATCACAATGTCCTGTCCAAAAACGTGTTATTAGCTCCCCTGAGCACTTTCTCCAGAGCACGAAGTGCTCATGGTGAGCTATTGTGATCAGTTGACGTGCTTCGTGCGACGTCAGCAATATTCCATGACTGATATATCCTCTTACACTCCTGTGTCAGTTGACTCGAAACTTTGTAGGAAGTATCGGGGCGACCTGTAGATTAAAAATAGTTACAATCGTTCCCAACGGAAATCCAAGATGACTACCACGGACGCCAGTTTGAAAATCTATTTTGAACCCTCCTGAATCAGAATCAGAATCAGACTGTTTAATGGTGATACGACTAATGACATTCATTCACCAGGACCTGTGATATGGGAAGTTAGTCCCTAGCTCTCACCAGAGAGGTAAACCTAGCCACACCATCCTCTGCTCCTTCAGCAGAGGTAATGATCGGATCTGGAAGGGCATTCCAATCTCTGATTGTTTGAAGGAAGAATGAGCCCTTGTAAATGTCAGTTCTTGTAGCTGGGGTCTGAAAAGTCAATGAGTGATGATTTCTACTGCGCCTAATTGGGGGGAATAGATCATCTTTTGGAATGCATGCCGCACCCTTTAGACCTTTGTACAAAAGAATCAGTTTACTATCTCTCCTCATTTTCGTGAGAGACTCCCATTTTAGATTTTCCAGTATTCCAGTCATACTCCCAGTTTCAAAAGAGTAATTCTGAACTTTTCCGATTTCTTGCTGAAGAACCACGCCTTATGGATACCAAACACAGCTGCCACATTCCAAAATGGGACGAACAAGTCCCCTATATGCTGCCTCTTTAACATCCTGAGGACACTGATAAAGATTTCGTCTCAGGAAACCAAGAGTTCTGCTTGCCTTAGTACACATGTTGCTGATATATGTATTCCATCTCGAGTCATGTGTGATTGTTACTAGGTATTTAATTGAATCCACGTTTTCGAGGACCGTACCCTCTAAAGTGTAAGAAGCCTCCATTTTATTTGTTCTTGTCCTAGTTATCTCCATTATATTGCATTTGACTGGCTGAAATCTCATACCCCATTTTCTGGCCCAACATCCTAATCTATCTTTATACTTCTGAAGTTTCAATGAGTCGTCTGTGTCTCTGATTTCACGATAGCAAACACAGTCATCCGCGAAAAGTCTTTTTTCTGAGTCATAGTCTGAGGAAATATCTTTTATGTACAGAGAGAACAATAATGGACCAAGAATGGTCTCTTGTGGGACACCTGACAAAACTGAAGACCACTCCGAAATTTCACCGTTTACAACAGCTCGTTGTGTTCTATAGCAAAGAAAGGAATCTATTCACCCGAGTGTCTTTCCGCCAATGCCATAACCAAATAATTTGCTTTTAAGAAGTTCATGCGGCGGTGTGTCAAAAGCCTTCTCGAAGTCCAGAATAAATATGTCAACATGTCCTCCGTTTTCCAAGATTTTAATCCATTTATTTATTACAGTGGTCAACTGGTTCACAACTGCCTTTTCCTAAATGCATGTTGCCTGTCGGACAAGAGATGGTATTCATCCAAGTGAGCCATGATATCTGAGCATACTATATGTTCAAGCAACTTACATGACAAGTATGCCAAGGACACAGGACGATAATTACAAGCAACCCTATCCCCTTTCTTAACGAGGGGACAAATGTTTGCAAGAAGCCATTCCTTGAGGATTTCACCCGTATCAAGAGATTGTTGGAACAAATGTGCAAATACTGGACCTATATATAGTTCATTTGCCAGCTCCTTCAGGACCCTAGGATGAAGCTTATCAATTCCAAAGGCTTTTTAGGGGTTCAAGCCTTTGAGTAACTTAATCACTCCTTCTGTAGACTCCAGAATACTATCCATGAAAGGGGCCGCTCTTCTGGTTAGCGAAACCTCATTGTACTCAGTTTTATTGAACGCATCGTTGAACTGACCACTTAGTTACTCTGCCCTTTCAGAGTCTAATTCTGCAACTCTGTTTCCTCACCTCTTTTTAAGGGTGGAATACCTTGCCTGTCTTTTTTTTTTTTTTTTTTTTTTTGACTATTTATGTATTTGTAGAAGTCTCCTTTACATCACCTTTACCTTTACATCACCTACCAAGTTATTCACATACAAATCATGCTGTTTTTTAATGTCAGCCTTTATTTCCCGTCTCAAAGATTCAAATTTAGTCCGAAGTTTACCACTATCTGTCTTCCTACCCTTAATATGAATTTTATTCCTTCTGCGGATCTTTCTTCTTATTTCTGGAGTGATCCAAGGAATCGTAGAGACAGACATTAATTTTTGAGGGGATATGCTTATCAGCTGAATCATGAATGAATGAAGTTATCAAATTAAAGTTCTCCTGTACTGATCTGTACTGACCATTGCAAATCTTAACGCATCCTTTCTCATAGTTTCAAAGTCACCTTTCTAATATGAATACACCTTCCTCCGAGGTTTCTTTATATGCGGAATGAAGATTCTTAAAAATCCTGAAACAATATCGTGATCACTAAGTTTGTCTGGAGAGTGAATATCCCGAAATTGACCTGGTAAAGAGGTAAGAATCAAGTCCAAGGTGTTTTTATCACGAGTAGGAAAGGGTATCATTTGTTCCAAGCCATGATCATCCATAATGTCAAGTAACATTTGTCCTTCGGACTGACTGAACATCCTACCAGGTTTGCTAAGCCTAGCAGGACAGACAATTTCTCTGAAGTTGGTCACCTAGTACATGAACTGATGGAAGATTTTTTTCACCTTTATGCTTGGACTTGATATGAGCAAGCTGATCTCGAAACAACTGGAAAAAAGGTAAGAGAAAAGTCCAGGGAGTGCCACAATCACAAACCGCAGCCCTTCCCAGACCCCAAGAGGAAGAGGAAACCGACAAATCTAAACAAGCACAAACCGAACAAACGTACGAAAAGCACTAAGATTAGCTCTCTCTTCCCCAAGCGAGGTAATCGCAATACTAAAAGGACTGAAAAACACAAGAACAAAATGACACACGGAAAGGCATACAACAAACGCCTCGTAGAATAAACCACAAAGCAACAAGGAGTGAGACTAACACCGGGACCACCGCCTTAGAACGGTCGGTAGAGCAAACCACCGGGGGGGTTTAAAGCACTTTTACAGCTAGCTAACTTCACCCTGGGTCCCGATGCTACTCTTAATACAGAAATACATAACAATTCGGTTCGCATAAAAGCCCCCAACTCAGTCAATGCATCAAAGCGAAAACATAAAAATCCAATTATTCACTAAAATAAACAAAGACGAGTGCTCGTGGCTAATTCTACTGTATGCCAGAGTAAATGAAAACCAATATTTGAACCACGGCGGGCCAAGCCAAAGACATATTGTCAAGCCCCAACCCACTGGTTAAAGTTTTACGAAGAGGCCGTCATTGAGTCTGAGACCCGAACCGCCGTCGTACAATTAAAGAGTGAAGCATAGCCATCAACAATGATTGGGTTGACAACTAGGCATGCAGTCTGCCGCATAATATCCAGGCTATAGCCAATTCTTTTATAACGGTTAATAAGTTTTTTGAATTGCCGAAAAGTTAGATTTACCTACATTTTTTCTAAATCTGTACACTAAGTCATCGTAAAATTCGAGTTCCGATATACCTTGTTGCAAAAGTGTTTTCAGACTGACGCTATATTTTTCTAACAAGGCACTGTGTCTGCGATAAACTTTCGAAAACGCCTTACGAAGTTTAAAATAACGATAGCCCTGCCTAAGAAGTTTGGCAGTAAGGGCTTTATTACGGTAGTTAAAGTCATAAAGATTTGAAGAAGCTCTGGCAAATCTTATAAGTTGAGATATGTATACCCCATATGAGGTACGCCGGGAAACATCGCCATCCAGAAAAGGGAAATTGACTATATCAAAATCAAAATCGTCCCGTTTATCATAAATTTTGGTGGAAGTCTTCGACAGTCCCATTTGACTGTCGATACCGACTTGCTACATAGTGAGAAGATTTATTTGCAAATATTTTTACCCAAACTGATTCAGAGTTATTTTCCAATTCCATGATTGGCATGTAAGACATGTCTCTGTGAATGAGTAGCATCACCCCGCCACCATGAGTATTTCTGTCTTTTCTATACACACTGTACATAACAAGTTTCTGGGAACAGTTCAGAAGTTGTAATTGTGCCGTCAATCTTTGTTTCTTGAATAGCTACAACATGTGGTTGGTGAGCTCTAGAAAAGTCAGAAGTTCCAGGATTTTGCCTCTGATACCATTGATGTTCATAATGCAAAATTTCAATCCTTTAACGAAACTAGGCTTAATTGTGTCAGGAGTTGGGGATTTATCTCTTTTTCCCTTGACAAAGGTTCAAATCTGTTTTGATTTTCCAGTTCAATGAGTTCACTGAAAAAAAAATAAATAAAAATCAGAAAAGTTCAAAACCTCACATTTTGGACATATCCATGAGCAGTTGGAGTTTACCATATTCAGCATCCGAAATGATGGAACATTCAGTGTGGATCCACATTTCACACCGGTCACAATGAACTGCCTTATGGCCGTTTAGAACAGCACCACTGCACAAGCCACAGTCAGCTTCATAGTCTGTGCAGTACCAAGTTACAACTCCAGATTCTAGTTCCAACAATTGGTTCTCAATTTTAGAGCACGATATGTGAAAGCGCTTTTCACAGTCTCCACATTCGATCCATTTCTCCAAAGCCTTATCGTACTTTTTGCAGAAGCCGCAGCGATGCCTTGGACCGGGGTTAGTTTCGATGTTCCCGGCCAAGATCAGAAGAACCATCAGGTTTCTTCCATTTGAGGATTTGAAGTTACGTACGCCCTCTGAGCGTCTTTTGTTTCCCAAGTTTCTTCGTAATCGACAAATACTGTGGCACCTCCTTGCCAAGTTTATTTACTTTAATCAAACCTCCCTTAAAACTGAATCACTTCTGATATCAAGGAAAATCAACAAACCTGTACATCCCTCCTTAATCATGTTAGGACAGGAAATCAATGAGGTAGAATTTCATAAGCATTTAAGAATATATTTTTCAAATGATGACACTTGGCATAAACATATTGACTTCATTAAAGAAAAAGCTTGGACAAGAATTAATATTATGCGTAGATTAAAATATGAAACAGATAGGAAATCTTTAGAAATAATTTATACAACATCTATTCGACCTATTTTAGAGTATGCGGACGTTATTTGGGATAACTGCAGCGATTATGAAAAACAGGAGCTTGAAAAAATTCAGATTGAAGCAACCAGAATAGCCACTGGTGCTACTAAACTTATATCAATTCGTAATCTTTACAATGAGATTGGTGGGGAAACTCTCGAAAAAAGAAGAATAAATCATAAACTGATACTATTTTACAAGATGTACAATAACTTAACTCCTGATTACCTTTCATCCCTTGTTCCTTCTTCAGTCAACGAAGTATCACATTACAATCTGAGAAACGCAAATGATGTTCTAACTGTTAACGCGAGAACTGCTTTGTACTTCAATTCATTTCTACCGTCTGTTATACGAGAATGGAACAATATACCAGCCAATGATAAGTATGTAGTGTGTTTCAAACGGCAGATAAGCCGGAATAAAAATATTTTTATACTGGAAACAGAAAGTTACAAATTTTGCATACTAGGCTACGTACAGGATGCAGCTGTTTAAACTATGACTTGTTTGTAAAATCTGTTTCAGACACCCCGCTGTGTTCTGCTAGAAGTGGTGATGTTGAAAACGCAGAACATTTCTTCTTATCTTGAAACTTCTATCGTGATCATCGAATCGAACTTTTTCGGACAGTTACTCAATATTGCATTGCGTCTCTACATGTATTTCTACATGGTGATGAGTCACTTCCTTGCGAAACAAATAAAATCATCTTTGAAGCTGTTCACAAGAACATACAGGATAGCAAAAGATTTTGAGCATTTGCCTGGTGAGGACACTAGTATCATCCAATTAAATTAAAACCCGGCTGGTGTTTCACGAGATCAGTATATATCTACCTACAAAATGATTAGAATTGTCATGTGATAGCTTTCCTTCCTTGCCGCTCCCATTCACTCCGGATTTCTTTTTTCTATTGTCCTTTTTTTTCTTTTTCTTTGCTTCTTTTCATTTTCGCTTAAACAATCTTTGTAGTATAATGTTGTCCTTCGTTACTGCGCTTTTGATTTTTTTTTAATTCTACTACAATGAATGGTTGAGTTTCTGGTCACATAATGTCATAGTCCTTGAGATAAAATGTATCTTTGTAATAATGATAATCAGTCATGATGTAATACAAATTATATATGTGTATTAGGAGAAGTAAATAAGCTTATGCTTCCGTTCTAATCCTATACCGTTTGTGTATATGTCATCTATGTATGTATGATCTATGTACTTTGGAAATAAAATATGTTTAAACCAAACCTTCTGAACCAAAAGGCCATTCGACTCCAAACTTGGTAGGAAGTGTAGATCAAAAAAGCTAAAATTGTCGCAATCAGAAATCCAAGATGGCCACCACGACGGCAAATCTATTTTGAACTTCTCCTGAACAGAAAGGCCGATTGACTCCAAGCTTGGTAAGAAGTATCGGGGTGTTCTGCAGAGCAAAAATAGTTAAAATCGTTCCGATCGGAAATCCAACATGGCCGCCACTGCCGCCATCTTGGAAATGTATTTGGAACTTCTGAACTCGAACTTGGTAGGAAGTATCAAGGTAACTTGTCGATCAAAAATAACAAAAAAAAAAAGTTCAGATCGGAAATCGAAGATGGCCGCCATCTTGGAACTCTACCTTGAATTTCTCCTATAACCGAAAGGTCAGTTGACTTGAAACTCGTTAGGAGGTATCGGGGTCACTTGTAGATCAAAAACAGCTAAAATTATTAGATCAGAAATCCAAGATGGCTGCATGCCATCTTGCAAATCTATTTTGAACTTCTACTCTTGAAACACTGGAAACTTGGTAGGAAGTATCGGGGTGATTTGTAAAGCACAAATAGCTAAGATCGTTCCGAACAGAAATCAAAGATGGCTGCCACAGCCGCTATCTTTAAAATCTATTTTGAACTTTTTCTCCTGAACCGAAATGCCAATTGACTCGAAACTTGTCAAATACTCAGGTGAGCGATACAGGGCCCTTGTCCCTCTTGTACCTAATCAATACCGTGTGCAGCTGAACGTTTATAAGGATGTTTCAGTTTTTCATTCCATCGTTTTGTTCAGTTTAGAACTTTAATTACCTGGCCCCATTTGTTGACTGAGAATGCGCGTTTAAAGGCACCCAACCCACAGAAATCTGTGAGGTCCCATTTCTCATAATTTAGTTCAAATGTGCATTATATATATATATATATATATATATATATATATATATATATATATATATATATATATATATATATATATATATATATATATGTATATATATATATATATATATATATATATATATATATATATATATAACCTGGTAATCAGGCTTACTCGATATTAAAATCTTACAAACAGAATACAAACCGACAGCTATACTTATTTGGCCATCCAAGCGACACTACCCCGTAGTGTTTCGTGTTTTGTTTTCAGAATGAGCACCAAATTCAGTCCAGAAAAGCTAATGATGCAGCATGTGTAAACTGTTTAAATGCAGGTTTTCATATCATTTTTTTTTTTTTTTTTTTTTTTTTGTACAAAGATTAAAACTTTCATAAGACATGTTTCACATTTACTGTGTACTTTTCTGCGTAATTCTTGAACGAACATCGTATATTGTGTGTGTGTGTGTGTGTGTGTGTGTGTGTGTGTGTGTGTGTGTGTGTGTGTGTGTGTGTTGCGTAGTCCTGGAACTCTTCCGTATATTGGTAGATGCGGGGTACGTCGGTCAGAAATTTTTCACGAAACCACACATCAACAAGAAGTCGTCAAAGATCTAAAGTTAAAAAGTGGTGTGAATGTTAACGTTATTGAATACTTTAGACCATTCGCCAAGGACAAGAAAACAATCTACAGTACACCGAGGACTGGTTCAACATAATGTCGCATCCGAAAACCAGGGCCCAGTTGTTCAAAGCGTCGTTAGCTTAACGAGCTCGTTAAGGGTCATTTCATTAACTGTTTTAACGGATTCAATATACAATATTCTGATATTTTTTGCTGAAAAATGTCTACTCACATTTTTTCAGCAAAAAATTTCAGCATATTTGCGTATCACTCGATTTAAATTTTAGCGAATCGTTAACTAACGACGTCGTTAGCTTTGAACAACGGGGCCAGATTAGCATCGTCGTTTTGCACCGCGGTACAGATTTGCATCTAAATCACGATAACAGCAGTTTTGATAGTTCCGGCAGGTACAATCCAAAATAATAAAACAAGATAAGTCAGTTTTCAGTCTGAAACTGGTTCTGATCACATGGTTTCTTAATGTTTAATAAAGCCTTGCGCTGCACTCAAAAAGCAAAAGTCCGAGGCTTGTTATATAACTATACAACATTTGTTTACGTGCCTCCGCGGTTTAACATGACTAACATCAAGAGAAGGGGTAGTGTCCGGAAAATGGTTCTCATTACTAATCTATGAGGATCTGTGCAACCCTCTGTACCATTTCAAATCGATAACTTCAATATTTATTCACAGGTTTTATTCAGTTTTTGCATTGATATTAGTGTTTGTTTTGTTTGTTTCTTTTTAGTATTATCATTTAACATAGAAGGTCCTGTAGTTAATGCAAACAGTGTTCTGTGACTTCTGATCCGGGTCTACACTCTTTGCCAATGTCCATTTTATACGGTCAGGAGTTGAATTAATAGATTTAATGTGAACAATGGTATTTCTTTTTCTTCAGTTCTACAGTTTGCGTCGATATTGACATTTAGAAAAAATAAAAATAAATTTCAATATTTTGTTCTGAAGCTCACGCAAAAGGTAGACGTTTCTATTTTTTTCGCTGTATAAAGCCTTTCTGCTTGACGTTGCTCGGTTATGGAATGTTGAAATTACTGAAGCAAAGTTTATGCACCAGTCACTCGAAACCCTCGGCCCTACGAGGTCGAGGATAGCGGGGACGGGGCAGCAGGTGCCTTAACAGGGATTTTACCATACATATGTCCCCGCAATGCAGGGCGTTTACCAGGGCTTAGCCACCTAAAAAGTTAAACGCTCCGCTATTCCCAGGCTCCATAGGGTTTAGGGTTTCAAACTCGTGACTGGTGTATTATCAATATCCTCACCATTACGAAAACAAGTCTATTCAAATATATTGAAAATTTTACCACCAAAAAATGAAAATTTTCAGATAAAAATTCCAACATTTTTCATATTTCTGCTCAAAACATCGATTGTGGGTACTCGTTAGAACCGCCTCGGCGAGGCGGTTCTAACGAGTACCCACAATCTATGTTTTTGAGTAGAAATAAAAAAAAATAATGTTTACCCCTGTAAACCCCAGTTTTACTATAAAAAAGTGGGGTTCAAGGGGGTCAACATTATATAGGCATGTTCTCGTAATGCAAAGAACTAGCAGCTCGGCCAGCTGCCATATTAAAGGGAATGGATATACTCTCAGAGGACGCAAATTCGTAAAATTTGTATGCACCCTTCTGAGAAGGCGCTGCTCTATAAGGAAAGAATGCAGTCCTTTTAGAGTAGACCCCCTTCCAGAAGGGGTTGGTATGCAGGAAAGTACAGTCATGATAGTTGTTTCCAAGGGCAACCTTTATAGATTTTATTTGACTTTAGCTAGTGATTTCACATCACATGAACATTTTGATTTAATTAAAGCAAATGCTTGGTACCGGATCGATATCATGAGAGTTAAATTTGTCTTTGATAGAAACTCCTTTACTTCGCTTTTATAAGACAGCTCTTAGCACACGACAATGGGACATTTGTATCCAATACGAAATCAAAAAGAATTTTACCTTTATCTCTCTACGGACATCTTCCGCAGATGACAAATTGATGTTTTTATTATTTTTTCCACAAAATAAGATTTTCTGAAGAAAAAAATAAGAAAATATTTTGAAATGTCTAATGTTACCCAGCATGGTAAACGCTAAAAATAATAGACAAATCTACATCTTCAACCTAACATGTGAAGAAAATCTAGACCCTAACAGTACCATTACACGTAGAAATGACATTGACATGTTTTGGTCAATTATAACCCTTATGATAGACACGTTTGCGACCATTTCTTCGAGTGAAAATGGACTTTTAAAGACAGCGGCTCTTGATAAGGCTAATGCCTTTATCAAACAATTCCAGTCTGTTTTCACACTTGAAATTCAGTCAGCTTCGTGGGATCTAGTCCATTCTACGACATACTGAAATATTTTTTCCCAGAAAACAGGATTTTACATTTCATGCAAATTGTCTCAAATAGAGACACCTTGCATAAAATGTTTTCCAGATCTGGGAAAAGTAAGAAAACTATCACCTGTTTGCCGTCTGCTGAATTAGCCCAGAGAGTGTTTAAGGTTCTCCCCTTTATTGACTCCCACTTTCAATGAACCAATTGCTATGGGTTCTGTACTAGATGCCTTGCGAAAAGCAAATGTAATCCTAGTCTTCAACAAAAAAGTGGCAAATATGATTCAGTCAAATATAGACCTGTGTCACTGGCCTGCATTTGTGACAAAACCTGGAGCATGTATGATAATCGATAATATTAATACGCGCTTACCGTTTAATCCTTTTAGCCGTGGACCAAAAAAGATACGTTTGCCATTCTATTCTTGATTTCGACTGATACTCTTTTTGCAATAATGCATGCCCAAAGATATTAGTGTCCAAGTCAGAAATTCAGGATAAAAGGTTTAAGAACATTCTTGCTGACCATAAGAAAAGGGTCTTGGCCCACGATATGATCAACAACCAGGCCCCGAGGTTATAAAATTGTTTTCTTGCTGAACTTAGCTCATCTCGAAAACATGACTATATAATTTTGACCCCTCGAACCCCACTTTTATATAGTAAACCTGGGGTTTACAGGGGTATGCATTATTTTTCTTATTTTTGCTCGAAAACATAGATTGTGGGTACTCATTAGAACCGCCTCGCCGAGGCGGTTCTAACGAGTACCCACAATCGATATTTTGAGCAGAAATAAGAAAAATATCAGAGTTTTTTATCTGAAAATTTCATATTTTGGAGATGTAATTTTCTATATATTTGAATAGGCGTGTTTTCGTAATGTGAGTATGAAATTTATTCTGCTAATAAATCTCAAATTACTAACAGTTGCAAATCCTTTCTTGCTAAACATAGCTGAGCATGAAAATGTCTCTGCTATAAATTTGAAAATGCCAAGTATTGTTGGCATTTTCATCTTTATTAGCAGAGAACATTTCATGCTGAGTTAATTACGAAAATAGTTTTATAACCTCGGGGCATGGATCATGAACATATTAACTATGGACTGGGAAGGCCTTTGACAAGGTACCACACAGGAGGCTATTATACAAATTGGAATACTGTATGGCATTAGAGGATCCACATAAGTGATCAGCTCATGGCTCTCTCAACGTGTAGTTTGAGATGGGCACGCCTCACAAATCCAGGTCCTTTTTTTTATCCGGAGTCACTGGAAGACCACATTAGTTTAGTATCTTGGGAAGCCGATCGGCGTGCGACATTTAATGTCGGTAAATGCCATTCTATGAATGTGACAAGACATCTCACATATAAGTATATTAATTTGAACTATTCACTATAAGACTTTGGAAGAAGTTGGACCTGCCAGGTACATTGATATAACAATCACAGACAACCTCGACTGGGGTCAAAACAGAGCTTACGTCAAAGTCAACAAAAGTGCTTGGTTCTTCGCCGGAATATAAGTCATGGGCAGGGGTGATGGTGGTATTGTATAAAACGAGGAAACAATATCTACTGACATGCTACATGTAAATATGAACTAAACGCTACAAAGGGTTTGGAGAATATGACTTCCATAAAACTGGGTTGAGGAATTATCAAATTTATTACTTGTTCACGGACAAATGTTTTAAATCCATTCGATCCAACCATTATTTACTTGCCCTAAAATTGGACATTTTTCTTATTTTTTGAAGAAAACATGTTGTGAGTACTAATGAGTACCCACAACATATGTTTTCTTCAAGAAACAAGAAAAATGTATCTCATAATCTGGATACTCTTCTTAACTAGAGCTATGAAGTCCTTGTCCCAGGATAAGTAAATTGAAATTTCTAACTTGTACTCAGGGAAACGTGACCAATTGGACAAATCAGCCATTGTATTTCCACATCCCTGCTTAAACTACATTAACGAAAAACCTTAACATTTGTGGACACTAACGACAACGACGACATCTACGCTGAGTGCGGAGGGGGTCGGAGGGGGATGAAGGGAGTTTCAAAGCTCTTCCTGTATTGTCGTTCTCATTTGTCCGACTTAGTAAACTAAGATGATATATGAAAATCTACTGACATATTTTCTAAATATCAGAATATAGATGATACCGTTTGGATGCTCAGATGCTCTAAACCTTGACATTTAGTCATATGATCACGACGTGACTCATCCCAGCAGGCATATAACGTTGAAACAACGTCGATCCAACGTTGATTCAACGACAAGACGTTGAATCAACGTTGAATCGATGCTGTTTCAACGTTGTGTGTCTGCTGGGATAATACTAAGTCGAGGTCAGTACGGAATCTTCGAGATTTTGGTTTAGATTCTGGCATTTACTCTAAATAATCCCTCATAAACTCCTTACCGTACTTGTCCTAAAATTTTAACATATCCATTTCACAACCTGTTGATGTGTCTAAACGTTGCTGGATGAGTGGCAAACAGTAGGGACTTTGATCAGAGGCCACGTTCTTTGGCGTCCGATCTCGGTCTATACAGTTTGCGCAAGGCCTGTCTTCGAACACTTAGTGTAAACACTGTATATTTGAAAACTTGTATTATTTAACTCTTTCACTGCCATAGGCGATAATAATAGGTTTTTGCAAACAGCATAGATCCAGATGAGACCGCTCATCTGGATCTAAGCTGTTTGACATTCAGTCTTTCAACTGCACGTATAAACTTATTTTCAAGCGATAGTTTGTTAAAAAAGAAAAGCAGACGACAAATGTCGTCTGAAATTTGGCACCAAAAGATTTAAGGAGATAGATACACTTTCGAGGAGAAAATATATTTTTTTTTTTTTTTTTTTTTTTTTTTTTTTTTTAAGTTTTTCTTCCCTTCTGAAAAGAGGTCTACTCTAAAAGGATTTGTTTTTACTTTTAGAGTAGACCCTTTTTCTGAAGGAAATTGATGTGCAGGAAGGCAAAAAGAAAGTCACAAAAATTGTCTCCCTTGTAAATTGGCGGAAATTCTACCAAGCATGTGCAAAGTGTATTAAGTACCTTTAATTTATAATTGTATCCAATAGTTTGATGCTAGTACTGAGGACCTCCTAGTGGGGTGGTGGTGGGGGTGTGTGTGGGGGGGAGGGGGTACCTGTTCCCTTGTTCCCCAGTAAAATTCGGCATTTTCCCTTGTTCCCCAAAATCAAAACCTTGATTTTCTATGTCCCCTGTTCCCCAAAATTGCCTTTGTTCCCCTGTTCCCTTCAGTTTTAGACTTTTGTTCCCTTGTTCCCCTGAAATAAATGACCTTATTCCCCTGTTCCCCAAATTCCCTTGGAGTGCCTCAGTATTAGTTTGTCGACGTCATGGTATTGCAGCGTGACATTACGTATTTAGGTCTTTTATACTTACAAATCCGCCCATCTTGGAATTATCTCCAAGAAAGAAATACCATTGAAAGTATGACCTCATTAGGGCAACCGATGCCAGGCTACCTAATTTTATCACATATCGATTTTGAGAGAATTATTGAATCATAAAGCCGTATTGAATTTCTCTGACTACAAGTATTTTCATGTCATGGTAGGCCTATTGGAGAATTTTTTATTCATGCGCTGCATAGCTGTCGCGTTAGGCGATTGATGCTTTATTCAATAGCTGCTGTGTGTGCTGGGGTGAACATAGTGATAATTGGATCCTGCATAAACTGGTAAGTCAATTTCTTTCTTAAATGTTAGAGTTGAGCACAGTAAAATCTATAAAATGTCACGGTTCAGACTGCACAGAGGCTTCTCTATCCGCACACGTCACTAAATTTTGAAAAATCTCTACGCCAAACAGCGGATGGTGTAATCGCATACTGTGGAACCACGGGATCATAGTGTAGAAAATTCCTGTGACCTGCGCTTTTCTTTTTTTCTTTCTTTCTTTCTTTTTTAGCGCCGGTACAATAGTACGATGATACTGCCTATCATCTAGGCGAAATAACCTAAAACATATATAATTTGAGCAAGGGCACATCATTTCCTACAAGATTGCACGTGTGCCCAGCGAAGACTCTGATCAGCTTGCTCATCCGTGCAGTCTGGCCCCGAGGTTATAAAACTTTTTTCATTCTCAACTCAGCTTAGCATGAAAATTTCTTTGCTAATAAATATGAAAATGCCAACTTTAGTTTAGTTGGCATTTTCATATTTATTAGCAGAGAAAACAATATGCTCAGCTATGTTTAGCAAGAAAGGAATTGCAATTGTTAGTAATTTGAGATTTATTAGCAGGACAAATTTCACCCTCAGCTGAGTTGAGCATAAAAAACGTTTTATAACCTCGGCAGGGCATTATGTAGGTAATCTACGATCCTAATGCCCAGGTCACACATTCACGGATCACCTCGCCGGTTCCACTACGGATTAAATCTCACGGATGTCCCCGGAAATGTCAATTTCCGTAGTCGATACGGATCTGATACGGATGCACAATGTAGTAGCTACGGGTTTTGACGTATCTACCAAGGATAATGTAGGAAAGGGTCCATTTGGTGACGTGAGCGATACGGACTGTTACGGTTTAATACGGAAATCACACGGTTTAATACGGAACGACACGTGTCAAGTCGTATGAACAACGCGGATGAACAACGGTTTGCTGCGGTACAAGTAAGTAAGTAAGTCAGCTCACATTCAAAATGCCGCCAAAGAAGAGAACGTCTCATAAACGTCCAGCTACTGAGGTCAGGGCCCAGAAAAACCAAAATGTGCCTGATGATATGGTTACTTTGGGCCTGCGAATAAGTACAGATTAATACGGGTTTAATACGGACTTCAACTGATCAGTACGTTCTAATACGGTTTAGTAAGGATGTACTACGGTTGTTTGATGCGTGGTTAAATTTTGAACATGTTCAAAAATTGTCACGGATATACATGACTACGGATACAATACGGAAAGCTACGGACCAATTCGGGTTGCCACGAATGATGCCGGATCGTATACGTGGCTAATCCGGCGCCCCATCCGTGAATGTGTGACCTGGGCATAAGTGTCTTCAGACGGACATCGAAGTCTGATCAGCCTGCACGAATGCTCAGACTGATCTATGTCTTAGGTTGGCGCACATGCTTTGCTCCGGTCCATCTGTTTTGTTCTGTTCGAGAAAAACAAAAATATCTTATATACGAACAGTGAGGAATCTGAGCCAGCATTCACACAAAGTCTGACCAGGGATTCGCATTATAGTTGTCGACTTCTATAATTACTTATTATTCCTATCAAAGCCGGGGGATATAGTTTTTGTGTTTTCCGTGTATCCGTCCGTCCACTAGACCGTCCATGCGCCTCTCTGGAATCCTATCTCTGTAACCATTTATCAGAATTGATTCACACTTCCCGCAAATGATTTTAGCCGTGTTGGTTTAACAAAATGCACAGATCCCGATCAGATCTCGCATATGCCCACGCTGAGCAGTATCTTATATGTACATGTCATTTCCTATTATCTGCAAAATTAAAAGAAAAATCATTCCTTTTTCATCTGATTGGTTTGCCGTGAGAACGGGGTTCCAAGCAAGCATAATATTGCTTCTCTGATATAAAATCTACGTGGCTTTCCAATGAGGAGGAGGACGAACAGTAGAAAAAATCACTTACATCACGAAAACATGCCTATATAATTTTGATCCCCTTAAACCCCACTTTTATATAGTAAAATTGGGGTTTACAGGGGTATACATTATTTTTCTTACTTTGCTAAAACAACGTAGATTGTGGGTATTCGCCTAACGAGTACCCACAACATTTGTTTTGAGCAGAAATATGAAAAGTAAGAGTTTTCTTATCGGAAAACATTCGGTTTTTGGAGGTCAAATTTTCTATATATTTGAATAGGCGTGTTTTCGTAATGCATCGACAGCAATAACCATACACATTTAAGCATCAAGTCTGGTCAAGGTCTTCAGTGGTCATACACACATAATAATCATTGCATATTATACATAGCTAACAGCATTGGCTGTACCATATTTACCTTAGATATTCGGATACCGTACCATACTTGCCCTAAAATTTGGACAGGTACATTTTAATACTTGTTGATGTAATTAAAATTGTTGGCGTCTGATCTGGGTCTATACCATTTACACATACCTTTCTGTCGGAATATCGAGGCTAAACCCGGTTAATAAAATGTGCAAATCCACAGGCAGGTCAAGTTCTTAGATTTTCTTACACGTGAAAAATGTTCTTTTTCCCTCGCTTTAATTACATGTATTGAGGAAAGCGACATGACGATTGCATGGTTTGGCTTATGCAGCAATTACTTATAATATTATAAATCGTCTGTGCAACATTTACCAGTATCTTAAAATGTATACGCGATGTACAGAGACTCGCTGCGCCTTCTCTGTGTCCGATCAGAGACTACACAATGGTGCAGCCCGAACAGAATTATTTTTATGCACACCCAGGAAAAAAGCTCGAAAATGTCTCTTTACTAGAGGGGCTATTCTTAAAGGAAAGAATATGCTACCAGAGGGGCCAAATTCTTCCTTTTAAGAATAACCCCTATTTTGGAAGCAATAAATTCTCTCCTATAAGATCGGTCCCTATGATAAGGAGGCAAACTTTTTTTGTGTTACATTACGAAAACACGCCTATTCAAATATATTGAAAATTTCACCAACAAAAAAACTGAAAGTTTTCAGATAAAAATTCTAATATTTTTCATGTTTCTGCCCAAAAACATATGTTTTTGAGCAGAAATAAGAAAAATAATGTATACCCCTGTAAACCCCAGTTTTACTGTATAAAAGTGGGGTTTAAGGGGTCAAAATTATATAGGTATGGTTTCGTGATGGGTAGTTGATGTCTATTGCAAATATTTTTCTTACGCATGTCAGGCATGTTACGCACATGCGTAGTGTGCGCTACGCATATGTATTCGAATTTTTTTCTAAAGACGTTCAGCAATACAAAAACCAGTTGCTTGCAGAATTCAGTAACGATGTATGCCAAACTATGTATGTGGATATAATTACCAGTGATCATATGGAAATAATAACATGCTCACCATATCATTTGACAGAGTAAATCGACCGGAATACTTTAGTGTTTCACTACAAACTAACAGTTATAATATAGCGAAAAACTAAGGTAGATAAATCAAAGACATACAGTCTCCGGTGTTACGACCTTCATGTCGTAAGATGGGGCTCGTCCGAAATTGGACTTTACTTAGCCGAAAATGGCTTCACGTCATCATAAATGATGACTTCCTTGAAATGGGTGAGTGTTACGACCGAGCACTCCTTCCTTCGATTATCTGCCTTGGCAGATTATGCATAGCTTCTAAGTAAATATTCAGTCTCTGACAACTGCGTCAGAGAGTCGACTCTTTGGCTCAGTGGTTAGAGTATTGGATTTTTAACCGGGAGGACCGGATATGCGTGTCATAAGGTGGGAAGACTGTACAGCCGTAGCGGGTTTCGAACCCGCGACCCTCGGATTACTGTTCCGATGCTCTACCGACCGAGCTATCCGGTCGCCACTGTCGCAATCGTTTAAGTCAAAGTCTGTACTGTTTATTGGGACTTAATTGGACTTTGCACCTGTTTGAACAGGCTATCCTGTGACTGGCAACGCAGTGGGTGCGAACAGTGTCGATTCAGATCAGCTTGTTGCCTGCGTATCTACGGTCTGATCAGTTTCTTTTGTTCATATGAAGAATCTATAAACCACAATAAATCCACAGGCCTGATATTGGAGTCATGTGTCGATGAAATATGTAACACGAAGTACCGTATTCGACCTAATTACCGCACTTTGCGCTTAAGATTTTCAAAATTTCAGGAAAAACTTGTAGTGAAATATCCACCGAATAAGAACACACCTTAACTCTTAGCACTCTGGGTAAAGTTTTCAGCAGATGACATACTGAGATATTTTTCTTACTTTTCCCAGAAAACAGGATTTGACATTTTATGCAAATTGTCTCCATTGGAGAAAATTTGCATGAACTGTCAAATCCTGTTTTCTGGGAAAAATAAGAAAATTATCACCAATTTGTCGTCTGCTGAATTTGCCCAGAGAGTGTCAAAGGTTAAAGAAAGATCGTGAGGGACGTATTAAATGATGTTTGTGCGATTGTTTCCCTGGGCCCAGTTGTTCAAAGCTAACGATGTCGTTAGTTAACGATTCGTTAAAATTTACATCGAGTGATACGCATATATGCTGAAATTTTTTTGCTGAAAAAATGTGAGTAGCTACTCACATTTTTTCAGCAAAAAATATCAGAATATTGTATATTGAATCCGCTAAAACAGTTAACGAAATGACCCTTTACAAGCTCGTTAAGCTAACGACTGGGCCCTGATTGTCTTTCTAAAAGCATGTTGTTGATACTCATTTGAATTGCCTCGGCTTCTATCGTTGATACTAACTGGAATTGCCTCGAAAAGCCGATGAGAAGAAGAAGATAAAAGTACACGGGCTAGCTGTAATCTGAAGACTAAGAAATTAATCGTATCGGGGTATGTGCGGTAATTAGGTTGAATACGGTAGTTTCTTTCTCCGTATTCCCATGAATCTTCAGATGCCAGTAAACCATCCAAGTGATTGATCGGAAACAAGACAAAGAGCTTTCCCGAGAATAATGCTACAAATAATCATAACTGTCATTAATGTCTGGATCAGTATCGTTTTCTGTACTGCTTCACGATCTCCCCTGTCCTCAACCATTGCCATGTTGAATAAATGAAGAGTTCATGCCCATTCCTAATTTTCAACCAATCAGATTACTTGATCCAGTCTGTTGATACAAATTCACATACATAATGACAAACAGTGCAGGTCCAGATCAGTTGGCTTCTTCAGAAGCCAACTAATCTGGATCTACACTGTTTGCAAAGAAAGGGCACATCCGGGTTTAGCAGGACCAGGGTTAACTCTTTCTATGCCAAATTTAAGGGAACCGGGTACACTTGGTAGATTTTCTGGAATATTTTTACAAGTGAGATCATTTTTGTGACTTCCTGTTTGCTTTACTGCTTTTCAAGTCCCTTCGAAAAGCGGTCCACTCTAAAAGGAAAGAATTAGCCGCCTATCTTGGGAGCAAATTATTTCCTTTTAGAGTAGACCCTTTTTCAGAATGGAGACAAACCAATTATGATACTTAGCTTTTTTGCAAGTATACAAATTCCCCATAAATCATATGAGCATTGGCATGGGAATATGTACTTCGGAGCAGATGCGAACAGCGAAGGCCGTGTGGTCAGCCTGCGCACAGGCCCAGTCCGATCAGGGGGCTTCGCTGTCCGCTTATAGATTCATTAGACACTTTAGAATATATTGATGTATGACAAAAGTCTTTATCAGATTTTGCAGCTTCGCTGACAGATCTGGATCTTTACTGTTCATAAGTGCCGCAATGACATTTTTCATGGCACGGCACATATATGTTGAAGGGGAAGGGATACATTTTAAAGGGAGACAATTATATCAAGATTGATTTTGCCTGCCATCTACCAAGAGGTCTACGCTAAAAGGAAAGAATTTGCTCCCCGTGGGAGCAAATTCTTTCCTTTTAGAGTAGACCCCTTATCGGAAAGAACTTTGTGTGCAGTAAAGCAAACTAGAAGTCACAAAAATTGCCTGTCCTGTAAAAATGGCGGAAAATCTACCAGGTGAGTCTCCTTAAACATATAAATGATGTTACGCAGGACGGTGGCAAGAGTCGCAAAGCACAGCTTTCCCGATGCACCGAAAGTATAATTGACCCAGTAAACACACAACGTCACAACAACGTCGTGACGTTGCAGCGACGTTGTAACGACGTTGTGTGTTTGCTGGGGAGGAACAAACAATGGTAATACAAAACACATTGCTATATGACTGCCAGTAAAGGCCTTTCCTAATAGCCTGAAACTGACTGTAACAAGTTTTTACAAATCCTGATGTTTGCTAAAATTAGCTGCTGCTTGTTAAAAATAGCCTGGCTAAGGTCAAGGACCGGTCAACATCACTTTTGTCTCTGATGTCAGACAGCTAATATAGTCATATAACAAAACAATTGATGCATTATATTGAGGTTTACATCAGGATTTGTCAACCAGAAAAGTGATGTTCACCTCGGCTTCGCCTCGGTGAACATCACTTTCTCGAGTTGACAAATCCTGATGTTAACCTCAATAGAATGCATTAATTGTATAATGTCAATAACCAACAAATAGACAATGAAGAAGTGCAACAGTCAGTAGGTAAAGCTTCTAGGTGGAGGGTGTTGTGTGTGGGTAGGTAGGGTGGGGGGAGGGTGGGGATGACGAGTTTTACCCGATCAGATGAAACTTCGTCCTAAATTCTGTTGTAACTCCAAATTACAAATTTCCGCGAATACAGTCAATATATACAACGTACACGATTTCTGGACTTTTCGATGAGAATTTGTAAACGGAATCATACAAAATGCAAAATCAGCGACCTTATATATTTGTTCCATCTCATTAACATTTGCCCGGCCCCTCGGAAAAATATTTAAACACTCGGCCTGCGGCTTTGTGTTTAAAAAACCTCCTCGGGACTCAGCATATGTTAATACATCAAACAAATGTGTTATCCCTTCATTCAAAGAGTGTTTTTCTTACCTGATAGAAAGAGGTAACATACATGCACCTCTGGTTCAGACATTATGACATGTTCAGGATATTCAGCTAATTTGTCCCTTACATGCAGACACAAATTCTTTTCCACTGTATAAAAATCCATTAATAATATATATGATATTTGAAAGGCGACAATATATGGTTCATATTACATAATCGCTTAGCTCAAACTGAGATCGGACTGCCTGGATCATATACTACGGTTTGCTGCTTTTCTTTGTACAAATTTGGATAAGGTTCACTCATATAACACCTTTGTCGTGCTGAATAAATTCAGATGCCACGCCCACTTCTAATTTTCAGCCAATCAGATTACTTTACCCAGGTTGTTGATACGAATTCAAATACTGAACGGCAAACAGTGCAGATCCAGATCAGTTGGCTTCTTCAGAAGCCAACTGATCTGGATCTACACTGTTTGCAAAGGCAGGGCATATCCGGGTTCAGAAGGTCAAGGGTTAACAAATGTTATATGATTCAATTGTCTTTCTATCCCTAGCGTGTTGTAATACTGAGAAAACGGTAGCATTAAAAGGAAATTGATTATTCCGGCGCATCTGAAAGATTGATTGCATATAGGATGAAAGAGACTTGGGCCAATAACAGTTTAGCAATCATAAATGTCATCAATATCTAGCAAATTGGTTTTATTCAGAAAAGCCATAAAGATCAATAGTTTTCAAAGCGTTGCGCTAAGCAGTATTAGTGGGCTGACTGATGATAACACTAGGTTTGGGATAACAAAGGACATGGCTTCAAACGTTTGAGCGAACCAAACAATTCCTGTTAATGCTACTCGCAAAGTTGCTAAAATGTTTTGGGAAGAATGGAACATTTGTTCAAAATAATATCTTTTGGGGACACTGGCAAAACGTTTTGATAGGGGCATAGCTGAAAAAAAAAATCAGAAATAAAATAGCGTTTTCAAAACTCAGGAAATATAGGTTACAGGGCCTTCATTGTTTATAGTGCTTCGTACCTCAGCATATACGTATCATTGCCCCTCCCACACACCCCTCCTCCACCTCAACCACATACTGAGAGAGAGAGAGAGAGAGAGAGAGAGAGAGAAAGAGAGAGAGAGAGCGAGAGAGCGTCGCTAGGTAAAATGAAAAAATCTTTCATCTCTAAATAATGAAGTTGCAACGTAAATTGGTACTTATTTTGGTTATCTTTCTTCATTACTGGTTTTCCACAGTTGTATCTCAAACTGCTGTCATATCATCATATTACATGCTGTTGTAGCTATAGAGATATCGAACTAGTAGCATTTACCTCCTTATATTTTATTAACGGTAAACGTTTTAACAGACGACACATTGAAATATTTTCCTTATTTTTCCCTGAAAACAGTTTTGACATTTCAAATCCTCTCAAATCCTGTTTTCAGGAAAAAAAAATAAGAAAATATTATTAATTTGTCGTCTGCTGAATTGGCCCAGATAGTGGTAAAGGTTTAATACGTGAGCAGACATCAGCTTCATTATCATCACGAAAACATGCCTATATAATTTTGACCCCCTTAAACCCCACTTATATATAGGAAAACTGGGGTTTACAGGGGTATACATTATTTTTCTTATTTCTGCTCAAAAACATAGATTGTGATACTCGTTAGAACCGCCTCGGTGAGGTGGTTCTAACGAGTACCCACAATCTATGTTTTGAGCAGAAATGTGAAAAAAATTCCGAATTTTTATCTGAAAATTTTCATTTTTTGGTGGTAAAATTTTCAGTATATATTTTAATAGGCATGTTTTCGTAATGAAATCCTCGACAGAGTCATACCAAAGACTTGAAAATGGTACTAGTGAGAAAGTGGAACTAGGCCCCGAGTTTCATGCTGAACTTAGCTGAGCATGAAATTTGTTTTCTTTATAAATCTTAAAATACTGACAAAATTTTGAAACTTATTTCAGCTGAGTTGAGCATGAAAAAAAGTTTAAAATGTTTGGTATTTTTATGACCAAGTGAAATTTCATGCTCATTTGAGTTTAGCATGAAAAAGTTTTATAACCTCGGGGCCAGGACTCAGGACTACTCTCCTCTCATCATCTTTCGGAAAGTCGTTTTTTTTTTTTTTTTTTTTTTTTTTTTTTTTTGTCTGGCACTTTACATAGAAGAAGTTAATTTTCAAACTTTTGCCATGGTTTGATGCAAAACCATTTGTCGTAACTACCTATGCACAAAATGTTTTATTCTAGTCATTAGGTTTTTAAACAAAATCGACACTTTAATTTTCCCATAGTAAAAATTGCTGAAATCTGTAAGGTAGGTACATTGAAGGCAGGTTTTCAACAAGTTTCACTTATTCATTTTTTTTTTTAAATTTTCACAGTATTTTCGTGAAACATCAATAATTAAAAATTCTCCTAGATAAAAAAAATCAAAAAACAAATCACTTTACTACAGAAATTGCATGTCGGACCAATTTTTGGCCGTAAATAACATAATTTTAGAGTTAAAATTTAAGAACAAAATACACAAAACAGAAACGACAAATGTTTTCTGATTAGATATGGTAAATCAGAACAAAATATTTTCATTTAAAATAAAATGCAAAACAAATTGAAATTGTCTTTCCAAGTAATGTCGAAAAAACAGTTGTTAGCCCAGCTTCAGTATTGGATAACTGGGTGGAATATCATGTCAGGTGTCTAGGATGCGATATATCAGTGAGGCAGCACTGCAGAAGTGAACATTGAGCTCCCTGTCACACCTTGGCGCTATTGCGATATGACAGAAAAATTGTTGAAAGCCACATTAACCCTTGTCCTGCTGAACCCGGATATATCCTGCCTTTGCAAACAGTGTAGATCCAGATCAGTTGGCTTCTTCAGAAGCCAACTGATCTGGATCTGCACTGTTTGCCATTAAGTATGTGAATTTATAGCAAAAATCCGGATCAAGTAATCTGATTGGCTGAAAATTAGAAGTGGGCGTGGCATCTTAATTTTTTCAGCAGGACAAGGGGTAAATCCAAATGGCACAAACAAACACAGATACCAACCGCACCCCTGTACCCCTGCACACAAAAAAGGGCTTTAATTATTAGGGATACTGGGATATTTTGAATTTTAATTTAGGGATGTCGCATGCCTAGAAAGTTTTGAGAAAGGAGTAAATCAATTTATTTAGGGACATTGCATAATCCTACTTTGGAACATGGGATATGTTGAGAAATTTATTTCTGGAATTTATGGTATTGGTATCCTCGACCCCTGTCCTCCAGTCTACAAGCCTCGATGATGTGCAGAAGTTCCACATATACTTGCTTTATTTTCCAGTCATAGTCTGTCCTATAGCAGATGAGTGAACATTAACCATTGGTCATTAATAATTGTTGCAGACGACTTTCTCAAACACGTCTTTCAGAGAAAATTACGGTTGTTGTTTCATGTCTTGCATCTACTCATGAAACACCAAGTCTTATTTTCTTCTGTAAAAATGTTTCAGAATGTAGTCTGCTGCTGTCGTAATTGGCATTTCAAAGGTTAACACTTCCCATGCTGTGGCCACATTCAGCAGACAACAAACTGATCATCGGATATTTTTCTTATTTTTCCAAGAAAATAAGATCCAAAACTTCATGCGAGACAATTTGCGTGACCTGCCAGATCCTATTTTCTAGGTAAAATAAAAAATATTTCAAGATGTCGTCTGCTAAAATTTTTACCCGGCATGCAAATAGTTAAAACATAGTTTGGATTGTTCTAGAGGAGAACAAGTATGTAGTGATCCAGCGTTTTGTTACCATTAGGGATGAGTGAGTCAGTCCCTATTGCCATTGACAACGGTACCGGATGGACCCGGGCAGGACTTGCCACAGACACCGAGCCAACAGTGACGATTAGAACCGTTACAGGAAGGCATCCGAATGAGAATGACATACTTGGTCAATATCAGGTGAGATATGCCGCATGAGACACCAGACTAACCTGTTCGCATCCCCAGTATCCCCAGTTTAGACAGCGGCATCATTGCCCTATATGCTAAACTATTCAAACAGAGGTATATGAGGTAGTGGTGGTCGCGGCAGTGGTAGTGTTGGTGGGTGTAGTCTGAAATTCTCTAATCAGTTGAAATTTAGTCTATTATTCTCATTCTTTAAAATTCTGACTTATTCTTTGGAAAAAAAAATCAGTTACTCTAAAATTTTGACAGCTTTAATGATATGTTTTTTTTTTATATTCATGTATCTCAAAACTATTGCAGTCTAGTGTTGAAAGGGGGCTAGGGGTTGTGGGGAGTGGGGGGGGGGGATGCTGATGATGGGCTATAAAGTTTTTTGAAACCGAGGGTTCACGGCATGCATACTATTGTCAATGGGGGTCCGAGAGTTTTACCTCGAAAAATTTTTAATACCTAGCATGCCAGAGAAGCCATTTAACAAGATTTTATACATTAACTAAAGTCTAAAATAAGTCAGTTTATGTATGATTCAGAAGAAGAAAAAATTACTTATTGCTTTTTAACATGGATCTCTGGTTAAAACATAACTTTGTCGAATGTTTGTCACAGATCACAGAATGTCACAGATTTTCTATTTGATATATTCATTACAAAGAATTTTAATTTGGCGATCACAGATGACAGATCATATAGCTGTCACATGTGGCAAGACGTTATTGCTGTTTTTGAACAAATTGAAATTTACAAGTTCCAGATATATACAAGTCACAGAAAACGATCTTGCCATCACGACTTTTTTTTTTTCAATTTGTCTTTAAAATAAAGATGAAAATCTTTAAAATTGTTCTAATAGGTACTGATGGCGGCGAGTCTATGGGGCTTTACATTTACATTCACACCCAAAGCCTGTCTAGAAGTCAAATTATCCATTTTTGACAGTTCAGTTCTTAGACTCGACCCTGGCTGGTGGTTGGAAGTATGTGTTTGTGAACTGCGGGTAAACTTTCATGTAAACCTCCTGTATTCTTTTTTCAAGGAAGATGGATTCCAGCTGAGGATTCATGTTATGTGTGCTCCTGCCGGGTCAAGGGGGTAGGGGAGGGGGGTCAGGGGTTCTCCCCCGGAAATTTGTTTGAATTTCTAGAATGCAGGAGACGCCATCTAAAACAATTCCATATCTTTATTTAGTCTTATTCTTAATGTATTTATTTCTCATTATTCAGTATTCTCTATTTCTTTATTTTTTTTTTCAGAATTTTCTTTAAACTTTAAGCTTTATTCTCTCTAATCAGTATTGTTTTCACTAATTTTTCTCTAATCAGTATAAAACATCCATGGCTATTATTCTCTAATCAATAAACCCCATCCATACCCTCGTATATGAGCAAGCAGTATAGACCCAGATATTGGATCCAAAGCAGCAGTTTGATCAGGACCTAGACTGCTTGCCATTCCACCAGCAGAGTTTAGACACATCACTTTGCCAATGTTGTAGCACCTCACTCACACTCAACAGAATTCAATGTTTAACCCTTGTCATGCTGAATAAATTAAGATGCCACGCCCACTTCTAATTTCCAGCCAATCAGATTACTTGATTCGAGTTTTTGATATAAATTCACATATTTAATGACAAACAGTGCAGATCCAGATCAGTTGGCTTCTTCAGAAGCCAACTGATCTGGATCTACACTATTTGCTAAGACAGGGCATGTCGTGTTCAGCAAGAGAATGGTTAATTAATTCATATAACTTTGTACGGATTTCCTTCATATTATCACGCAAACGTCCTTATTATTTCTGACACAAACATACGTGATTACTAAAACATACCCGATTACATTTAACTACAATCGAACTTCAATGGCTCCAAAATCTTTGGGAACATGGAAATATGTTCTAGACATGGGGTGTTCGGGCCATTGAGGGTTAATCATAGCGCTTTTTTTTTTGTTTATAAAACAGTGGTATATTAAGCATACTAATTAGAGTCGCCTCCATGGGGCGATTCAAATGACGCCACATAACATACATTTTCATGATAAAATAAGAAACTATTCCTAAAACATCCCTAAATATTTGTTTTCTAGAGCTATCGGATGAATTTCCTCGGGACTCAAAACCGGGTTCGAATCAGCCACGGTAAACGAGCCATCGGTGTTCGAGGCATTGAAACTTTCCTGTATATACGGATTACTTTTTTGTCCCATTTGCGTTAATCGGTGCAATGACATATCTTTTGCATTAACTCTTTCACCCCTGAGTTTCTGAAATGGACTCTTCTGTCATTGAACTTGGACATACCCATTGATGCAAACGGTGGCTTTAGTCTAAAATAAAAACACAAAATGGCAAACAGTGTTGATCCTGATGAGACGGCTCATTATCATCTGGATCTACACAGTTTGCAAAAGTATTAGTCTTGGACTATAGGGCTGAACGTTTGAAGTTCTCTATATACAGCACGTTTTAATTATATGGGTCTCGTCAAGCGAAAAAGTGCCTTTCAGATCCTCCTGCGCATACGCGTAAAATCATCCGGGCCTTTGCTCTCCATTAATACATTCTGCAGTATCCAATGATTCTGTGCGGATGCGCAGGCTGATCTGGTCCTTCGCTGTCCGCATATGCTCGAAGACACGTTTTCGCATGGCGTGAAAATGTTGAAACTGTTACTCAGTATTCTGGGGTTTTTTTTTCTTGATTTTTTTTTATGCAAAAATCATTGAATAATAGCAAGAGCGGAAACGCAGTACAGACAAATTGTGTCTATGTCGACACTAAGTGTCCCATTTGCATATTATTAAGCGTTCAATTTGCTTATTTTTTATATAGTTACAGGGAAAAAGAGTCCAAGCAGCATAGCTCGACAACATTCAAATGATGCTAGGAGTAGAATGTTTGTCAGGGCCTTAGCTGTGTGCATTCTAAATGCTAAAACCTCAACATGAGAATAAAATACTCTTTATGACATGTGCGCCAGTGAACACTTAATCAGCTTATGCGATCAGAGAAAACTCTAATCAAACCATGCGAATGTATAGGCATATGCAGACGGCGGGGACCAAAGTCAACCCGTTCATCCATGCAGTCTGATTAAAAAGTCCTTCGCTGTCCTCTCGTAGATACATTTGGATTCTATAGAATGCCTCGACGAACAGCAAATGTTCTAAACAGATTGTGCTCATGCACATGCCGATCTTTGTCATTAACTATTCTCATATGCTCCGAGGACTGGGTTTTACATGGCGCGCCTAACTTGTCTGTTTTGTAAGTTACGCTTAGCTTTTAACAGACGGTTTTGAAATACAGTCGACCCTCAATAGCTCGAACAACGATGGCTCGTTTACCATGGCTGATTTGAACTTGTTTTTGAGTCCCTAAAAATTCTTCCGATAGCTGCAGAAAACAGGTATTTCAGGAATTTTCTTATAATATAATGAAATTGCATGTTGTGTGTACTCATTAGAATCGCCTCGTCGAGGCGATTCTAATGAGTACACACAACATACCATTGTTGTATAGAAGATAAAAAACTTCCCTATAATATCACTATTTACTTCTTGACCTGGCGCCATGATTAACCCTCATTGGCTCGGACTACCCATATCTCGAATAAATTTCCATTGTCCCAAAGATGTTCGAGTCATTGAGGTTTTGTTGTAGTTTTCTTATTTTTCCCAGAAAGTAGAATTTGACATTATCTGGAAAACTGTAGAGTAAGCATATCGAAGGACAGTAAAGGCTGCCAAGATGCGCAACTTGAGTTGGGCCTTCCCTGTACGCAGGTGATTTAAAGGTCCCTTTTTGCGTGGACATAAGAAATGACTGAAGTCATTTGATCCGTGTTTGCTTGTCTGCTGGTCTAGAGAGACACGTCCCGACAACAGAGTTTGAAAACGATATGATATATTGTAAAACAACAATGTGAATTATTTTCGCAAACGAAGTTAAAATTAAAATCAATTTTATTTCCACTTGTAGTACATAACAGGACATGTCAACTGTCTAAAGAACGGAAATAATGAATTCGATTTGAAACTTGATGCAAACGCTCAAAGTTAAACACACACGCGCACAAACACTCGCATGCGCACAAAAACACGCGCGCGAGCAGGCAGGCAGGCAGGCATGCACTCACGCACGCCTGATTATTTCTATCGCCTTGATGTTTGACAACTGTCATGCCTGAAGCTTTGCAGCGCTTGCACGATATAAGCCACGTTGTGATAAAAGGTGTGTTCTTATTATTTTAATAACAACTTATTGGGGTTAAGCAACAGTTCTCACTGTCTTTATCAGGCCATTATTGTTAAAGTTGCGGTCAAATTTTCTTTCAAATAGGTAAAATTTGTTTCAGTTATTATTTCTAATATTATTTTTGCTATACTTTTTTTCAGGCAACGACCTTGTGCATCCGAAGTGATGAAATTTTTGCGGGAGATGAAATTACTTCGCACTCTGGCCATCTCATACGAACGCATCCCATGTCACGTGGTGCCATTACAGACTGGTCTCACATGGAACAAATATGGCGTCACTTATACAAAAGACTGGGCCGTGACCCTACGGATCAACCTGTGATATTATCCGAACCACCGCTCAACCCGAAATACAACAGGGAGAAGATTGCAGAGGTAATGGGTAGAAACCTACATCTAAATAAAGATGGAAAATGCGTCGTAGGTGCATATGCGGACAGCGAAAGCCATGATCAGACTGCGCTGATGCGCAGTCTGATCACGGTCTTCGCTGTCTGCTTACAAATGGACAGTAAAAGCCATTATGAGACTGTGCAGATGCGCCGACTGATCTGGACCGTTAGTTTTCGCATATGCCCCGAATGCGCCTTTTCACATGACGTGGGTCACGCACATGCACGGGTGGTAATCAAAGGAACTAGCTCCAAACTGCGTTAATGTAATTTTGTTCCCTCGACACATCCGGGACCTCTGGAGCTAGTTCTCATGATACGAAATTGGTAAACATAGGTACATGCAAATGTCAAAGAATTTTATCAATAATTACTATTCTATGTAGATACGATTTAACATTGATCTCAGTAAGAAGTTTCTGTAGATATGCACAGGGCTTAAACAAATATTTGCCTCGACTGTTGAACATGGAACTGAAATTCTCAATTTTCTGTCAACACGGAGATTTGGGCTCACCATTTTTTTTTTCATTTTTTATCAAAACCACAGCCCAGATACCCAACACTTTGAGGCACAAGCCATGGTAAAAACAAACGTGAAGCAATATAAATAGGCTCGAAAATACTAGCATATATCATAGCAACAGATAGGGTGTTTTTTTCATCCGAAAAATGCTGATATCTTTCTTATTTCTCCACGAAAACATATGTTGTGGGTACTCATTAGAAGCGCCTCGCCGAGGCGCTTCTAATGCTTACCCACAACATATGTTTTCATGGAGAAATAAGGAAGATATTATGTGGATACCCCCTCTTATCTGTAGCTATGATATATGGAAAGATGTGCAGGCGAATAATGACGAAAAGTCTGTCCGAACGAGTTTCATCGACAAAGAGCTAGCTCCACTGAAACGTTACTCCCGTAATGCATCAGCAAGGCAAATAATAATAATAATTATGAGCCACATGCTCCCGTGACAAGTGTATGACAAATCTAGTTATTTATTCATGCCATCGGGTACTGTTCTGGGCTGGTCTAGACTGTAATCATTAAAATTATTAATGATTATAAAGAGTATAATGCCAGCTGGGAACCCATTCCGAGCTACGTCATTGTCACGTGCCACGAAGCAAGGTATTCGCAGATTTGATCGGGAATATTTTCTCAAAAATCTACACACCAAACGAAGGGAAACCAAAAGCCTCTGAGAAAAATCATCTTTCGTTGGAAGATAATCTCTCGAGGACTTGAGCCTATCACCAACGGCATCTATGATCGCTACAATCTTATATTGTCACAGTCTATCCGGATTTCATGGATGCAAAGCATGGCCTGCGATTTGGCTGTGCTGTTAACCAGTAAATATATGGGTGTCTTCGATGAACTCGTGCACCCAGTGTGGTTGTATCCATTGTCTGCTTTAAAGTTATGTTACACAGAAAATGCTACTATTGTCTTCGTTGTTGGATATTACTATTGTCTTAGCAAAATGTGTCAACCGAGACCAGATTCTTGGTCCTACGGCATCTGATCAGGATCTTCATTGTTTGTCAAGAGCAATGTTTGAACGATAAACATTAGTGGGTGTGGGAAAAACTGTAAATTAGTAAAATGTATCCATAATATAAGAACGAAAAACAATGCATTTTATCGATGCTCGAAGATTTTCAGATTGGGTTTATGGCCGCCACCATTTTAAATGGGGATGCTCAGGTTGATCTGAATCATCCCTGGGCGCACATGCAGTCTTCTAGGAAATGCTGTGTCCCGGCTCATTTGCAACAATATTTTACCTCTGTATTTGTTATATTTGTTTGTGTTGAGGTTTTACGGCCCAATCAACCCAATGGGGTCATGTCGAGCGCAGTCAGTTTACCTAATCACACGTTTACTGGGCAGGCTTAGTCCTTTAAGCGGTTAACCAGTATTGTGCACATTCTTTCGCCATAAACTGACAACTGCCCTTCTTGAGTCAGCGGAAGGGAGAGAATGACCGTAGAAAATATTTCATGATCAATCTCCACGAAAGAATGTTGCCGACCTCGGCGGGGGTTGAACCCGCGACCTCCTGGTCTCCAGTCGGACGTGTATTTGTTACATAGCTTCTTTTCAAGGTATGTATGAATTGTACTTAAAGGCTGCATATTATTTTCTGTCAGAAAAGATATTTTTAACCTTTATCAGCCACTGGGCTAATTCAGCAGACAACGCATTCTTCGATTTTTCTTACACACATTTCACATTTACACAAGGGTTACTATGTTCATTAAATAATCAGAATGGTTCTGAAGCAATACTGACAGCAATATTGAAGAAGCAGAAGTACTAAACAAGCAAATTGCTAAAGTTGTGATCCTTTTGATCGTCTAAACATTTCAAGATGTTAAATGACAATGTGTTTGGACCAATGGTATTGAAATATTCAAACCGCATTAACCCTTGTCCTGCTGAACCCGGATATACTCTGCCTTTGCAAACAGTGTAGATTCAGATCAGTAAGCTTCTGAAGAAGCAAACTGATCTTGATCTGCACTGTTTGCCATTCAGTTTATGAATTTATGTCAAAAATCTCGATCAAGGCATCTGATTGGCTGACATTTAGAAGTAGGCGTAGCGTCTTAATGTATTCAGCATGACTAGGGTTGACTTTCTCATAGGCCGATTTTATTACGTTTGTATAAAAAAGCATGGCTTTTCCAGACCTTCCGTCTCGGATTCTCAGCGTATGCTCCACTTATTGCCTTTTATCATCTTCTAATCTCTTTCAGATCTTCTTTGAGAAATTTCAAGTGCCAAAGTTCCATATCACCTTAGATACACCGCTAGCCTTACACGGGGTCGGCAAGACTTCTGGATTAATCGTCAACGTAGGAGAGGGCGTTACAAGCGTGGCCGCTGTTTACGAAGGTAAATACATTCTGAAAGATAGAGTCTTTGGAAACAAAAACATATCGAATAAATGCAACTAGCAGGCTTGGCTTTATTGAATCTGTTCCCGGACATTAATTCAATGTTCAACACTGTTCACAACTCCCAGCCCCGGATTGAGCGATTTTCTAGTTTCATATAAATTTCAACGAACCCGGCGACCTCAAACTGACCAAAAAAGTTTAACTAAGTGAAGTATGGGTAGATGGCGTTTTACAAGCGCCACGCAACATTTAACATAAGCTACAGTGACGATAAATAAATTCTAAAAAGAGGGATCCCAGCTAGCATTCTTTATAAATCTATAGCGGGCCGTTATAGGCTCATCAGCTACCCAAATGGGCCGATAACGGCCCTATAAAGATTTATAAAGAATGCTTACTGGGGTCCTTTGAAAGCGAGAAACATAGTAAATAAATGTAAATAGTAGTGTTTAGCCTGTTCATGAACAGTTATGTTGTGTGCATCACTGCTCACGTCTCCTGATCAGGATTAAACGATATTCTATTTTCAATTACATGTAAATCCAAATTAGCTAAGTGATCTCAGAGGACCAAAAATATAAACTAAACAAAAGAGTGAATCCTGGGAAAATTGTAAAACAAAAAGCAAAAACAAACAAACAAACTGGTAAAAACATGATTTTGTTGATGTTTTGCAGGCGCTTGTATTCAAGTAACCACTGGCGAAACATCTGTGTATATCTATGGTCACATTTATACTGCAGATGTATAGAACGAATATGGAATAATTTCACACAACACGCGTTTTTATTATTGTCATAAGCATGCTGAATCAATCAATCAATCAGTCAGATTTTTGACGTAGCCGGGCAATAGAGTCACATAGGGGCTAGGCCACATGCTGAAATGTTGGTTAGTATGGCCAAACCTGCATTAAAAGGTCACCCAAGGATAACTAAATTATGGTCTTTTAAAGCAAGTGGTTTCTTCACTATATCTGGTGTTAGTGACGTATGACACTCCGTACTTCACTATAGTATAGTTTATATTTTCTGGCCTCTTTTTTTTACCATCGAGCCCATTCCGGGAAATTTGGCATCATATATGGTTACTGATGAGGCCTAATTAGCGGAAACTAGCTAGTGTTAAGATTTATGGGCCAGAATCAGAAAAAAAATCTGATTTTGATTCTGGCCCATAAAACTTAACACTCCAGCTGTGTTTGGTTTTGTGAGTATGTTCATTGCTCTCCATTGTCATTTCTGTCATACAACTAAGAATGATCTCTATCTATCTATCTATTCAGATTTTTAACGCTATCAGGCAACTGAGCCACATACATCAGCTATATGTGTATGTTGAAAACTGATGTCTCTGAATAGAGCATGTGGTCTTTAATACAGGTTTGAGATGCATGTGTCGATAGTGATGACCTAGACCAGCATTCGTGATTAGGCATCCATTCAAGCTTAAAATGAGCCTCAAAATTACCATATATACCCTTACTGTACATATAAACTACTAAGATTTGAACTTCCGTTTTACCATCACGAAAACATGCCTATATAATTTTGACCCCCTTAAACCCCACTTTTATATAGTAAAACTGGGGTTTACAGGGGTCAGGTATACTTTATTATTCTTATTTCTGCTCAAAAACATAGATTGTGGGTACTCGTTAGAACCGCCTCATCGAGGCGGTTCTAACGAGTACCACGATCTATATGTTGAGCAGAAATATGAAAAATATATTGGCGGCAGCTGGGGCCGGGGTCGGACGGTGCATTCGAACTTGGCCCTCGCTGTGCGCCTAATGACATGATAAGCTTTGATGTATGATATAGCTGGTAAATATATGCATACTTTTTGTATAAATTAATAAATAGCTAGTTGATTTCCGATATTAGTTTATGAGGCATATTATAGATAGGAAATGTAGTTCTTTTAGCCTTAACTACTTCCTTTCATTTCGTTTCGGTAAGGTAGTAGAAACGGCTAATGTTATATAGAAATGCAGAAGAAAGCAGATATATAAACAAACATACACGGTTACATGTGTGTACAAGTATGTGTGTGTGTGTGTGTGTGTGTGTGTGTGTACTGGCACGTGTAATGCATGCCTTTATAAAGTATTTAATATGATTTGGCCGTCTGGTTCTAATATGTTTCTTTGTCCGTCGACAAAAGTGACGATAAAGTACCAACAGCTGTATCTAACATTTTATTTCATCACCAACCGTTATATGGTATGTTAGGACGTATAGATTAATTTGCTGAAATTGGTAGTTAGTCTCCCAATGAAGATTATATCGACAAATAAACCGAGAAATTACTTCTGGTAGGGATGGAGGTTGCTTAAAAAACATTTTCAGGACCTCCATCCTGATCAGGAAATTTGGTCAATATTCCGAAATGGTTGATACTATCTCCAATTGAAATTGTTTACTCTGTAGATGTTTAGTTAAAGCTAGATTATGTATTTTCATATGACTCTCTTGCTGTATACTTTGTATACCAGAGAATAATAAAATGTTGACTTGACTTGACTTGACTTGCTTTCGTAATGAGGACTAGGCTAAAGTAATAAAAAAATCACTTTCAGGTTATACATCTACACGTTCTGTGTTACGCCAAGATTACGCCGGGAGGGACTTGACATCCTACCTTGGACAACTGCTTGTTGAGAAAGGCCATAACTTTTTACAAACAAGTAATATTTCTATAATTTTTGCCTTCGAAACCTTTGTTTCTAATATACCAGGGAAATATATATGTATTACTGGTAAGACAGTCAGCTACTTTCCGCGAAGTACTGGGCCTAGGTTTACAATCATTCCGAATCATTCCTATATGTTAATTTGTACGTTAACTTACGGTGTGACTTTTAAAAACATGATAGGAAGTATTAAAAGCTAACTCAAAAACAAAATTGACTGTTTTATGTGCGGGTACAATATCGAAATGCATTTATTGGTTTCACTGCTAAAAATCAATTTTCAAGTGTTAGTGCTAAACATGTTTTCCCCTCAAGTCCCAGTCTAAAAATATAAAACAATTTGTTACCTAAAAGGGATGTACAGGCAACTTTTTATCTCGACTTCGCTTTTCTCGAAGTGAAAATCTAGTCCATATCTTAACATGGAAACCTAACAATAGGTAACAAAATATTGTGGAAAAGAGGAGAAATTGCTATTTCTCCTCATTTCCACAATATTTTCTCCGTATTTCCACAATATTTTCAATAAATCTCTAACTTCAGGAGTCAATTACACATTCATTTGTGAAATATGGTTGTTCGATTTATATTTTTCTCAATTCTGCAAATCTGATATATCGAGGAATGAATATCTCGAAGTATTTCAGCGAGTCTCTTGGACTTCGAGATAACGAAAGTGGACTTTTTTCCTTTTAGATTAGACGAGGTAGGGGATTGGGTGGTGTGTGGTGGGGTGAGATGGGAAGATTGGGGGACAATTTTGACAGAGTTGCCTCCCATGGATGTGTATGCAGTCTGCTTTAGCACTTTTTTATAATGTCGGGCCCTGCTATCACCTACAGTTAAGTGTATTCATATCAGAAAACAGACAAATCGACAAAATTATTCATGCGATTCAACCAGTCTAGATTGTTTTTCTTTAATTACTGATTCAGACACAATGCTATCTGTTCAAGTAAAATTCGATCACTATTAGTATAAAGAGGAATGGATAAACTTTCAGGGGAGGTAACTTTGTCTAAAAT
The DNA here is from genome assembly GCA_964016985.1 of Anodontia alba. NCBI lineage: Eukaryota > Metazoa > Mollusca > Bivalvia > Lucinida > Lucinidae > Anodontia > Anodontia alba. Next base: position 12,463,301 of record OZ024829.1, read on the forward strand.
TGTTTTCCCTTCTGTGGAAAGAGAGTCTACTCTGAAAGGAAAGAATTTGCTCCTTTTCTTTCCTTTTAGAATAGATCACATATCAGAAGGGCATTAGTGTGCAGGAAGGCAAACGGCAATGCACAAAATTGTATCCCTTGTAATAAAGGGCGAGCAATCTATCAAGTATATTTAGTACGTTGATGGAAAATGTGAAGAATTTAACGTTAAACCCTCTTGTCTGAGAGCAATAAGATAAATATTATAAAATGTTCCCTGTCATAGTTTTACAATGAATGCTAAGAATTATATTTCTGTATGTCGATACTTCTGTTATATATTTTATGCCATATCTGATTTTGATGCCTCAAATGTCTGGATGGACGTAAACTAATCAAGAGAATATTTTCAGGTTCAGGTATAGAAATTCTCAGGAGCATGAAAGAAAAAACTGCTTATGTTGCTGAGGATCCGGTTACAGAAGACGATAAATTATTGGACCCTGTTTCCTTCAATCTCCCAGATGGAACACCCATAACACTAGAAAGCGAACGGTTTCTCTGTTCTGAAGCACTGTTTCAGCCATCGCTTACAGGTAACACATTTATTGCATAGTTTCAGCCGCCGTTTATAGGCAACGCGTTTATTGTACTGTTTCCGCCACCGTTTGCGGGTAACACGTTTAGTGCTCCGTCTCTGTCGCCGCTTACAGGTAACACGTTTATTACACTGTTTTAAAACATTTATTGCACTGTTTCATCCTCACTTACTGGTAACACGTCAATGCACTGTTTCAGCTGCCGTTTACAGTTATCACTTTTATTGCACCGTTTCAGCGCGGTTTGATATGTAACACGTTTATTTGCACTGTTGCAGTCGTCGCTTTGCGATAACATGTTTATTGCACTATTGCGGGCGTCGCTTACAGGTAGCACGTTTGGTGCAGTTTCAGCCGCCGCTTACAGGTAATACGGTCGTTGCACACATATGATCTCATAGCAATCCTATTTATACATGTGGTGAAATATAAAAGCCTACATAGCCTTCTCTTCAAATCAAATTACAGTCACCAATTTCATGTTGCTCGTCGATCTTTGTTTTTGAGGTCAATGTACTAGTTATTCTTGCAAACATATTTATAAAGCATATGTACTATCGAATTCTTGAGACTAAAGAAAGTAAAAACATTAACAACAAAAACAATGATTTAAAGCTAGATTAGAAAAATAGATTGTATCTCTCTTAACCCATTGTAGTCTGGGGACCCCTAAAAGGGTAACTGGCAAACAGTGCAGACCCAGCGCAGGGTCTCCATTGTTTGCAAATAGTTCAAGTATTTTTCTCTAGGAATATCTAAAGTTCTCAGGAGGTCTGTGTTCCGTAACTGTGACCTTCTCGGGAGGTCTATGTTCCGCAACTGAGACCTTCTCTGGATATTTCTGTGTCATTTGTTTACGATTTAACTAATTTATGACAAATGAACTCTTCCACCTTAACTCTTTGGACTGGTCCATTTCCAAACATGGGATGCCTGGTTAGTATTAATACCATGTTTTATAGAAATACCTGTATTTAATGCAAACAGTGTAGACCCTGATCAGACGCCGTGTTCTGTTAGCCCATGTCACTTTTATGGGACGCTAGGCTTATATGGTTAAATGATAACGATAGCATATTGTGCATTTATAATCGTTGTATAGAGTTTTATCCCGGAACTCATGCTTGAAGTCAGAAACTATATAAATGTACACAGTGTCGTTACTGTTTTTAAACGTGAAGTGGAGACTTAAGTGGACTGAATACTGCGACAACCTTTGTAACTTCCTCTTTGCTTTTCTGCACATCAAGCCTCGTATGAAAATGGACTACTCTAAAGGGAGATTTTGCTCCCCCTGTGAGGACATCCTTTCCTTTTAGAGTAGGTCCTTTTTCAGAACACATCACGAAAACACGCCTATATAATTTTGACCCTCACTATTATACAGTAAAACTGGGGTTAACAGGGGTAGACATTATTTTTCTCATTTGAAAAATATCAGAATTTTTTATCTGAAAATTTTCCTTTTTTGGTTGTGAAGTTTTCAATATATTTGAATAGGCGTGTTTTCGTAATGAGATCTAAGAATAAATTTGACAGAATTATCTCCCCTGACAGTGTATCAGTTCTCCTTAATGACGAATGGTCACGTTGTCTAGTTTGATTTTGATTTGTGAATGACTTTGATTCCATACTGTTTTTGCGCTACCTTTGAAGATAGCGACTCGGTGTATTAAAAGTAACTATTAAGTGAACTTAGGAACTGATATAATAAGCTCCACATCTAGTTCTCACCATCAAAGGGAAAGACAGACGAATACAATAAAATAGCCGCTAAAGAGAGTAGATTGCAAGCGGAGTTGGCAGCCCTCTCCCAAAAAGGTGGTAACTACTTTACCCAAACTTAATTGAATATATCTTTAATTCACATAGTTGTTAAAAACAGTACGGAACATTTAACAGAAAGTACCACAATGAAAGTATCCGCTTGGAACGACTAGTAATAAATTACTGGGGGTCGGTGGGGTGGGGGTGGGGACGGGCGCTAGCTTGATGGGATCCCAACCCTCGCCCGCTTAGTGAATTTGCTGATTAGGACATAAAACTTCGTAAAATTCTGTACATCGCATACAGGGACATTGGGTCTAAAAATCCAACAGAGGCAGTTTTTTTAAAGATAAAATGTATACTGTAAAATGCACGAATGATTGCTTCTGAGAAATAATTTCCTTATATAAAAACGTAGTCGAGATTTTTTTACATTATCATGTCGAGATTCCAGCACAGTACTCAAGTTCTCTTTATTCGACTTAAGTCTTTAATAGCTGGCATAGTTTCAAAAATTCTACGAAATGAAAGACACCACTTTATTCGTTTCAAAACAACAAGTGCATTCTTTACCTTCACGAGTTTGACTTCCTGTCGTGGGTCAAAAATATCTGGTGAGCAAATTAAAACATGCTCAGTGGTTTAAGCCTACCACTTGTTAAATTTAAATGTATGTCTGTATGTCTAAATATATGTCACATCTGTATGGTTCTTCATTATATACGTCTCCTTTGAGTGCAGTTAAAAAAAAAAAAAAAAAAAAAAAAAAAAAAAAACAACTAAATTAGCCGCATCGTGAGAAAGCATACCTTCTGACATATGCGCCCAACGAAAACTCAAAACAGCCTGCACACCCGCGCAGTCTGATCAGAGTTTACGTTGTCCGAATGAACAAACTTTGCATCCTTAGATATCCAAAACACACATAATGAAGATTTCTGATCATTCTGTGCGAATGCGCAGGCTGATCTAAATCTTCGCTGGGCACACATGTCCGAAAATACATTTTCTGACGTTGATGCTCAAATGACTTTTATCAGTTTCTCGTAGCTTTTGATTACTATTACCGTAATAACCCTGAATATTACCGTAATAACCCACTTATCCAGCACTATTTTAGACACATCAAAAGGTAGAAACTAGACTTTTAACAACTTTTAGGACACATATGGTAAGCGTTAAGGTGTCCAAATACTTAGGATAGATATGGTTTTATTTCATTCTGCAATAGCAGAGGAATACTATAACACCACTTTACACAGGGCGATTACATCTGAAGCGGCCGATGGTTTACGTAATTTGGTAGCTAACTGGCCAATTTTACGCATGGGGGACAACTTTTGCCACTTCTTGTTTGCTTTCGCACATCTAACTCCTTCTTAAAAAGGGATCTACTCTAACAGGACAGAATGTGTTTCTTTGTTCCAGCGGGGAGAATTTTTTTTTCCTTTTAGAATAGACTCATTTTCATAAAGAAGGCATAACAGTACATAGTTGCCTCCCCTAAAAGGGAATACATTTTCCTAAAGGCGTAAAGACGATTATGTGATAAAATAGTTTATTACAGTATCCTTCATAATGTTGCCTCGTTCCCATATTTAATATAGATATGTAGTCGTCTGTACCTAGCTTATTTGATATATTTGAAAATAGAATATCGCTCAGTCAGTCATAGGCTAGCAGGCGAGAGCATGTGCAGCACATTACATTACTGTTCAGTAACAAACTCGAGAAAACCAAGTCTGTTATTCTCTTTTATGTTCCAGCTAGCAATCTTTATAAATCTATAGCGGGCCGTTTTCGGCCCGTCAGCTACCCTGATGGGCCGATAACGGCCTGCTATAGATTTACAAAGAATGCTTACTGGGTTGCTTCAAAGTAACCTCCTTTTCAGAAATACAAATGAAGTTACTTAGGAAATGCCACGATCACAAAGTTCAGCTTTCCCAAGGCACCGCAAGAAGAAGAGATGAGAAACAAACAATAACAAAAGAAAAAAAACGGCATATCTAAAATAACCTACGTTCGAACAAAGAAGTACTGCAAATGAAGAACCGAATTGGAACGGTCAATAGATCAAACATTCCTGTAGTGGGATGGGATTTTAAACAATAACTAGATACACACCTATATAATTTTGACTCCCACTACTATATAGTAAAACTGGGGTTAACAAGAGTATACATTATGTTTCTTATTTTGCTAAAACGTACATTGTGTGTACTCATTAGAACCGCCACTCCGAGGCGGTTCTAAAGAGTACCTACAATGTATGTTTTGAGCAGAAATATGAAAAATATCAGAATTTTTTATCTGAAAATTTTTCCTTTTTGGTTGTGAAATTTTCAATATATTTCAATAGGCGTGTTTTCGTAATGAGATCTAAGAATAAATTTGACAGAATTATCTCCCCTGACAGTGTATCAGTTCTCCTTAATGAAGAATTGTCACGTTGTCTAGTTTGATTTTAATTTGATACAACGACACATAGTTTCTTTCTTATTTATAAAAGTGTATCAAACGTGTTTATTAGTTTAACGGACTTTTGCAAAATAGAAATGAAGATACCAAGTAAAGGCCAGAATCACGGAACACAGCCCACCAAAGAGAAAGAGTCAAAGATAAAATGACAACACAAACTTTTTTACCTGTCGAAAAAGTGGAAAATGATGTAAGATGCATATTGAGAAAATGGATATACTGGTATATACGAACAGTAAAGATCCAGGTCAGAAAGGGAAAGTATACCTTTGTCATACATCTCTACGTTACCCAATAATTCTGTATTCAGACATCGTAGTCCCTGGTCAGACCTCGCGGATGAACAAGCTAATCTGGATCTCCGCTGTCCGTCCACATATGACCCAAAGACCTTTTTTTGACATTGCTCAACTGTAATTTTGTTTGGGTTTGAAACAATTTTGATGAACTTTATATAAATGTTAACTGAGAACTAAAACAAGCAAATTATTGCCGTTGATGGAATCCGTAAATGTTTATATGAAATGACCAAATAGTATGGTCCTGTGTTAGCAGATGCAGTGGCTAATCACTATTTCCATGTATTGTATTCAGCCCAGATTTTGCATGATGAGTATATTTCGGCACTTTTCATTACGTAACATTGATGCCTTATGGTATAATTAATGTACGTTGATTAATTAATTTATTTCTAAAAATATGGGTCGGTGAAAAAACAAATGTCTATATATTAAATGACATTTTATAACTGTTTTAAATAGTAAAGATGTTCATCTTATTCCTTGAAACATTTTAGATATGGATACCACAGTATCTAATATTGTACTGTGCGACTAGGGAGTTAACCGTTTTATGGCAAACAAGAGAGATCGAAAACAATGTTGTCAAGACAGGTCGTCGCTAGATGGGCCGTAGGCCTCGCCCGCCACACTTGCCAAAAAAAAACAAAAAAAAAAAAAAAAAAAAAAACGTGTCAATACGACACATTTTCTTAGGATCGTTATCTTATCGTCGTGTTTGGAATCAAGTCGAGCTTCCTGTAAGGCTGACTGCAAGTTTTCATTTGGATTTTAATTATAAATATCATTTTATTTTATATTAATTACGTTTCTTAAGATACAAAATTTTGAAATCTTAAGTATTTCACTTAACAGCGGAATTGCAAAACATGTCGATTCGTGATCCTTTGTTCAAATACATTTAAACATCTACTTTGTCAATAAATCATTTTTCAAGCATTAGTTAATTAGATTATCCCTTAAATTCGGCTTTAACATATTCTTATCTTTAGGACGGAAATGGTATCACAAGTCCAGTCTAATGCCACTTTAGGTAATGATTTCTACTTTGCGCCTGCGCAGTGAGAAAGACGAGCGCAGGCTAGTTAGGCGCGCGGCTGGAGAGTAAAATGTTTGATGGCAAACAAGAGAGACCGAAAGCAATGTAGTCGAGAGGTCGTTGCTCGGCGGGCCGTAGGCCTGACCCCGAGGACATACAAACTTGCAGTTTTATTAGAATGTTTGACAGCTCTGAATTTAGGTTTTATTGTTTCGAGACTTAGTAAATAATTTGGATTGGGACAATATACTGCGAAAGTGTTTACAATACTTGTATGCTCTAGAATAACTGTACTACAGTCAACATTTAACAAAGTAAACAGCAAAGTAAACAGCGAAAGTGTTTACAATACTTGTATGCTCTAGAATAACTGTACTACAGTCAACATTCAACATAATGTTATATCTAAATATTAGAATTATCCTAGTCCTGCTGAACCCGGATATGTCCTGCCTTTGCAAACAATGTAGATCCAGATCAGTTGGCTTCTGAAGAAGCAAGCTGATCTGCATCTGCACTGTTTGCAATTAGGTATGTGAATTTATATCAACAATCTGGATCAAGTAATCTGATTGGCTAAAAATTAGAAATGGGCGTTGTATCTTAATTTTATCAGCAGGACAAGGGTTAAATAGAGAACAACAACAATAAATATGGATGTGAAACAAGGTTCGGCCATATATGGCTTCTCTCTTCGTTTCTTTATTTACAAACTTATTGTGGAGAAGACAAAAACTTTAGACATTCAATTTTAAATCTGATGATGTTCTCCTCTGCAAGTGACTAACAAACACTTTATCACTATTCATTCGTTTATATACCATGTATTTGAACAGGACTGGAACGTTTTAGTGTACAGACTATGATCTTCGACTCAATACAACAGGCGGATGTAGATTGTCGGCGAGAGCTGTACAGAAATGTTTTCCTTACAGGTGGTACTGCCAAATTGCCAGGTAAATTCAGATATTGCATAAATCATAACTGGTTGTCTGTTCTATTACACTGTATATCAGTAATGTATGTTGTATCACAGATGTACATTGTGTTTATTCCCTTGAAACGTAACCTCACTTCTTTTACTCTGCATCGGAGCCATTATATAATAGTTATCGTGATTCAAAGGCAAAATCATTATAACTATAACATTGGTTAAACGGCTGACCAATATGCAATAAATCCTAATATTTTGCAACAGGGAGCAATAGACACTTGCACACGCGAAAGGTGGTACTGCCAAATTGCCAGGTAAATTCAGTCATTGCATAAATTATAGTTGGCTGTCTGTTCTGTTAAACTAATATTAGTAATGTATATCACCGGTATCCTTCTTTACTCAACATCGGAGCCATTGTATAATAGTTATCGTGATTTAAAAGCAAAATCATTATAACTATAACACTAGTTAAACAGCGGACCAGTATGCAATAAATCCTAAAATTTTGCCACAAGGAACAATGGATACACGCACACGCAAAAAGCCAGATGTTGTGTGTTTTTTTTTTTTTTTTTTTTTTTTTTTTTTTTTTTTTTTTTTTTCGGGTTAACTGTTTTCTGTTACTGAGGTTTCTTCATTAACTTATATTTTTCAAGCAATGTAAGTCAGGGGTGATAAGAGAAAGTAAAAACACGTAGCTGGAAGTTTAGCAGCAAATTGTTTTTCACATTTTATGGTGTCATTTGAAATACAGTCAACTCTCGTTATCTCTTCTTCGCTTATCTTGTATAACCGCATATCTCGAAGAAAAACTGGAAATCTAACAACTAGCAAAATGTTATGGAAAAGAGGAGAAGTTGCTCCTAAGAAACACCTTATCCTCTTTTCTAAAAATGTTTCAATATCTCTAACTTTAAGAGTCAAATTACATATTCATTTTTGAAATGTGGTTGTTTCATTTATTTTGTCCTCAATTCTGCATATCGGATATGTAAGTGCTCCTGCTTTCTCTTCGTGTTGTATCCTCTCGCCTTAAAATGAGTGGCTGGGCTTAAGACAACAGTGAAAAGCAAAGACCTACATTAGCCTGTGCAGATGCGATGAACAATCATAGGCTTTACCTGTTGTCTGTCAGTGCGATTGTGTAAAGAGTTTGTAGACAGGCCTGAACAAACAATATAGATCCAGATCTGACACTGCAGAATACAGTCTACAGTTTGCCACTCAACCAGCAGTAGTTAGACACACCCACAGGTACTGTGTTAAAATTTTAGGATAAGTATGGTAAGGGCTTAAGATGATCTAATATTTTGAGTAAATACGTTAAATGAGTAACAAATGAAGTGATCATACTGTGTGGAAAGATGTATAGTCAAACCTCAATAACTCGAACACCGATGGCTCGTTTACCATGGCTAATTCGAACTCGTTTTGAGTCCCTGCGAAATTCTTGCGATAGCTCAAGAAAACAAATATTTAAAGAAATGTACTTATTTCATCATGAAAGTGTATGTTGTGTGTACTCATTAGAATTTAGAATCACCTCATCGAGGCGATTCTAATGAGTACACCCAAGATACTATTATTGTCTAGAAGATAGAAAACATTTCCTAAACTATCGCTATTTGCTTCCTGATCTGGCGTCATGATTAACCTTCAGTGGCTCGAACAACACATATCCCAAACAAAATTCCACGGTCCCAAAGGTGTTCGAATTATTGAGGTTCGATTTATAATGTTTTGATCAGATGCTATTTAGGTATTTGACTTCTTTTTCCATCATCACGGCTCAATTCCTGTATACACAAATACATGTACAATTAACGTTTTATGCTTAGAACATTTAAGTGACCTGGATACACTGGTAAAATTTCGCTATTCGTACAGTGGAGATAATTTTTGTGACTTTCTGTTTGTGTGCATTTATCCATATCCCTTTTAATCCCCTTGTGATACTTTTCAGAAGCGAGGCCATTGTTGAAAGAATTTTCTCTCCCGCCCCCTTCCTCCAACCCTAAAAGTGTATCCATTCCCCCATTAGTTGATTTGCTTTTCAGACATAACTGTCCTTATAGACTAACCCCTCCTGTACGCAACTTAATATTGCCCTAACAAAACCAAAACTACATATGAGCTGTCACAGAGGAAACGAACTCAGAGAAAATGCAGCAGAAAAAAAACAACAACAACAAAAAAAAACCACATGCACCATCATTTTGAAAATGCTCTCTTTAGCATTATAGCAGTCTCTGATCACTATATATAATACAATCAGAATAGTCACTTGAGGAAAGATTATACAGCATAAATCCGAAATGCGTTCAACAATCACACGACCTTATAAATAAGTATTATAAATCTCTGCAGTCACTACCTAACCCATTCAGAATTTCATTTTGTAGAATTTTATAAAACATTTAAATATATTCTTAAAGGAATCTAGTACGCATTTAGCAATCACACACCATGTATATCCAAGTATAAAATGCGACTGTACTCTGTTTTATTTTATTACTTTAGCATTTATAACCATTTGCTGTACATCACGAGTGTTAACAAATTCCTGTATGAATGAATGTAATGCGTTCAGCCACAACGTGAGAATACAACATGAATCAGACCACAGCATTACCTACAAAATTTTATGTGCGCCCAATGAAGACTCAAATCACATCAGAGTCGCGCAGACTGATCAGTCTTTGTTGTCCGCCTGTTGATGTATTGTATCCTTGGCTACATTTAGAGTGCCCTGCGAAGACCCTAATCAGACTGCACGGATGCGCAGGCGGATTTGAGTCTGCACTGGGTGCACATGCTGTAGGAAATGCCGTTCCCTGATTCATATACGCACCTCTAATAGAATCAAAGCTTAGATGTAAACAATTAAGTGGCAAACATGCCTGCATCCGCAGTCTGATCAAGATCATAGCTTTTGGCCGTTAAAAAGCACAACGTTCCAATATACAGAAAACGAAGATTGTAATAACACTGTATCATGCAGACTGATCTTAGATCACTATGTTCTCACATGCATTTAACTACCTAAGTTGAGAGTGAAAAGATTTACTTGTAGCATGGCTCCTTTGAAAATGGCCTTTAATAGTATGAGGAAATGTGCCTTACGACAAGTGAAAAATGTTAATAGGTTTTTACTGGGATCCATAAAAAATATGTGACTTCCAGTATAGCTCTTAAGTGTAATTTCACAATCAGAAGTTGGGATTTAGTTTGCACCTGTATACATAATAAGAAATCAACTTTTCTGTGTTGCTTCGGATATGCACGTTTCATTACCACTAAGATCAACAAAATGAAATATAATTTTAGATGTTAATAGCAATTATTTATTATGCAGCTATTTTCATTTGTACGTTGCTCTACCACGGATTCTCCACTATATTTGTATTCTGTAACTCAAATGTGGCAGAAAACATAAAATTATAAAGAGTATAAAATACTTAGAGTTACATATCAAATATGCCCTCGAAATCAGCATCGATTTCGTCAAGCACGTCCTCTAAAGGTTTCGCAGCAACTGTTTCAAAATACGGCATCTGTAGTACTTTGCTCACAGGCGAACGTCGCACATGGTCAAAATTGAGAAGTGCTCTAAGCAAAGCGAGATAGTCACGCTCAAAATATATTAGTCCTTCCTCTTTTTGTTTAAGTTCAAATGACGTAACCGTTCTCATTTTCTTAATGTATTTCGCAATCTTGTGTTGATCAACTTCCCCAAAAGGAAATCGTCCAGTTAGTATTATGAATAAAACCACGCCCACACTCCACTCATCAATTGCCCGGATATCATAATCTTCCGCTGCGCTTGCGCAAATTATTTCTGGCGGTAAATATTCCGGTGTTGTTGCTATATAAGCGAAGTCATCAAATGTGGCTTCGCGGACGTAAAGTGCCGAACCAAAATCAATTAGTTTCAAGTCTCCGTCACTGTTTACTAATATATTTTCAAGTTTGATATCACAATGTGCAATGTCTTGAGAATGAATACTTTCAACGGCGGAAAGGATCTGTTTTGCAAACTTTTTCCGGGAGTCCGCATGGATTGGCCATTTGTGTATTACAAAATCATGAAGATCTCCATTAGTAACAGGTTCCATCACCATAGCAACGATCCGGTTACATTCAATGCAGTCAAAAACTTCAACAATATTTGGATGCTTCAGCTTTCGCAGGATTTCGAATTCTTTCCATAAAGTGTCCGTATATTTTCCATCTGTAATTTTACAAATTCTTTCATTGTCATTTATTACGCTGGCGTATAACACAGACGTTCCACCCTTGTTTAGTTTGTGTTTCAATTCACAGTTACCAATTTTCTTTCCGACCATTCTGTCTCGACGCCATTTCCTGCCTCTGGGTTTCTGTTCGCCTTCATTCTGAAGAAAACATGAATAAGAAAAATATAAGTGAAAATGCCAAGAAAATGCCACAATGAAATACACATATACGCAGATTCATTTTGATTTAATGCGACTTTGTTTAAACTTTTATCATCTTAGGTTGTCCTTCATACAGCGTATATGGAACTTTTGAGAGTCTTCATGTCTGTCATCACGAAAATATACCTATATAATATGACCCCTCTCCCCTAAACCCCACTTTTATATAGTAAAACTGGAGTTTACAGGGTTATACATTATTTTTCTTACTTCTGCTAAAAAACATAGATTGTGGGTACTCATTAGAACCGTTTCGTCAAGGTGGCTCTATGTTTTGAGCAGAAATATGAAAAATATCAGATTTCTTTTTTTTTTTTTTAAATTTTCAATTTTTTTTTTTTTTTGGTGGTAAAATTTTCAGTATATTTGAATGGGCATGTTTTCGTAATGATTACGGTTATTTCATGATAAAGATAATATTCATTTGTAATTTACTTTTTTAAAGCACACATACCAAGAAAGAATTGTCCGGAAGTTGGCAGGCTTATTAAGCCCCTAACTATACACAGATATTAATAAAGTAATATAGATATTCTAGTTCTTCTATATTTAAAGTGATCGATACTGCATGCATTCGAAATTCTCCACTCTCCACCTAGTGTATAGGAAAACAGAGAGAAGGACAAATAGATGAACAGACGGAGTAACGGTAAGACAGACAGACAAAAAGAAACGTAGATAGAAAGAAATATAATAAACAGGAAAGAAGGAAAAAGAGGATAAGCACAGTACCAACCAAAAATAAATCCATTTTATATCATATTCCTGCAGACAAAAGAAAGAAGATAACTTCAAGTGTGTTTTATTTAAAATGCAAATGTGACGAATACTTTTAACTTATTTACAAGTATCTATAAATATTATTTAACTAATCTTCATGCGGTGTCCTTATAAGTTTTTCTGAAACTAAGTTCAACAACAGGAAATTTCTACATATAACGGAAATCCTAAGTGGACAGAGATTGAGAGGTTGGTTCACCTAATATGTAATTGTTTGAAACATCACGTGGACAAGCTAAAACCTGTAATATTTATTTTAGAAATGATGTCATTAGCGCGATGATTTGAATTTGAAAAAACACAACTTGTCGATCCCTTAATTTCTTAGTTATCTTTTCTTACTTCTATGTTTTTTTTGTGTTGTTTTTTCTAATTTGAAAGACTTTGTATCATCACTATTAAAACGCACCAGTTTTGTTTTCAGTTGTATAATATCAGCTATCGAAGAGCAAATGCAAACTAAGATTGCAAATACAAATTCAAGACCCACTGGACCCTTATAATGAGTACTAATATACTTGTAAGTGTTTGGGGTGACTTAGTATACATTTTACAACATGCACAATGGATCCAAAGGGGTAATTATACCTTCGTATTTGTGCCGTTTAACCATTAACAAGAAAGAGAGGGTCAGGAAAGGGGCTCAAATGCTTAATATATGAACAGGAAATGCTGAGATCAATCACTGCATTTGCACAGTCTGACCAGGGTGTGCTCTGTTCGTCGACATGTTCTACAGTATCTTACAATTATATAAAGTGAATACAAAAGACCTGGGGCCAGTTGCTCAAAACTAACGACGTCGATAGTTAACGATTCGTTAAAATTTACACCAAGTGATACGCAAATATGCCGAAATTTTTGCTGAAAAAATGTGAGTAGCTTTTGCCTACACACATTTTTTCAGCATAAAATATCAGAATACTGTATATTGAATCCGCTAAAACAGTTAAAAAAAATGACCCTTAACGAGCTTGTTAAGCTAACGACGCTTTGAACAACTGGGCCCCGATCAGACTGTGTGGATGCTCAGGCTGATCTGGGACTTCGCCGTTTTTTTACTGTGCGTTTAGAAATTTTTTCTCATGACAAGGTATTTTATACATTAGCTTAACTCCTAAAAATGGGCTGTTGGGAAATGGGAATTAATTTGGCTAGGTATCCGAGGCATGTTTGACTTTCATTTCAGGTTTCGACAGCAGGATTCGTCTCGAACTTGAGAAACTAATTCCGAATGGAGCTAAGTTAGGCATTTATTCTCCGTCAAACAAACAATCGGCGGTCTGGTGTGGTGCTGCTAACCTAGCTGCAATGACGTCATTTTCCCCTCTCTGGATCTCCCGACAGCAGTATGAGGAACAAGGAAGTAGCATAGTCCATCAGCGATGTTGGAGTTGTACATAGCCTTAGTTCTGCTTTCTTGCCTTTATTGATCATGCAGTTGTTTATGTAAATGAGCCTTCCCAGTCAGCATTCTACGTAAATCTTTATCGGGCCGTCATCGGCCCGTCAGGGTAGCTGACGGACCGATGACGGCCCGATGTAGATTTACGTAGAATGCTAGCTGGGTTTGTACTTAGAATTTGTCAGCCCAACGATGGACTTAATGAATATTCTCCTATGCCAGCTTCGAGGGCCACGGTCAGACTGTAGATCCTAGTAACCGGATCATGGCTTTTGTATGAAATTCTTAGGAAAAAATAGACATGTACTGGCAAAATGCGAAAGTCGTGATGCGGGTGTGCAGATGCAGTTATATTAAAGGTTTACAAGCCCTTTACTTTTCTCTGTAGCTGTCTTGTGGTTGAATAAACATCTATGTATTTGCATAGAAACGCCTATATCAAATATATATAAAAACATGGCATATAGCTTGCAATATCATTTTGCAAGATTGGTATACCCGCTCTGGCTTGGTAGAACTGGCGGTAGTCTTAGGCAGCAAACACAGCAGAACTATATGCATAAAACATCTTTGTTTCAGTTTTATATATTTTTAACTTTGTACTTTTTTAATTTGTTTTTGCAAAGTTTGAACAATAGTGTTATTTCTGAATCATCTTGCACTAATTTTGAATTTCTGTGTCTAAAATGATTTGAACCGTGTCATGAGAAAACCTGTCATCTGAAATCAGATAAGATTGCACCCATGCACGGTCTGATCGGAGCACGTGCTGTTCCACAAGAAAATATGTAGACGCTGTTTGAATTAACATAACTATATATATTTGCACCCCGAAGAGAGCTTTGGTCAATCATGTAGACTGCATCAGTAAAATATGTGCGTGCTTCTGCTAGTTGTTTTGAGATGCGGTTAAAATAATGTCGCAATTTATTCAGTCTGCATGCATGTATATGGTCTTAAAATGTCAGTTATCATGACATGTCGTTTGAGAGAAAGTTAGGAATTAGGGTGAGTTTTCTTATTACTTACCGTTCCGACAAAGTTTGTGTTTTGACCCACCTGGCATTCTACGTAAATCTACATCGGGCCGTCATCGGCCCGTCAGCTACCCTGACGGGCCGATGACGGCCCGATATAGATTTACGTAGAATGCTGACTGGGGAGGTTCTTTGGTGTTCATATTTCGTCTGTTATTGTAATTGTATTGTCTGCGTTCTGTATTCAGAGTCTTCTTCTATGGATATATTGGACATGAATGTGTGTTTTGATGTGTTGCGATCATCTTCGAGCTTGTACCATGTGAACCGAATATTACGTAACCACGCCTATGTAAAATACAGTCGACTCTAGTTATCTCGATTTCGCTTATCTCGAATAACCGCTTATCTCGAAGTGAAAATCTGGTCCCTGTTTAAATATGAAAATCTAACAACAGGTAACAAAATATTGTGGGAGTAATTTCGCCTCTTTTCCACAATATTTTCAATATATCTCTAACTTCAGGAGTCAAATTATATACTCATTTACGAAATGTGGTTGTTCGATGTACTTTTTCCTCAATTCTGCAAATCTGACATGTCGAGGAACGGATAACTCGAAATATTTCAGAGGGTCTCTTGTACTTCGAGATGACGGGACTCGACTGTGTATACTTTCAAGCCATTTCTCTAGACAAAGCACTTCTGATGAGAACCACAACATATGTCTGTGTGAAGAAATAAGAATAATATTTAATCGCGATGCTCCTTATATCTAAAACTATGTAAGACCTGGGCCCAGTTGTTCAAAACATCGTTAGCTTAACGAGCTCGTTAGTGATCAAATATTAACTGTTCTAGTAAGTACAATATCTAATTCGCAGGTATTTTTGCCGAGAAAATGTGAGTAGCTTTTGCAAGCTACTCACATTTTGTCAGCAAAACTATGAGCGTATATGCCGTATTTAATGATCAAAGTTTTAACGATATGTTAACTAACGACATCATTAGTTTTGAACAACTGGGCCCTGGTGTTTTCACCATATAATATGGGAAATAATGTGTAATTAAGTACATTAAGATGGATTTGTGCAGTACTAAATGTTGCTAGAAGTAATGATTGAAAATCAAAAGCTTGTTAGAGGACTGTTAAATTCGAAAAATCCCCCTATGGAATTTGCTTGTTTAGTATGCATCATTGACTACACGCGTGCTTCGTGGCAATAAAAATGTCATTTACCATAACATGCCAATTAAGAATGTGTTAGGGAATAGAGTGAAGTTTTATGATTGATAAGTAAGTTAGTAACGACTTTATTTTTTGAGGGTTACAACATTAAGCACGTACACAAATGCATGTAACAGCTATTAATAATCTTCCATAAGTCCATTCGTGCTTTGTGGTACCTCTTTGTACGTTTCATCTGTTATTGTATGTGTATTATTTATGTTTTGTACTTACATGTCTCATATTCCTTACTTCTACTCTCATTACGAAAACATGCCTATTCAAATATATACTGAAAACTTTACCACCAAAAAATGAAAATTTTCAGACAAAAAATTCCGATGTTTTTCATATTTCTGCTCAAAACTTAGATTGTGGGTACTCGTTAGAACCGCCTCGTCGAGGCGGTTCTAACGAGTACTCACAATCTATGTTTTGAGCAGAAATAAGAAAAATAACGTATACCCCTGTAAACCCCAGTTTTACTATACAAAAGTGGGGTTTACAGGGGTCAAAATTATGTAGGCATGTTTTCGTGATGTCAAGTCTTTTGGATGGCTGTGGTTGTGATAGGTCGGTTGTACTACTAATACACCAAGATGCCTATCACTCAGGAACATATATACATGCATACAACATACGAACATACCGTTCACCTACCTACCTATCTACCTACCTACCATCTACCTAAATACCTAACTACCTATCTATCTACCTACCTACCATTTACCTACCTACCTATCTACCTACCTACCTACCTACCTACCTATCTACCATCTACCTACCTACCTACCTACCATCTACCTACCTACCTACCTATCTATCTACCTACCTACAATCTACCTACCTACCTACCTACCTACTTACCTACCTACCTATCTATCTTCCTACCTACCATCTACCTACCTACCTACCTGTCTACCTACCTACCTATCTACAATCTACCTACCTACCATCTACCTACCTACCTATCTGCCTACCTACCATCTACCTACCTACCTACCTACTACCTACCTACCCACTTTACATACATACACGTTTGCTTTTGTGTAAATAATGATAATATTATATAAAACACGGTATGAAAAGAATGTGTCAGAAAGAGGAGGAGGGCCCGACCAAAAAAAAAAAAAAAAAGAAAAGGTCAGCTGTCCCATGTGAAGGCCTTAGAGTTTTATTTGGTCTGGAGTCTAACGGCCCAGTCAACACTATGAAGGTCATGTTGAGCCGATCAGTTTACCTAACCACACTTTTCCTGGGCAGGCTTAATCCTCCTATTGGTTAACCAGTACTTGTGCACATTCCCTTGCCAGAAACTGACAACTGTCCGTCTTGAATCAGCGGAAGAGAGAGAACGATCGTACAAAATACAAAATATTTCATGATAAATCTCCGCGAGAGAATGTTGCCTGACCCGGCGGGGATTGAACCCGCGACCTCCTGATCACCAGTCGGACCCGCGACCTCCTGATCACCAGTCGGCCCCACATACGACAGCCACCCAGGTGGCATCGTCTATAACATTTTTCGATTTGTTAAAGCATATACAACCAAAAAACAAAATGTAAATAAATAAGTAAATTGCAAAACTGTATATATTTATGGTAAGATATTCTGAAAAAAAAAGGAACAATTTGTCTTCAGTAAAAATACTCGTGCTATGTTAAGATGCCTGGATGCATTTCAAAGACAGAGACTAAGCTGATAGTTGTTGTCATTCCCCTCAAAGGGAGACTACTCTAGCAATAAATGTTTTCCATGTGTATAAATCACTTCCTAGATTACAATTACATGTTTGAAAAGAATTATTATACCAACTCGGAACAAGATTTAGTCTACGCTACTATTGCTTTCGTGTCTTTATTTCTCTTTCACTGCCAAAGGCGATAATAATAGGCTTTTGCAAAAAGCATAGATCCAGATGAGACGTTTCATCTGGATCTACGCTGTTTGACATTCAGTCTTTCAACTTTACATATAAACGTCTTTCCAAACGATAGTCTATCAAAACCCCGGATCAAGTAATCTGATTGGCTGGAAATTAGAAGTGGGCGTGGCGTCTTAATTTATTCAGCATGACAAGGATTAATATTTAATCAAATCCATTTTACTACTTGTGCATTGTTCTTGTGTCCAAAATTACTTGATGAGTGGCAAACAGGGTACACCCTACGCCGCGTTCTGAGGCGTCTGATCTGGGGCTACACTGTTTGCTCAGGTGTGTCTGTCTCAATAGTTAGTGTAATACTGTATGTTAGGCGCCATTGTCAGTTTGTGCCATATTCTGTATCATTGTTGCATATTCTGTATCAAAAAGTTGTATATTCCAGGTATTTCAGGCAGTGTGGTTACCTTGTATAAGCGCCCAATGACCTGTATGCATTTGCAATCAGCTGGGCCCAGTTGTTCAAAACTAACGATGTCGTTAGTTAACACATCGTTAAAACTTTGATCATTAAATATGGCATATATGCTCATATTTTTGCTGAAAAAAATATGTGTAGCTACTCACATTTTTTTTTCAGCAAAAATACCTGTGAATTTAGCATTGTACTTACCAGAACAGTTAACATTTTGACCACTAAAGAGCTCGTTAAGCTAACGATGCTTTGAAGCAACCTGGTTGCCATGTTCTATAAGGCAGACAATTTATTTGACTTCCTGTTTGCTTTCCTATACACAAATTCTCTGGTGGGGTCTACTCTAAAATGAAAGAATTTGCTCCCAAGGAGGGCAAATTTGGGAGCAAATTCCTTCCTTTCATAGTAGAAGCCTTTTTAGAAGCGGGTAAAACAATTTTGACAGTTGTTTTCGAGGAAAGAAAAAGGAAAAAAATCATCTTGACTTCTCTCTTATCATTAGCTGTGTAAGCTGTGTCGTTTTCACTATATAATAGGAAGAACAGGAGGGAAGTTTTGTTGTTCTTAGACATATTTAAGCTGTATGAAAGACTGATAGAAATGACAAGAAAATTGAAATCGTTATAAAATTGAGAAAAATAGAAAAAAGACGACAACAACAACAACAACAAAAAAAAAAAAAAAAAAAACGAAGAAACACCTAATATTGTATACCGCTATTCCAGTACCTATAGATCATGTGGTAATCAGGGTATGGAATGTACATTACACATATTGCTAACGTAATAATTATCTGGAGACATTTCCAAATAGACAACTGTGGCGTTTCCATTTTAGCCATATATAGTAACAGACCCAAGCTGGCGAATCTTGCAGAAAAACCATCGTACACTCGCGGGAAAGATATGAAATGTCGTACTGACATGCCATTGTTATGGACGAAACACTGTATAGTAATTCGAAATGAATTGCATTTCACCACATTACATGCATTTTGAAGGTACAAATTTTCATTTGTGACTAGGACTGATTTGTATTCAGCATAAAAGTGATAGGTAGGTACATCCTGACTAGCAATGCTTATATCACAATTTAATACTCATTGTATATTCAAAGTCTTTTGGAGTGTTTATCCCGAAACATATACATTATGGAGCATCACGAAAACATACCTTTGTAATTTTGACCCCCTTAAACCCCACTTTTATATAGTCAAACTGGGGTTTACAGGGGTATACATTATTTTCCTTATTTCTGCTCAAAAACATAGATGGTGGATACTCGTTAGAACCGCCTCGGCAACAATCTATGTTTTGGGCAGGAATATGAAAAATAGCAGAATTTTTATCTGAAAACTTTCAGTTTTTTTTTTTGGTGGTGAAACTTTCAATATATTTGAATATGCGTGTTTTCGTAATGGAATAGACAGGACATGTAATGCTTATTGAAACATTATTATTTATTACGTCTGGTGTACTATTGTTCCAAAGATGTGTTCTCCTTCAAGATCAGTTTGGCAAAAGAAGATTTTGAGCGACACGTAGCAAACCTTTCATTTTGCATTTTTACGAAATGAAAACACACACACACACACACACACACACACACACACACACACACACACACACACACACACAAACAAACAAACAAAAAAAAACAAAACAAAAAAACAAAAAAAAAAAAAAAAACAAATAAAACTATTTCATAAACTTTAAGGACAAATTTCAAGTATTGCTACAAATTCAACCACATCATTTTAAT
The DNA here is from genome assembly GCA_964016985.1 of Anodontia alba. NCBI lineage: Eukaryota > Metazoa > Mollusca > Bivalvia > Lucinida > Lucinidae > Anodontia > Anodontia alba. The sequence goes on from OZ024829.1 coordinate 12,483,369, forward strand.
AAAACAGTTTTCCTGGCGGCCATATTAGAGCTGAACTGTTTTCAGCGTTAATCTATTTCTGCGTAACTCCAGGGCCCAGGATTACATTCATTCCTAAAAATTAAGTCTACCGTAAGGTACGAAAATTTAAAATATGAAATAAGATATTTAAAGTCAATTTAAAAGAACAGTTTTATGCAAATTTAGTAGACAATGTGTAACTGTACTTAATCCAGCTTTCATATAAAAGCGCAAAACGTGCTTTGCAAATCTCGATTCTCAGTTAACCCTTGTCCTGCTGAATAAATTAAGATGCCACACCCGCTTCCAGTTTTGAGCCAATCAGATTGCTTGATCTGGATTGTTGCTATAAATTCACATACTTAATGGCAAACAGTGCAGATTCAGATCAGTTGGCTTCTTCTTCAGAAGCCAACTGAACTGGATCTACACTGTATGCAAACTCAGGATATATCTGGGTTCAGCATGACAAGGGTTAAGGTCGACCTGAACTAGAGGAACTATTGTAAACCTGGGCCAAGATAAATGGTTTAGAAAATCTTACATGTTGCATTTTTATACGGCTTCAGATGAAAAGTTACTATTACTCAGGACGAAAAGAAAGGTATCCTCCCTTCGTTAAGTTTAATGCTTGCATGACGAACACTCTGCCTTCTGTTTCCATCTTAACAATAATAGTAATAGCCCATTTTTTTTTTTTTTTTTTTTTTTTTTTTTTTTTGTATAATTAGAATAGGACGAGTATGTTTTAGTCCTCCGTAGAAACCTACGCGTTATAACCCAAACACAATTCATGCTGATCTACTACACAGTGGTTTATATACAGCATTGTAAAAGCTTTCTTTCAGTAATGGAATTAGCCGTATATCTTTCCGGTCCTAGGGTTAGCAAAATTTACCCGCTGGGTCCTTGTCTAATTGTTGACGTTATTGTTTATTCGCTATGTATCGCCATAATTACTTGAGGTGGATACTAAAGAAAGTGTATACTAGAGATATTTCACCTGCTAAGTGTGCATGTCCGCTTGATATAATAAGAGACTCTACCGTCCGCCTTAGTACCATGGCTATCCACAAGAGCACCCAAGGAAGATCATGATCAGTCAGCATGGATGCGAAAGCTCACATGAGTCTACGCTGGCCACACGTCGGACTGTACTTTTTCTCACATTGCCCCTCACAGTCATGCAATTTCATCTCGACACGCTAAAAGGTGCCTTAATGTGTAGACCCAGATCAGCATCTGTTTACATAGTCTGAGCAGAGATTTGGCACATTACATACCTTAACCCTTGTCCTGCTGAACCCAGATATATCCTGTCTTTGAAAACAGTGTAGATCCAGATCAGTTGGCCTCTTCAGAAGCCAGCTGATCTGGATCTGCACTATTTGACATTAGGTATGGGAATTGGTATCAACAACCTGCATCAAGTAATCTGATTGGCTGAAAATTAGAAGTGGGCATGGCATCTTAATATATTCAGCATGACAAGGGTTAAGCTTTCTCTGTCTAGAGAACCCAACTTCGGACACATATGGGCCATGTGCTTCGAAAACTACGCTTAGCTAGAAGTTTTATGTGAGCCTGCTTTCCGGGTTTGAGAGACTCATACACACACCAAACACACAACATCGCAAGCCGTCGTTTCAACGTCATGGTGGCGTTGTGGCGACACTGAAACGACGTTGTTGCGGCAACTGACGTAACTCCTTTCATATGTTGATACTCATTAACCTTTACCACTCTTTGGACAAATTCAGCGGACGACAAATTGATCATATTTTTTCTTATTTTTCCAATAAAATAGGCTTTGGCATTTCATGCAAATTTTCTCCACAGGAGACAATTTGTATGAAGTGTCAAGACCTATTTTCTGGAAAAAATAAAAAAAAATCCAAATGTGGTATGCTGAAAGTTTTTACCCAGAATGCTAAGCATTAACTGATATTAGTAGTCTCAATATTCTGGTAAATTACAGGTTTATAATTATTTTGCAAATTAATAAAATGTTTGTTGCTTTATATCTATTTGTTTTATATTATTTCTAGCTTCCCTGTAAATTTCGTTTGTATATACCAGATTGACCGGATCTGTTGACATGAACTAAAAAGAACGCTTACATTTTCGCCAAATCAACGCTGGCTAATGATTAACTTACATTTGTCCAATAGATACATGGACATTCAATAACGCTGAACCAGTGATGGAAATTCTTCACAATGGTCCGACGTTTCCAGATCAGCTCCACGCTGACCTAATGGAAATCAATGATTTAGTGATTTAGTGCAAACAATAACTGTTTTGTTTTAATATCATACTCATTTGCTTATAATTGTCTAAAAAAGTAGAACAGTTTCTAAATTGTTATAGCGAACAAACGGAATTAATTTCTAAATACTTGTACACTGTAGAATGTTGGCTACTCGTATTTAAGACATAACGTAGATGGTATGCGACAGACTGCATATGCTAAGTGGTAAAGCCTATCAATCTGAACAACTTTGCTGACCTCTTTTATTCCACGACAGTGGGTCAGGACAACGCCTCGATCCTAAATTAATTTTGTCGCACCTGCTTTAGCAGGAGGGACTTAGGCGTGCAAGTTTCCGTCCATTTCGTCCATCCGTCAACATTTACCCTGTGTGTCTTGTGAGCGCTACTCCTCTTACAGTTTTGTACCAGTCATTTTGAAACTTTGCGTGTGTTTTCTTCATGGTATGAGGATATGCATGGGGTTTTGATGTAATTGTTAGATTATTTTTTGTCACTTTTTCCACATTGTGAACAGTCATTTTTCGCCCTCAATATATAGAAAGTGGGTACCGCGTGAGCACCTCATACAATTTTACACCAACTCTTTTGAAACTTTGCACATGTTTTCACCATAGTCTGAAGACGTGCATATGCCTTTGATATAATCCTTGCATTAATTTTTGTCACTTTTTTTCTACTTTGTGAACTTTATCATTTTCTGACCTAAGGGGGGGGAGGCAGGTGCGACATCAACTTCACCGAAGGTCGATCTATATTTTAGAGGAGTTGTGCCTAATTTTGCCGGGTTCACCGTGGTTCTGCTGGAGAGTTTCTTTCGTTCTGACTTTCAGTTTGTAGTCGAGCTCTCATCTTAATTGCCTACGCCCCAGCCAATCTGATAGATTGTCATAGCTCCGGAAGCTCTTTATGAAAGGTCATGGATTGGTTCGATGCTATTTTCCATGCTCAATTTTTTATATTATAAACAAGCATTAGCTTTCACAAAAAGCTTGGGCTACGCTTAGCACAGAGTGTCAGTGTGTGCTTAGCACAGTGTGTGCTAAGCGTAGGCCAAAATTTTTTGTGAAAGCTAATACTTGTTTCATCATAGTGTTGGGGTTAATTTTATGATTATCTATGTTGATCACGATCCAAAGATGATTTAGGAAACTCTTACGCAGACCGAACAATTATATGCACAAAAGAACTGTAGCAGGCTTAATGACGAGGTTCATGCACTCTTAAGACAAGATTTGAGCTCCCCCTTTGTTGTTGACCGTTCCAATGTAGTATTTACACTGCTTTTCCTCTCCATATATGTTCGTTTCGAATTCGATGAAGTACCGTTTTGTCACTCCATGCCACTAAACACTTATCCTGTGCACTGTGGTCTTTTGGGGTACACACAGGCTAGATGGATTCCACCTTAAAGTTTTATTGTTGGCTAACCGGTTTCATGTATACACACAAAATTTTCAAAGCCGATATATAAACGTTTATGGCAAGCCAAGTGCGCAATAAATCTTCAAACCTAGGTTTGTAATTCAAACCGAGGTTTAACGTTTTCACGAAGAAAGCAAAACAGGCAATGATATAACGCGTCATTTTTCTATACGGTATTTTCGATTATAACATTAGCATCTTTAATGGTTGTGATTCTTTCTCTGGCAAAAGTTTTCCGAGACTGTTGATCGCATGTAAATATTTTAACAAGGAGAAAGCAATTACATGTACATCAAATTGGAACAAAAAAGTGATTTAACGCACGTTTTACGTCACATCAATAGTTGCTTGAATGTGATTTATTTACGTCTGAAATATACGCTGCTTTATAAAATATTGCTAAATTTATTTCCCTCACTGTATAAAGATTACTGCAAATACCTAGTTCAACCAATTAGAGAAAACACCTTTGATTGTGAGGGCGTTATTAAGACAGCTAGGGTATTACAGATGTATCTCCACGCAATGGTACCCCTCGTTTTCATTTGTAATCCACACACCTGTCTGTTATTTTTCTCCAGTAGTACGTTTATTTTTGCTCACCAGTGTACACAATAAAACATACATATGCAGTATAAAACATAAGATTATATATGCACGGCTGTCATTCTAAAAGAATTATTAGAAACACATTATGATGACCATAACAGATTATAAAACTGTGTGTATTCTAAAAGATTCTAAAAGGTTCGAAACATTTTAAAATCAGACAGCTTTATGGACAAAATTATCTAACTACCAGTATTACATATATACATGTACATTTATCAATCGACGATGTCCGTGAGCCAAACAAACCACCATACCATACCAGCACAACAGAAACTCGGTTATGGCGCGTAACATCATGCAAGATTGCACTGTCCTTCACAAGACGAGCACGCGACATAGTCATTGTCATAAAACACACTTTAGGGGTCATATGATAAAAAAAACACATTCTCGTTCCTCCGATGTAATATCAATTAAATGTCCAATAACCCGAATCTTTTGCTTGCCAAGGTGCGCAAAAACAGAAATCATGAAACTCGTTCACCAAACATCACAAGAATCGAATGTTTATGCAAGATACTCTCTCTCTCTCTCTCTCTCTCTCTCTCATACACACACATACACACACATGATGCGGACGAGGCAGGGTTTTGGCAAGTGTTCAACTTATAAAGTTTCACTTTTATTTAGTTTAAACATATTTTATTTGTACAAATACGTACAATACATAGTATTATGGACATATTTCAAATAGGGTTCAGAAAAATACTTAAGGATTTATATGAATCTGTTTCTCAAAAACATATTTTTCAACTTTTATTTATGTGTTCCTAGGAACAGCTAACCAAAAGATGAAACAACTGCAACTGTTCATCTGACCCAACCAAATCGCAATAGTCACCAATTTCCACCTGTATAAGAAAACTACAGTTGAAATGTAACACTCCCTTACACAGGCAAACACATATGTCTGTTTCCTTTGTTTGTTTGTGTTGAGGTTTTACGGCCCAGTCAACCCAATGGGGTCATGTCGAGCGCGGTCAGTTTACCTAACCACACGTTTACTGGGCAGGCTTAGTCCTCTAAGCGGTTAACCAGTATTGTGCACATTCTTTCGCCAGAAACTGTTTCCTTTGACACAGATTACTATCTGACCTAGTCCAGGTACCGGATCCCAACTCCTTCAAATCAGGAGTCAGTCTTCTGTCATGCCGTTTTAAAATAATATTTCTTATCTTACCTTATCTTATCTTATCTTAGCCTGATCAGTTACTCTCTTCCCTAAACGTTATATGCTGTTTAAACCCGATTTTAAACTCTCGATAGATAGATAGATAGATAGATAGATAGATGGTACCATTCGCACAGAGGCACACCCGTAATGTTCTGAAATGTGAGACGACGTTTCAGCCTGGAAAGTGGCACCAGCTTCACTACAGGCAGCGACAAAGAAGCCAGTAGTTTATAGGTGAAACTCAAGCTAGTCACAGGGACATACATTTTATAATATAATAGGGCGACGTTTAATCAGAATCCCGTGGCACTAACTCGTCTCCTTTGTAACACACAAGATGAAATCTTGGACCACTTTTTTATTGGACTGCGAACAACATCGAGCAGAAGAAACCCTGTCCTTGCTGACTTGTTGAGGGCATGTAATGAAATTTGCAAGATACTTTCAGAAAAAAAGTTACACTAGAAACCAACTTATTAGAGCTAATTGTGGGCACTTCTAATTACGTCTCCTGGACATTTATCCAACGCTAGATCCTACAGATATATATTCAGTTGTTCAGTGCAATATTACTCTCGGAGGCTGTGTTATATATTGCATGCTGCCAGATTTAAACGACTATGACTTGTAGCAAAAAGAAAGGAAAAACATAGAATGCAATGGTTTATATTCACGATATTTGCATTAATGAAATCTCGAGAAAATACGAAATGGGGGTAGGGGTAGGGAATGATATGGCGACCATTAGCGATAATGCAATAATGTGTACTCTCCATTGTAATATTTTTATATTTTTATATGCAAAATATTTTATGATTTCGATGGTTATGCCTAAATAAACGTTAGTAATTACTGCTCCATGAAAACGAAGGCAAAAAATCTCTTAGGGAAAATATGTTATTCGGCATCTGTTGTTACAAAACAGAACAAAAGAATAGAACAGAAGATTTCTTTATTGTCAAATACGGACAGTAGACACAGTAATAGATTTGATGATCACAGTAAGAAGAAATATTTCTTTATGAAAATCAATAAAAAAAATAAATAAATAAATACAAAAAACATATATATAAAGTAAAAGACAATATCCGATCTCAAACAGCATGAGCCAAGAAACGAAGCACCAACAAGGATCATAATAGGCCATAGCCATTCTTGTGCCGAAAATACGAAAACGAAAAAAAAAAAGCCCAAGGTAAGAGGTAAAGGTTGATTGGATGCTAAAAGTCAGACACATACAAAATTAAACGAAATTAAAACAATTAGAACACAATTAATTTGAAATAAGGAAAAAGTTACAAACCCAAAAAACAGAACTAAGAAAAAATACAGTACTATTGTAACAGAACAAAATAAAACTAAGACGAACTTAAAGGGCACTTGCAGCCGAGCTATCCCAGGTAATCATCAGTCTCCTTAACTGAGGATAGGACTCTGAAAGTCTCACACCAATATTTGACCTTATTCGGGTTATAACCTGTTTATCATTTATTGGTTCTTAATATAGCTATCATGACTGCATAACCAGACAGTTCACTTTAGAATATCTTGCAGTTGAATAGTGCCGCAAAAGTCCATATTTGAGCTTACCTCATATCTGGTTTCCTCCTTGCCAAAGTAACCTCATGTAAACGACTGGTGTGCTTTTGGGTGATTTGTTTCAATCAATTCTACTAGTTCTACATTCTCATAAAACAGCCAATGAAATGTTATGGGAGTGGCACACTCACATGATGTGCGTCCTACTCGAGATACAATGATGAAGAGAAAAACAGCAAAGGACACTGAAAGAGCAGATGTAAGGTAAGCAAATATGCTCAAGCTCTTCCCCCAATGAGTCAGTGACGAGAAAATATGCCACAACATAATAAGAATGCTAATGGCATGTAAGCAATTGTGTGACAGTGATGCATTTTAAATTGGTTGTGAGCTTGTGAAACTAACATTTTGCAGTACTTGCTGTGGGTATAGCTCTTTACAAGACGCTTATTTTCTCCAGTACAATCAAATTGCAATTTAAGTATTTACATATTTGCCCATTTAATATCAAATATGTTAGGCTAAATTATTTACAATGAAATCTTTGTTAGAACCCTTTAGTTTGTTTTGAACTAAAACTGACCATAAGCTGTCACCAAAATATGCTTTACTTTTTACCAGCGGACCATAATGCTGAGACCAAGCTACTTTTTTTTTTAATTTTGCATGTTTCAGCTGAGTTACTGTACCTGCATAGTGCCAAAAGTGATTTCCCTGCCATGATATGAGAAAGAATGAATTCATTTATTAAATGATAACAAAAATGTACCTTCTTTCGGATTATAACTTGCCATTTTTGTCAATTTTCAAACAAAGCTACTGCCCTTGGTCACTAACATAAAGTATTTTCCTCTCAATATCTCAGCATGAAAACAATTCCACTAGCGGGGTATTATGCAGTCTTGTGTTCCTTTTGTTTCACTTTAATATTCAGCGAAAAGATCTTCCTTCAGCTTACTTTGATGGGCCCGAGTACCCAATAGTTCATACCAAATTACAAGGCAGTTGGCCTATCGGTTCCTGAGAAGAGTTTAAAAGGATTTTACTATATATGGGCAAGGCAGCCATCTAGTCCTGTGTACTAATATGCAGAAAAAAAGTCCTTGTTTTTTTTAGCTCACCTGAGCACGTAGTGCTCAGTTAGCTATTCTAGTAGACCATTACTCCGGCGTCCGTCGTCCGTCGTCTGTCAACAATTTACATCTCCTCCTAAACCACTGGGCCAGTTTAAACCTTCTAGTAGACCAGTACTCCGACGTCCGTCGTCCGTCGTCCGTCGTCTGTCAACAATTGACATCTCCTCCTAAACCACTGGGCCAGTTTAAACCAAACTTCACAGGAATGAGCCTTGGAAGGTACATGGCCGCTAGGGGCCGGGGCTTCTCTTTTCTATATATCTATATAGAAAACTTTAAAAATCTTCTTGTCAGAAACCACCCGACCGATTTCAATATAACTTGGCAGAATGTTCCTTTGGTGACCGTCTACCAAGATTGTTCAAGCTGTCATGATTCGTAAAAAAACATGGCCGCCAAGGGGCGAGGTTTATTTTCCACACACACACACACACACACACACACACACACACACACACATATATATATATATATATATATATATATATATATATATATAGAAACCTTTAAAACTTTAAAATCTTCTTGTCAGAATCTACTGGTCCGATTTTAATAAAATGCAGCAGAAATGCTCCTATGATGACTTTCTACCAAGAAGCCATCATGATTCGTAAAAAACATGGCCGTCATGCGGCGGAGCTTATTTTCCCTATATATCTATGTAGAAAAAAATAAAAAATCTTCTTGTCAGAAACTACAGGACCGATTTCAATATAACTTTGTAGGAATGTTTTCTTGGTGACCTTCTACCAAGATTATTCAAGCCATCATTTGTCAAAAAACATGGCCGCTTGGGACCGGGGCTAATTTTCCCTATATATCTATAAAGAAAACTTTAAAAAATTGTCAGAAACCACTGGAGCGATTTCAATATTGCTTGGCAGGAAGGTTTCCTAGGTGACCGTCTACCAAGATTGTTCACACCGTCATGGTTCGTCGAAAAACATGGCCGCTAGGGGGCGGGCCTTATTTTCCCTGTATATCTATATAGAAAACTTTAAAAAGTCTTCTAGTCAGAAACCACTGAAAAGATTACAGTATAACTTGGCAGGAATGTTTCTTTGGTGACCCTCTACCAAGATTGTTCAAGCCATCATGATTCGTCTAAAAACATGGCCGCCAGGGGGTGGGGCTTATTTTCCCTATATATCTATATAGAAAACTTTTAAAATCTTCTTGTCAAAAACCACTGTACCGATTTCAATGTAATACGGCAGGAATATTTCTATGGTGACCCCCTACTAAGATTGTTCAAGTCATCATGATGCGTAAAAATAACAAAAAAAAAACATGGTCTCCAGGGGGTAGAGCTCATTTTCTCTATCTATCTATATAGAAAACTTTAAAAATCTTCTTGTCAGAAACTACTGGATCGATTTCAATATTACTTGGCAGAAATGTTTCTTTGGTGACCCTCTACAAAGATTATTCAAGCCGTCAAGATTCGTCGAAAAACATGGCCGCTAGGGGACGGGGCTTATTTTCCCTATATATATATATGGAAAACTTTAAAAATCTTCTTGTCAGAAACCACTGGACCGAATAATACAGCGGAAAAGGCCTTTGGTGATTCTTTACCAAGATTGTTCAAGCCATCATGATTCGTCAAAAAACATGGCCGCTAAGGGGCGGGGCTTATTTTGTCGGAAACCGTTAGGCCTAGGGCTTCCAAATTTGGTATGTAGCTTTATCCTTGGTCTTATACCAAAATTGTTCAAACTTAACTTAAGCCCTGAGGTCAGAAATGGCCCCTATCCGGGTGTCATTAGTTTTACATAGACTTGATATATAGTGGAAATCTTGAAAAATCTTCTAGTCGGAAACCATTAGGCCTAAGGCTACCGAATTTGGTTTGTAACTTTATCTAGTAGACCTCTACTAAGGTTGTTCAAATAAGATCCCTGGGGTCAAAAATAGCCCCACCCTTGGGGTCAGTAGTTTTACATAGATAAATAAGTGCCAAATAAGCTTTAAAACTACTAGCCAGATTTTGAAATAAGTCGGCAGAAATGTTTCTTGAATGACAGTCTATTAAAGGATAGAGAGTCCTATGAAGAGAATCACAGTCAGGTGAGCGAATTAGGGCCCTCTGTGCCCTCTTGTTTTTTTTTTTGTTTTTTTTTTTTGTTTTTTTGTTTTTTTGTTTCTTTTTTTTTTTTTTTTTTTTTAAGTTTTCGTATGATATTTGGTTTCAAATAGCCTAGTACTATCTACAAAAACAATTTTTAATTTTTATATCTGAGTGACCTTGGGCCAAGGTCAAGGAATGACCTTTGATACGCAAGTAACTTCATTTAATGCTTTAGTTGACTGTATCTACAAACTTCAGACTGCACACGTTTCTGAAAAATCCAATGTTTTCACTTTTTCTCATTCAAAAGCCGGAGTGCTAAAATTTGACCTTGCCTTTAAAAAAAAAGATCAAGTCAACCCAGGGTCGTCATTTAAAAAAAAAACTACGATGACCCGAATCTTTGACGCTACATAAAAAGTTTGAAGGCAATTGTCCTATTTGTTTCTGAGATGATTTTTATAATATAATAAAATCACAGTTTGTTCTAATGATAATCCTGGGTTGACCTTGACCTATTTTAAGACAAGTTCAAATTTGATCACTTAGGCTTTTTATGGAAAAAAGTGAAAACAATGGATTTTCAGAAACTATTGCAGAACCTTTTATCAAAGTTTGTAGATGCATTGTTATAAATGATTAAATGAACTTAAATAAAAATATAAAGATGAGTATCAAAGGTCAATGTCTTTCTATGCTCTTGACCCAAGATTACTGAAATTTCTAATCGTTTCAACAGCTCTTCAGTAGTCAAGTGAGAGATTTAGGACCAGTGATCATCTGGTTAAAATTATCATATGTCATCGCATTTGAGAGTGTAATAACATCATGTAATAAGACGTTAATCTGATTAAATATGCAAAGTTAGTCACGTTCGGTAACGTTATGCGGCAACGTCCTTAACAACATCGCGTTTACTAATGGCAGCATATTGTCGTTTTGTTATCAAGATCGGGAATAAGATGATAATTAAATGTCAAATGATAAATGGAATCTTACATTTGTGCTCATGTATTATTGAAATTAATTAAACTTGTTCAGGTAACTAAGATAAATTGCTCGGCAAAGCCTTGCATTTTGTCTTTTTCTTCAACTGATTGAATAGATTCAATAATTCATGAGCGCTCATGTGGGTCATGTCGAGCGCGGTCGGTTTTACCTACACATTTTCCTGGGCAGGCTGTTCTCTAAGCAGTTAACCAGTATTGTGCACATTCGCCAGAAACTGACAACTGCCCTTCTTGGATGGGAGAGAATGACCGTAGAAAATATTTCATGATCAATCTCCACAACAGAATGTTGAGCACTCGTGTGAAATCCTCTATCTAATTTTGATATCTGAGTGACTATGGGCCAAGATCAATGAATGATCTTGACCTCTGATACCCATGTACCTTCGTTTACTTATTTAGTTGACTGTATCTACCAACTTTCAGATCACAGGCTCAGCCTCAATAGTTTCTGAAAAATCTATTGTTTTCACTTTTTCCATAGATAAGCCTAAATTAACAAATTTGTTTTTATAGATTTGTATATACATACGCTGATTGTGGTATGAGATACTGAAATTGTCATTATCAGCTTGCGTTTTTTTTTATATTTCCAAGTGAATGCGAATTTCTACATATCGGATAATTGGCCAAATCACAAGCATATAAGCCTTTTTATAAAAAAAAAATAAAAAAAAAAAAAAAATAAAAGAGAAAAGTCAAGGGAGTGCCACAATCACAAACCGCAGCCCTTCCCAGACACCAAGAGGAAGAGAAAATCGACAAATCTAAACAAGCACAAATCGAACAAACGTACGAAAATCACTAAGATTAGCTCTCTCTTCCCCAAGCGAGGTAATCGCAATGCTAAAACGACTGAAAAACACAAGAACAAAATGACACAAGGTACGACATAAAACAAATCGCCTCGTAGAATAAACCACAAAGCAACAAAGAGTAAGACTAACACCGGGACCACCGCCTTAGAACGGTCAGTAGAGTAAACCACCGGGAAGTAAGGACACCGACCTTCCAAGACAATATAACATGCGACTTGATTTTTTCTGATGAAGCATGAATTTTTCAACCAGAAAATGTACATGTTTTTTTACCATTTAGTCACTGAAGATGGTTTTCGTTGCCGTGGATACTGCTTTCTTTTGGTTCCCACAGCCACCGTTGTTTGACGGACTTCATATTATGCAACTGACTTTGAAGTGACATCATAAATGTACACACTGTTTTTTGTCTGATTCTGAATACCATGCATTTCCCATGATTGCCTGATAATTCATTGAAAAAAATGTAAGAGAAAAATCCAGGGAGTGCCACAATCACAAGCCATAGCCCATTCCAGACACGAAGAGGAAGAGGAAACAGACAAAACCAAACAAGCGCAAATCGAACGAACGTACGAAAAGCACTAAGATTAGCTCTCTCTCTCTTCCCCAAGCGAGGTAATCGCAATGCTAAAGGTTTGAAAAATACAAGAACAAAATAACACAAGGCAAGACTTAAAACAAATCGCCTCGTAGAATAAATCACAAAACAACAAAGAGTAAGACTAACACCGGGACCACCGCCTTAGAATGGTCAGTAGAATAAACCACAGGGGGATGGGGGATGGTGGGCGGGGGTTTAAAGCACTTTCGCATAAAGGCTCCCAGCTCAATCAATACATCAAAGCGAAAACATAAAAATCAAATTAATCACTATGATAAACAAAGACGAGTACTCATGGCAATTCTACTGTGTGCCAGAGTAAATGAAAACCAATAGTTGAACCACGGCGGGCCAAGCCAAAGACATATCGTCAAGCCCCAATCCACTGGTTAAAGTTTTTCGAAGAGGCCGTCATTGAGTCTGAGGCCCGGACCACCGTCGTACAATTAAAGAGTGACGCATATTCATCAACAATGATTGGGTTGATAACCAGGCATGCAATCTAGCGCATAATATCCAGGCTATAGCCAATTCTTTTATAATGGTTAATTAGCTTTCTGAATTGCTCCGAAAAGTTAGATTTTCCCACATTTTTTTCTAAATCTGTACACTAAGTCACCTTAAAATTCTGGTTCCGATATACCTTGTTGCAGAAGTGTTTTCAGACCTACGTTATATTTTTCGACCAAGGCACTGTGTCTGCAATAAAATTTCGAAAACTCCTTGTGAAGTTTTAAATAACGACAGTCTTGCCTAAGAAGTTTGGCAGTAATTAAGGGCTTCATTACGGCTGCTAAAGTCACTAAGATTTGAAGAAGCTCTATTCCCTATATAAGGTACGCCGGGAGACATCGCCATCCAGAAAAGGGAAATTGACCATATCAAAATCAAAATCGTCCCGTTTACCAGAAATTTTGTTTGGTGGAAACTGTACCATTAGCCATTAGATATACATAGATTCAAAAAAAAAAAAAAAAAAAAAAAGGTGCCTCGGTATCGGAAGAATTGGCTTTATTTAATTGGAGTTCAGTAGGATATATGCGGTCATCCATTTGGTCAAAGTAAATATTGTCATTATTTAAAAAATAATCAAGGTATCTAGAAGTGGAATTGAAAGCCTCAATAATGTCAGCCTGATTTTCCCGTGAGAGAGACTTCATGAAATCTCTTTCATAACAAAAAGGAAACAGATCTGCAACAAGAGGGGCACAATTAGTTCCCATCGGAATACCAATAGTTTACCTATAAAGTTTAGTTCCAAATCTAATAAAAAATATTATCCAAAAGATAAACAAGGGCACCACAGACTTTTTTACAAGACCATAAGTTGTAATTCTTGTATACATCAGAAGTGAAAAAAGCACATTCTTCGTTGATAATTTGGGCAGCGATCAAGGATAAACCCTTTGCCATAATTAGCAGCAATAAAATCCTCTCGAGTGAATAGAATTTCTTTTTCTTTTTTTTTTAATGCCAAATCTTGGTTATCAGCTTTTGCTGGTAGGCGTTATTGGAAAACCGGGAACCTGAGAATTAATGCAGATAAGATTATTACGTTGAATCTGTGACACGGCCCGTATTTTGACCCTGTATATATTTGAACAGAACTTAGCCATGGTGACAGTTTAATTAACGACTTACTACTCCCGGAGGAGTGCTCCTTAGTGGGAGGAATCTACAAAGAACAGTAACAGTCAGGCCATGGTGAACGAATGTCATTAGACGTGTACCTGGTAAAAATTCTGTTGTTGTTGTTGCTGTAGCCTTTTGTCCGAATTCTCTCTCTGGTACAAATTTGCAGTTATTATATTTCTTTTCTGGTAAAATCTCAAAAATAGTTTGAAGTTGGCTAGTTGTAAAAGTGCTTTAAACCCCACGATGGTTTACTCTACTGACCGTTCTAAGGCGGTGGTCCCGGTGTTAGTCTTACTCTTTGTTGCTTTGTGGTTTATTCTACGAGGCGATTTGTTTTATGTGTTACCTTGTGTCATTTTATTCTTGTGTTTTTCAGTCCTTTTAGCATTGCGATTACCTCGCAAGAGAAAGCTAATCTTAGTGCTTTTCGTACGTTTGTTCGATTTGTGCTTGTTTGGATTTGTCGGTTTCCTCTTCCTCTTGGTGTCTGGGAAGGGCTGCGGTTTGTGATTGTAGCACTCCCTGGACTGTTCTCTTACCTTTATACACACACACACACACACACACACACACACATATATATATATATATATATATATATATATATATATATATATATATATATATATATATATATATATATATATATATATAGCACATGTGTCAAGTTCGGTTGCTCTTAAACAGGACAAATAAATAAATAAATAAATAAATAAATAAATAATAAGGCTTAAAACCTTTTGGTTCTCAAAATGAAGTCTTCGAATGTTTTATGAATTATTCTCTTTCTTGGTCTAAATAATGATCAATTTCCTTGACCTAGAAATAGTTCTGTGGAGAATTTACTAATCCCTGCACTCTGAAACAGTCCATACATGCCATACCTCACAATGTGAGACAAAATCTCACAGAATTTTGGCCCTTCTGGACCCCATTTCCCATAAGACATTCAAATCCCACAGAATTTTCATATCATTTAATAAGCTATTTTTTGAAGAACCAGAAATAAATCACACATCAGCTTAGCTATCCCAAGCTCAATTCATCAAAGTAATGGCTTTTAACTTACTTATGTAAGCTTGAAAAGTGATTTCATAAAAATCTCACAGAATTTAATCAAATCTCCCTAAAAATTTGCAAAATTTACAGATGTCTGTCAACAGCTAATGGCATGTATGACAGTCTGTTCCTTAAGCTTTCTCTAGTATCTTCATACCTGACACAGTCTTCAATATAATGCTTTACACTTTCATGCTGTCCACATATACAGAAAGGTGAACTAGAAATAAATCACACATCAGCTTAGCTATCCCAAGCTCAATTCATCAAAGTAATGGCTTTTAACTTACTTATGTAAGCTTGAAAGTGATTTCATAAAAATCTCACAGAATTTAATCAACTCTCCCTAAAAATTTGCAAAATCTCACAGATTTCTGTCAACAGCTATAGCATGTATGACAGTCTGTTCCTTAAGCTTACTCCAGCATCTTCATACCTGACACAGTCTTCAATATAATGCTGTACACTTTCATGCTGTCCACATACACAGAAAGGTGAGTCTTTCGGGCCAATTTTGTGTTGATATTCATTATGTTTACTTTATCCTGTTATTGACTGAGTTACAATTTTCTGTACTTGGATGTTTGCAGTGGGCTTACTTCTGGTAGTTGCTGACGGTTTTAGATTGTACATGTGCCTATCTGTGTTACCAGCATTCCACCTCTTCTGCCACTTCACTAGGCATGATATTCTGACAGTATTTCTGATGTCTAAATGAGTTGCTGGAGTAGTTTGTTCAGACATTGCTTCTGCCTCCTCAGCTGCTGTCTTTGCCGGCCTATCCGCACTTTCATTTCCCATGATGTTTGCATGTCCTGGAGTCCAATTAACCTCTACCTTGATGTTATATTTCTTCATCTGGTTCATCATGTTTTTATTTCTGCTATTACTGTTTTGTGTGATTTAGTTTCCAATCCCAGTTAGAGGATTCCCAATCCTGACTGAGAATCACAAAAAAAATCACCTCTTTGATATTCTGCTTTGTTGATTCTGTTTGAATTGTCTCCAAGACCATCTTTATGGCCATCAGTTCTCCTAGAAGAAGATCTTTTGGACACTTCTTGGTGTAGTTCTATTTTTTCCTGATTTGGAAAGAACATGCATGCTCCAGCACCACACGAGCCAGGGTTCTCCCTACATAAGCCATCTGTAAATCCGTATGTTACATCCTTTCCAGCTCCCCTCATAGTCTCTTTTATCACAGATTGTGCCTCATCTTCCTGTACCGCACTTCTGCTCTTGGAAGAATTAAGGTTGTTCCAATTTTCCGGTGTTTGTTTGGAAGGCTATAGATGCTGTAAAAAAGAGAATTCAGGTTCCACTGTACTAATGTCAATCCCAGCTAGCACTCTTTAGAAATCTATAGCGGGCCGTTATCGGCCCGTCAGCTACACTGATGGGCCGATAACGGCCCGCTATAGATTTATAAAGAATGCTTACTGGGATGCCTGTGTTGGATATGGTTCGTTGAGCTGCATGTAGGCTTTCCCGAATGGTGATATAAATCTTTCCTGTCTTTCCTCTACTCTACTTTTCCACGACACATTCTTCTATTTTCTGACTATTGTATTTTGCTATTATCTCTCGTACTGCCAGGTCTTCTTTTCTTAAATCCAATGGCAACACCCCACATTCCACCTCTAATGCATCCAAACCTGCTGTCGAAGGAGCTCCCACGCGTACAGCCAGGTATTTCCGCTGTATTTTTTCGAGCTGTTCGAAACTCGCAGTTTGCCAAACACAAGCTGCATACTCCAACAAGCGGGAAAGCACCCGGGGGAAGCACTATGTTTCTATGTAACTGTAGCATATTCCTTAACTTGTTCGCTCAGTCCTCCCAACAATTGCCAGTGCTGCAGCTGTTCTTACTGCTTTTCTTTCAATTACATCTATATATTTTTGGAAGTTCAAATTACTGTAAAGATTCACATCTAATAACTTTGGTGCATCAGATCTTTTCACATTTTTTCCGTTCATGTTTAGCCTACTACAAGATTGAGTGTACTATCTTCTGAATTCTGATTATCATGTACAATCGGTGAATGCGGTTCAGTCTGAATCAGTCGTTCGGTACAGGGGGTAGTTGCATTCGACGGGACCGCGCGGAAAAAGACGGGACCAAAAAACGGCACTAAAGTTTCATCGCCTAGGAAAAGCCGTTATCCTTCTTGGAATTAAATAATTTTTGCAGGCATATTAGTTAAAGCGTCTTCTTCAAAATGCATAGCCAGAATTACAAATATTTCGCGTTATTAAGGAAATATTGCCAATTGAATAGGCCCATGTCGGCTGGAGAAAAGACGAAACCAAATTTTCGCGCAAATGACTATGTCCTAAATTTCTGCAAGTATCGGCAAAACAGCAAATGATATGTAGTTTTTATGGTATATGCTAACCAAAATCATTCTAGGGAATTCTCAAACCGAAAAAAAATGATAGTTTGTGCATCAGTTTTCGAAATAATTTGCCCGGGACCAGACCGGGACAAAAATAATTTGCCGCACACTGTTATAATAATGGTATATATTCACATAATGTTTGCCCATCTGTTCGATAATTCAATCAAAATGGTTAACTGGTTACTTGACCACAATATTTAAGGGAACTGAGAAAACTAAATGTATCAAGTTATCTTCAAACAAATTGACAAATATCCCAAGACCAATAAAGATTGTCAATAAAAAATATAAATTTCATCAGTATAACTTCCGTTTCGTTTTGATACATATTGTCTGAGGCTCTCCCCAGAGGGCAAAACGTTGAAACAATGCCGATTCAACGTTGAATCGACGTTGTTTCAACGCTGCGTGTCTGCTAGGTAAATAATTTTCAAAGGAATATTTTGCCGCCAACGTCCCTACAGTAGCGGGGAAAACATCCAAAATTTCAATACCTCTTGGGATATTTTTCAGTCTGATTGAAAATAACCGGATACTTTTAGTTTTCTCAGTCCCCTTAAATTGTGGCCAAATAACTAGTAAACCATTTTGATTGAATTATCGAACAAATGGCCAAACATTATGTGAATATTATATACCATTATTTTTATAGTGTGCGGCAAATCATTTTGGTTTAAACAATATTTTATTTGACAATATAACAGTAATATGAAGTACAAACACATGGTGCAGGATCTGACAGTAAGCCAAAGCTTGATAAGATCATTTCCTGCGTCATTGTGGAACATACAGATATATATAGATGAATGGCTGTGTCAAACATAGATAGAGAGAGAGAGAGAGAGAGAGAGAGAGGGAGAGAGAAGGAGAGTCATGTTATGTGTCCCCACGGCAAGAGCGTTTCCTAATACATGTACATAAAGCTTATTTCCAAGAGATTTGGAGAGGCGATAGCTTTGTACTAGTCTCGGTTTCCTCAGGTAAACCGTCCGGAATTAACAATGAACTCTTGCACTCGACTAAAAAGAGCTTCATTTTCTCCTTGCGTTTTGTTGTCCATGCCGAAAAGAAAGTCATGAGATGTGTAAGCGTTTATGTTATTGGGTAAGTATCTTGTTCTTGCGGCCGCATACCTAGGGCAGTTGAAGAAGAAGTGATGTGGGCTTTCGAAAGCTCCACACTGGCAAGAGGGATCGGCCACAATATTCTTCCTGAAGAGATGGGAGTTAAGCGAGCTGCACTCCATTCGCATTCTTGAATGTAGTATCTGGCCTTTGCGTGAGCCGGTATTATAATAATTTGGCGGTTTTGATATGTTTCTATTCAAACGAAATTTAAATGCCGCAATAGAGGTAGCTTCTTTTGTTTCGTCAGACAAATTATTCCATGCTCGAATAGTTGCCGGGAAAAAAGAATTATAAAACAGGTTGGAATTAGCGTGAATTGTTTGGATGTCGTTTGAATTTCGAAGGTTGTATCTAGCAGTCTCCTGTATCAGAGGAGGAACAAGATCCACAAGATAATTTGGAGTAAAACCATTCAAAATCTTAAAGAAAATTGTCAGTTTGTGCTTGTTTCTACGGCTTTGAAGTGATTCCCAGCCTAATTCTGAGAATAGTTTCTCGATGCTGCAAGGTCTTGTGGCGCCAGTTATAATTCTCGCTGCTTCTAAGTGAATCGATTCGAGTTGTTTCTTATTTTCAGCTGAGCAGTTGTCCCAGACGACATCACAATATTCGAGCAGTGGCCGTATAAAACTTACATATATTTGTTCTAATGATTTTCTGCTTACTCTAAACTTCAGTGTTCGCATGAGATTCAATCGTGCCCAGGCTTTCGATGCGATTTCCTGGATATGATTGGACCACGTGCATGATTTTGACAAGATGAGACCAAGGTGCTTATGGCTATCTGTATCAGGCAGCATTATGTTGTTCATGAATAACGGTGGGTGCTGTGGAGGAAGCAGTTTACGAGATAGCACCATTGAGAAAGTTTTTCGTTCATGAAAGTTAACTAACCAATTTGCTGCCCAGGTGCTAATGGTATCAAGATCAGTGTTGATAAGATTTGCAGCTATCTGGGCAGACTCTACTATTATGTACAGACTTGTATCGTCTGCGAAAATCATTTTGGTCCCAGCTTGGTCTCGGGCAAATTATTTCGAAAACTGATGCACAAATTATCAAAATTTTTCGGTTTGAAAATTCACAAGAATGATTTTGGTTAGCATATATCATAAAACTACTTTTCATTCACTATCTTGGCGATACTTGCAGAAATTTAGGACATGGTCATTTGCGTTAAAATTTGGTCCCGTCTTTTCTCCGGCCGATATGGGCCATTTAAATTGGCAATATTTCTTTAATAACGGGAAATATTTGAAAATCTAGATATGCGTTTGAAGAAGCCTCTATAAATAATATGTCTGCACAAACATATTTAATTCCATGAAGGATAAATGCTTTTGCTTGGCGATGAAACTTTGGTTCCGTTTTTTGGTCCTGTCTTTTTCCGCGCGGTCCCGTCGAATGCAACTACCCGGTACAGGGTTTTATTGATAACACAACCTAATCGAGCAGGCCGTAAGAAAACGAAAGTAGATTTAGAAGAATCGGTATTCGGCCCAAAAATGCTGAACGAAAAAGAGAAAGAAGGCTGTCGACAAATGCTCAATAAGTTAAATTTGCAGGAGCTTCTGTCGTTAGCAGACACTGTCACCAGAAAACAAATCACCGTAACTGGAAAAACAGGTACTCGTGCTAAATAGCCTGGAAGAGCATAACCCCGTTTACCTAAGGTTGAGCAATTCTGCTTTCAGTCATTTATTGCCAGAATGATTTTATTTTTTAAACATTTGACTAAATGCCTTTGAGAGTCCCAAAGAAAATAAAAATCACACCTTTGATTTCTACAACCTCCTAAAAATGAAGTGGGTGTTTAGGACATGTTCCCATCAGATTTTTTACTGGTGATGCATCTCGTAACTGTTCACTCAGATTTCCTTGATTACCATAAGCAACCAGAATCATTCTTTATATGGGCATTTTATTTTGACTTTAACTGTACTAAATTGTTAAAGTCTAAATAAAATGCTCATCATGTTATCAAACACAAATAATAACACATCACACAGTTGATTAGGATTGGTCATTGTCAGTAATGAAAGATGAATGAACACCAACTATACTAAATTGTTGGTGTTCATTCATCTTTCATTACTGACAATGAGCAGTCCTAATCAACTGTGTGATGTGTTATTATTTGTGTGTTTGATAACACATCACACAGTTGATTAGGATTGGATACTAAATTGTTGGTTCTGTCTTGGACCCAATATACACTGGACTAGCAACTACGGTACAGGTATTGTATTTATTGGAAATATGTTGTCGTGGTTGAGTATTCATAATTTTGTATGATGAAGTTTAAATGCTCATATTTCAATTATTTTTCCAAATAATCTGAGATTTGTTTTCAAAAAGGAATAGCTCAATATATTAACTTTAACACTGCGGCATTATACTGACGGAAAAATCAACAGTTTTTGTAAACTTCAACAAGAAAACTAGGTACCCATTTTAGCTATTTTCGGCACTTTTAGCAGAAAATTGTCAGAAGTTCACCCAAAATGATGTTATAACTTCAATCAAGTTAATTGTGACTTAACATTTTTCAACCAAACTTATAAAAAACAATTCACTACAACCAGTTATTATCCAAAATCATTTTAATGACCATAGTGCTGTAAAATAGCACTAAAATCAAGCCACGACAACATATTTTGGCAGTTCTGTTAGTGACAAGTCCGGGTATTATTAGGTCCAAGGTTCTGTTTACATTAAAACACATGCGTGTCAGTGGTAAGTGATTATTTTAGAGTATCCACTAAATATTTAGCATTTTTGGACACTTCTTAATTTCATACATAATTGACAGTCAAAATTGATTTTCTTCATCTTCAGCTGTAATGTTAATTATTTTCTTTTAGGAAGTGGCTAGAGGTCCAGTACCAGACTGCTAGCCTCCGAGTCTAGAGGTCCAGTAACAGATCTCTAGCCTTTGAGTCTAGAGGTCTGGTACCAGGCCTCTAGCCATTCCCACTGGGCCAGACTAGAGGTCATGTAATAGGATACTTGTTAGCCATTCCTACCATAATAGACTGACCCATTAATGGATTGTTTATTAGCTAATTTCCACCATATAATGTCTTAAATGAAGGAAAATATAATGAAAACATTACAATTGATTTCTTCTTCAAGTACTTAACCGCACTCTTGAAAGGGGAATTCCCATATACGGTAATATAGTGAAATGTGACAACTGCAAACCTGTGACCTAAAACCTGCACTTAGTTACTATTATTATTATCATTATTATTATTATTATTGTATACAGTGGAAAGTGATTTCTTGATACTTCAATCTAGCATTCAGTGTCTTTTTTGAAAGCCAAGACTAAGCAGCAGAAATTGTTCTACTATCTCGCTTAAAGAACTGGACAAACCAAACTCTGCATTCTGATATCACTTGATAGCACTTGCAAATGCAGAAAAGTCTTCAAAGTTTTGCCAGATGTGGAGCCTTTGAGCCATGATTAGGCAATGACACAGATTTAAAAGAGAAATCTATTCAGCGTTAATAATTACTTTGTATTGAGTAGGAAATAGACAATGACCGTGTGATGTTTTTGCAGTGAGATTGTAAGACAACAGGATCTTTAAACTTTATGATCTCTTTGATGGTCGAGTTATATTTGTTTGCTGCACACTATTTTCTCACCTGAGACAAACAATGGGTACATTAGTATTTGTACATGTATTCTGCATAAATAGTTTGATTATTAATTAGATTGAATCCAACAATTAGAGTATCATCCTTGAAAATAATAAATTATTAAATACAATTTTAAGGTCACGGGTTTGCAGTTGTCACATTTCACTATATTATCGTATACAAGACTTGCCCTTTTACGCTACTCCAGCAACTAGGAGGTGCCTGAGGTGGCAGAATTTCTTTAAGATACAAGATGGTGGCTAAGAAACGGAAGAAGAAAGCAATTGTCATTTTTTCATTATATTTTCCTTCATTTAGGATATTATATGGTGAAATTAGCTATAAAGTAATCCTTTACCTATTATGGTAGGAACCCAGTGGGGGTGGGGGGTGTGGGGTTACTCTGTTTTATTTGCTACATAGGCTTGGCCCCAGCATCTAGTGTTTACCCCCAGAAAATACACAGTATATCAGCCATACCCCAAAACAATACCCAGTATATTAGCCATATCCAAACAAATATCTGCAGATATTAGCATACCCGAAAAAATTTTCCCCATTCTTTCTTTTTACAAAAGTGTGGCACACTTTTATAAAAAGAAAGTAAGGGGAATATTCTTTTGGGTATGCTATATCTGCCAGTGGTTTTCATTTATTTTTCCTGTATAATGATTGTATTAGTAATATAAGTGCTTTAAACAGTTTCCAACAGTAGCTCTGTTTTTACTTTAATGGCATTGAACTGATGCATAGTAGAACTGTAAAAACTAAATACAACAACTATCAGTAATACTCTAATTATCAGTATACTGGTAAATTCAATAGCTGTGTGAAGGTGTCCTCCTCCAAAAAAGTAGATGATTGCTTCAGGATATAGAAGGTTTTAACCCCAATTCTTACAAAACCCCAAATAATACTGAGAATTTCGATAGACCCAAAAATAGTCAGTTTTGAATGTGGCCCCCCAAAAAATACTTGCAAATGGCCAGTACCCAAAACATAGCCACCTTTACTCCAAACCCAAGAAATAGTAAAATTCAAAATTCTAAACCCCCAAAAAATAGTCCTAGCAGGCAAAATTCAATTCCCTCCCCCTGGAGGTAGGAATGGCTAACAAGTATTCTGTTACTGGACCTTTAGCCTGCCCCAATGGGAATGGCTAGAGGTCCTGTACCAGACCTCTAGACACTTGCTTTCTATTAACTTTAATGTGACATAAATTTTAAGAAAAATTTCTTTTCACTTTATTCAAAGAAGAGGGTGAACGAAGTTATGAGAGCGAACAGAAGTATGAGAACGGGATAATGCCCAGTGAGAGGAAAATTCTGATGTTGATTACAAGTGTCATAACATGCTGATTGACTTTGTTTAAACTTAAGAATGCAGAAAATGATGTCACTGACCTTCCATTAGAAGCAAGTGCTAATATCCTGATTCTTTCCAGTTTATGGAATAGGTCATCTGGGAGAAAATCAAGACTACATGTATATATAATGGCAGTGGCTAGGAATACGAGTCTGTATCTCTAGCAGTGTAGGCTAGAGATATGGGTCCATATTCCTAGCCTATATACGCTAGAGATACCCATCGATGCCACTTGCCAGACCCGTATGTTTTTGTTTGGAATACAGGTCCATATTCCAAGCCATATAGGCTAGAGATATGGGTCAGTACCAATAACCAGGTTATGACAAGGAATACAGCACTTTAAATTATCAGTATAACTTCAATACTGCGTGGTGTCCTCCTCCAAAAATAGATCATTGCTTCAGGATATATGAAGATCATGAAGTAAGATTTTAAGCCCTCATATTAGTAGCCTTCTTTTTTCCTATTAGATGTTTTCTTGCTCTTAAATAATCATTGGTACTGCATGTCCCACTGTAAATGATATATACATTATGGAAGAAATGATATTTGGCTGCAGAACTTCAAGTTTTTTTGCAAGGGCCCCATAAATAGATTAGTTTAATTTTAAAGTAAATATAAGTTTATACAGAGACTGCTCATTGTTTTATAATGTGCAGTTAATTGTTTTATTTTATTGCTTGTAGCTTAGTAAGGCTACTCACCTTCAGATAGTTTTTCAAACCTGAATTAACGTTGTTAGTACATTAAAGGCATAATTTCACAACTCTAACAAATTGAGGCCGAAACGGATTACTGGTAACCCTTGTCCTGTTAAATAAATTAAGATGCCACACCCATTTCTAATTTTCAGCCAATCAGATCACTTGATCCAGATTGTTGATATAAATTCATGTACTTAGTAGCAAACAGTGCAGATCCAGAGGCTTCTTCAGAAGCCAACTGATCTGGATCTACACTGTTTGCAAAGGCAGGACATATCCGGGTTCAGCAGGACTAGGGTTAAGAAAACATCAGAACCAGCTCAACAAACCAGTTAAAGGTAATTTACGGACAAAATAAGCTGGTAGATTGAGGTTCAAAAGCAATGTTTTAGATGTTTTTTTTCTTCAGTGTTTCAATACAATTATTGTTTTTTTGCTGGTTAACCCTTAAAGCACCAAGAAAAACTGCATCTGAAAATGTCGTGTGTTTATGTCGTCTGCTGAATATTCTTGCAGACTTTTCAAACCTATTTTTGCATACAGGCAAACAGTGTGGACCCAGATCAGACTGCTTCTAAAGGAGCAGTCTGATCTGGGTCCACACTGTTTGCAGAAGTGGCTTTTAAAGTAACCAGCAGAAGACAAAGCAGATGACAATAGTTGTGATTGGCACTTTAAGGGTTAAGGTTAATGTCCTAAAACTTTGAATGTTTTAATTCATTCCATACTATATTGGCTTAAATTTGGTTTTTATCCAATGTTTTTTAAAGTTATTAGTGGAATGGCAAACAATGTAGATCAAGATCAGACTTCTCCTTCAGGATTTTCAAAATTTTCATTTGTCTCAGGGTTATATATGGCCTTTATCTCACAAAAATTATTAATACTATTCTTACCAAAAAGCAGTTCAGACAGAGATATGCAAGTTGTATTATTAGAATGTATGTTAATGTGTCAGATTTTATTTTATTCCCCTTATTATTTTATATTAATCAGTAAAAACTTGTTTTAACAATGTGTACATGGAAAAACATGTTTTCACACCTGCTGTTTGGTTACTCCACTGCTTTCTAGTCTTTCTGTGCTTTTCAAGCATTCTATGCAACATACATATTATTACATTTGCCTAGTCTAGTGTATTACTGCCATAGGCTGTTGCAACTTATTCAGTTAAAATCTGGGAAAGAATCAGGACCTTGCATTTGGTAAATGTAGACTGCATATGGTATGCTGTCAACATGTTCTCCAGTTATTGTTCACCTAAATTTGTTTGCCTTTCTCTCCATTTTCAGAGAGGCAATGTTGTTTAGAAGCTAAAAGTTAAGAAGTGCTTACAATCAACGCTTTACCATACAGATTCATAAAACTTTGGTTTAAGTGTCAAGATTCAAATTTATTAGAGCTTTGAAAAATAGTTTTTTGCAGTTCTCATTTTATTGTCCTCTTCCTGTTCAAGTTAATATTTTACATGTTGCAGTGAAATTACAATAAAATCATTTATAGAGAGTCATTACTGAGTTTACTTTTATCCAAGAACAGTCCTTACATTGAAATAAAAACCTGGACACTTTTTGTTATAATGGTATTTCAAAAGGTCCTGAATTTTAGCATGCTGGCAGTTCTTCTTACATTTTTATTCATTAAAAGACAAGAAGATTTATTTTTGCTGAAATTCACATTTAGAACATGTTAACCCTGGTCCTACTGAACCTGGATATGCCTTGCCTTGCCTTTGCAAACAGTGTAGATCCAGATCAGTTAGCTTCTGATCTGAATCTTCACTGTTAGTCATTAAGTATGTGAACTTGTATCAACAACTTGTGTCATATAATCTGAATAGCTGAAAATTAGAAGTGGGAGTAGCATCTTAATTTATTTAGCATGGCAAGATTAATTTTATTTACTTCCAATATTCTTTGTAGGTTTGAAAATTGAAGGCTATAAGATAACATAAGAAGGGATGATAATATGAGAAACAGTTATAAATGTAGGCCACTGAAACAAATACCATAGATGGGAGAACCTTGAAGACAGATGCATGTCAAGATTCTGCCTGTTTATGTTCAAGGTCTTGCTTAATTAAAATGGCCCAAACAAAAGCAATTTATGATTTTGATACTATTGATTTTCATTAGACTGATGAGAGATTCATTCTTTGATCTGATAAACTGGGTAATTAGCAGACCAAATTTTAACTTACTGTCATAAAAGGTACCCAAATTATGACCTCCAAGAGAAACACAGACGTTACATTTCTTAGACTCTGGTTACAAACCTGATATATGCACATATGAACATAACATCACTGCAAAATGCTATATGCCCCTCTGCTGCCTTTGGTAGGCTGAGGCATAAAAATGTAAAAAAAGAAAAAAAAAAAAAAAGGATAAATGCTGTCCTGTCACAGGACAGCAAAGGTCACCTGAATTTGCCAGTATAAAATGAAACAAGAATTCTGCAGGAGTTGACGTTGCTCCTGCATATGGCAAAGCCATATGTGTATAATACATAGGGAAGTAAGTAACAGAATTCAAACTTCGGGTCATGATATTTAAAGTATGATACTTATACATGAAATACTCTTCAAGATATAAGGCAAAATCACTGGACCATGAAATATAGGTCTTTGTAACCTACATTTATTTTGAAGTCAAACCAAGTCATACTGAGTAATAATCGGAAAGTAAGATGTTTATACACCAAATATTCTTCAAGATATAAGGTAAAATCACTGGACTGTGAAATACAGGTCACTGTTACCTACATTTATTTTGAGGTCAAAGTCCAGCGCATAATGACTCATAATTGGAAAGTATTTTGTTTATACAGGAAATACTTTTCATGATATAAGGCAAAATCACCAGACTGTAAAATATTGGTCACTGTGACCTACATGTATTTTAAGGTCAAACTTGGGGTCACACTGACTCATAATTGAAAGTATGATGTTCAAACATGACATACTCTTCAAGATATAAGGCAAAAACATTGGACTGTTAATAAAGGTCACTGTGACCTTCAATATGTATGATGTTTATACATCACATACTCTGCAATATATACCACAAAATTACTGGACTGTGAAATGTAGGTCACTGTAACCTACATTTATTTTGAGGTCAAATTTCAGAATATACTGACTCATAATCCGTAAGAACGAAGTGTGTACATGAAATATTCATCAAGTTATAGGGAAAATCACTTGACAGTGAAATGTAGGTCACTGTGACCTACATTTATTTTGATGTCAAATTTCAGGTCATACTGACTCATAATATGATGTTTATACATCAAATACTTTTCAAAATATAAGGCAAAATCACTGGACCATGAAATATAAGTCTCTGTGACCTATATTTATTTAGCGGTCAAACAGCAGTTAATACTGACATAATCAGAAAGTATGATGTTTATACATGAAATAATCTTCAAGATGTAAGACAAAATTACTGGGCAATTAAACCCTTCAAGATATAAGATAAGGGGGTGGTTGGGTGATGCAAAGGTGTCGTGTATTATGTCACTGGGGAATCCAACTGAGATTGGCTTACAGTTGGGCAAGGTCTGCTATCCTTGCAGCATGTAAGGGTTGAGAGGGAATGTTTTTATTTCTTCTGTTTCTTCACTTTCATTCATTTTCATTCATTTTTCTCTTTCTTCCCTGTCCCTGTCTAACATCTCCTCTACTATCTCTTCTATTTTTTTCCTCCCTTTCTCTGGGAGATGACACAAAATGGCCCACAAGGATTGACGTGTGTTTAAACCCCAACACAACCAAAAAGATATAAGGCAAAATTACTGGACTGTGAAATATAGGTCATGTTGACCTTCACTTCATGACCTACCAGTCAATATCACAAGGTTGACCGATGTCTGACCAAGTATTGGTCTAAGTTGTTTTTATAATACAAAAGTAGAAAAAAATAACAACATTTTTTACAGATGTCCTAGACTTTGACCTGTTATACATTTTGTCCCCTAGTTCCAACCAGGGCATGACCCAGGGGCAGCTAAATAAGAGAGTTGAAGTTTTATTTAGGTTTGGATAAGTAGCAAAACAAACTTCAACTTCCTTGCATAAAACATACCCAAGTTGTGACCTCTAAGAGAAATGAGGGCCTAAATGTCAATGTAAACTTAACCCTTGTCCTGCTGAACCCAGATATACCATGTCTTTGCAAACATACAAGATCAGTTGGCTTCTTTGTTTGTCATTTAATATGTGAACTTGTATCAAAAACCTGGATCAAGTAATCTGATTGGCTGAAAATTAGAAGTGGGTGTGGCTTCTCAATTTATTCAGCAGGACAAGAGTTAAACATTTGTATACATTTTGACCCCAAGTCCAGGGCAACATTTTGACCCCTAGTCCAGGGGCAACTCTAGCAAATAGTTGAAGGTTTAGGTCAGGGTAAGTAGCATACAAAATTTTAACTTCCTGGCATAAAATTTAAAAAGTACCAAATTTATAACCGCCAAGAGAAACATGGAGGTAAACATCAATATAAACTTGAATATTTGTTAGATTCTGGTAGACATGACATTTGCACATATGGACGTTACATCACGTCAAAACGTGGGCATAAAAAAAGGAAAAGAAAACGTACATGAATTTGCAAAATTATTTAGTTTGATTGATTGGAAACTATGTAAAAGATCTAAATGAACATACCAATGAAATGCTACAGTCACAAAGCACAGCTCTACCGAGGCACCAGAAAAAGGAGAGATGAGGAACAAAAAAATGCCACATATGAAGCCACCAATGCACAAAGAAAGAACTTCAACAGAGGAACCACCCTGGAATGACCAGTAGGACTTGTGGACTTAACGCTTAGCACTCTGGGTAAAATTTTCAGCAGACGATATTTTGAAATATTTTTCTTATTTTTCCCAGAAAACAGGATTTGACATTTCATGCAAATTGTCTCCGGAGACAATTTGCATGAAATGTCAAATCCTGTTTTCTGGGAAAAATAAGAAAAATAACATCATTTTGTCATCTGCTGAAAATGCCCAGAGAGTGGTAAAGGTTAATAACCAGTTTACTCCCTCAAAACCTCACCCTTAATTCTGATGCAGCTCCAGATTACAAATACCTATTTGGTCCACATTGTGGTCCTCTGCCTCACTTGTGAAACATCACAATGAACCGCATGAAATCAAGAATACTATAATGAAACAAAGCAAAAAACTCATTGGCAATCTGAAACCAGAAGACAATAAAACCACAAACAGGACCACAGACATTGAGAGTCAGGCTCTGACCTGTATAATAAAGACTTGCATTGAACTGTTTACCACATTCCTTTTTGACACATCATCATCATTGATTAAGACTTACACAGGGATTATAGCTATTATTTTTAGCTCACCTGAGCAAAAGCTCAGAGTGATCTATTGTGATCACCCTCTGTCTGTCGTCAACAATTAGTTTGTTAACACTCTAGAGGTCACAGTTTTGAACTTTTGACCCAGTCTTGATGAAACTTGCCGAGAATGTTTGCCCCTATGAAATCTAGGTCAAGTTCGATACTGGGTCACTTGGGTTCAAAAACTAGGTCACCAGGAATCAAAGGAAAAAACTTGTTAACACTCTAGAGGTCACATTTTTGAAGCAGTCGTCATGAATATGGCTCAAAATGTTTGCCTTGATGATTTCTAGTTAAGTTCGAAACTGGGTCACTTTGGGTCAAAAACTAGGTCATCAGGCCAAATCAAAGGAAAACTTTGTTAACATTCTAGCGGTAACATTTTTGAAGCAATCATCATGAATCTTGCTCAAAATGTTTGTCTTGGTGAGTTCTAGATCAAGTTTGAAACGGGGTCACTTGGGGCCAAAAACTAGGTCACCGGGCCAAATCAGCAGAAAACATTGTTAACACTAGCGGGTCACATTTTTGAAGCAGTCATCAAGAATCTTGCTCAAAAAGTTTGTCTTGATGATTTCTAGGTAAAGTTCGAAACTTGGTCACGTGGGGTCAGAAACTAGGTCACCTGGCCAAATCAGAGGAAAACCTTGTTAACACTCTAGCAGTCACATTTTTGAAGCAATCATCATGAATCTTGCTCAAAATGTTTGTCTTGATGATTTCTAGGTCAAATCTGAAACTGGGTCACTTGGGGTCAAAAACTAGGTCACCAGGCCAAATCAAAGGAAAACCTTATTAAAACTCTAGCGGTCACATTTTTGAAGCAATCGTCATGAATCTTGATAAAAATGTTTGTCTTGATGAGTTCTAGGTCAAGTTCTAAATTGAGTCACTTGGGGTCAAAAACTAGGTCACGGGGCCAAATGAGCAGAAAACCTTGTTAACACTCTAGCGGTCACATTTTTGAAGCAATCATCATGAATCTTGCTCGAAATGTTAGTCTTGATGATTTCAAGAAGGGTTCGAAACTTGGTCAGGTTGGGTCAAAAACTTGGTCGCCTGGCCATCTCAGTGTAAAACCTTGTTCACACTCTAGCGGTCACATTTATGAAACAATCTTTATGAATCTTGCTCAAAATCTTTGTCTTCATGATTTCTAGGTCAAGTTTGAAACTGGGTCACTTGGAGTCAAAAACTAGGTCACCTGGCCAAATCAAAGGAAGACATTGTTAACTCTCTAGAGGTTACATTTTTGAAGCAATCCCAAAATGTTTGTCTTGATGATTTCTAAGTTTGAAACTGGGTCACATGGGGTAAAAAACTAGGTCACCATGCCAAAAACAAAAACCTTGTTAACACTCCAGAGGTCACATTAGTAGTAGTAGTAGTAATAGTAGTATGAATCATGAATTTCAGCTTTCGTCCTCAGAAGAAATCAACCTAAAGTACATTGAATTCTATAAAGGTTACCCTTGGAAACAAACACATGGCTGCAGATAAGAGGGGGTGCCTTATATCTGGAGCTATGCAAGGGTATTTAACCGTTACCATGCTGAATAAATGATGATGCCACACCCACTTCTAATTTTCAGCCAATCAGATTACTTGATCCATGTTGTTGATATTATTCATATTCTTAAAGACAACAGTGCAAATCCAGATCAGTTGGCTCCTGAAGAAGCCAGCTGATCTGGATCTAAACTGTTTGCAAAGGCAGGGCATATCTGCATTCAGCAGGACTAGGGTTAAGAGAGTGAAAATCCGAGTAAAGTTTGTTCTTAAACTTTTCAGAGGCAATTCTGGCTATATTGACCTACACAGAAGAGCCGGTAGAATTGATGAGGCGGAGAAAAATGAAGCGCGAAATCCTATTCCAATACCTAGTGGATTGTCATGTTGTTTTTAAAGTCTCTGCAGATAAGAAAGAGCTGATTCAAGAAATCCTGAGATACTGGGGAGTAGTGGCCGTTGATCTGCAAGATGTAGGGTTTGATTATTTCTCCTACCAAACAGCTGAATATCAGAGGACTTGTTAAGGAGGGGTTTTGATGATAATTCTGGGATAATTTTCTCCAGTTCTCCATAAAAACATACCTTGTGGGTACTTGTTAGAATTGCTTGAGGCAGTTCTAAGAAATACCCACAATGTATGCTTTTGTGGAGAAATAACAAAAAATGTCCTTGAAACAATTTCCTATCAGCTACATACCCTCCTGAACAATTTTAGCACGTTATCTGGGCTCAGTTGTTCAAAACTAACGATGTTAGTTAAAACTTTGATCATTAAATATGTCATATATGCTATTTTTGTGGCACCTGCATTAGTACGCAGGTGCAATATAGGCGTGCCGTGACCCATCCGTTCGTCCGTTCGTCAATAACTGACTTGTAAGCGCAACTGCTCCTACAGTTTTAAGCCAATCATTTTGAAACCTCACAGATGTTTTGGCCATGGCGTGTAGATGTGCATATTGTTTGCTCATAATTCTCAGATTTTTTTTTTCAACTTTTTCCGCTTTGTTAACTTAGTCAGTTTCTACCTAAAACCCTTATAGTCAGTGGGTGTCTCGTGAGCACAACTCCTCCTACAGTTTTTGGCCAATCATTTTGAAACTTCACAGATGTTTTGGCCATGGTGTGTAGATGTGCATATTGTTTTATTCATAATTCTCAGATTTTTTTTTCAACTTTTTCCGCTTTGTTAACTTAGTCAGTTTTTACCTAAAACTCTGATTGTCAGTGGGTGTCTCGTGAGCGCAACTCCTCCTACAGTTTTTGGCCAATCATTTTGAAACTTCACAGATGTTTTGGCCATGGTGTGTAGATGTGCATATTGTTTGCTCATAATTCTCAGATTTTTTTTTTTAACTTTTTTCGCTTTGTTAACTTAGTCAGTTTTTACCTAAAACCCTTATAGTCAGTGAGTGTCTCGTGAGCGCAACTCCTCCTTCAGTTTTTGGCCAATCATTTTGAAACTTCACAGATGTTTTGGCCATGGTGTGTAGATTTGCATATTGTTTGCTCATAATTCTCAGATTTTTTTTTTTCTTAACTTTTTCTGCTTTGTTAACTTAGTCAGTTTTTACCTAAAACCCTTATAGTCAGTGGGTGTCTCGTGAGCGCAACTCCTCCTGCAGTTTTAGGCCAATAGTTTTGAAACTTCTCAGATGATTAGGTCAGGGTCTGAAGATTTGCATATTGTTTGCACATAAATCTCAGATTCCTTTTTTCAACTTTTTCCGCTTTGTTAACTTTATTGTTTGCACATAAATCTCAGATTCATTTCAGCAGAGTTAGGGGCCCTTGATTTATGCCCAAAATTGGTTTCTGCTCAATATCTTGTGAAAGAATTGATGGATTAGGATCATATTTTGCATACATATTGTTGTTAACAATACCTAGCTTGGGATTGTCACATGACATTTTTCGTCAATTTTCAGCTGAGTTACTGGCCTTGATTAATGGGCAAAAATGATATCCGCTCAATATCAATATCTTGTGAAATAATGGACAGGTTTAGATCAAATTTTGCAAGCCAATATTCCAAATTTTCTACTTTTCAATACAAATAGGAACTTGTATGACATAATCCCCGCAGGTGCGGCATCGCTTCCGCGTATTTCTTGTTGTTTTTTTTTTTGCTGAAAAATATGAGTAGCTTTTGCATTTGCAAAAGCAACTCATATTTTTTCAGCAATAATACCTGTGAATTAGATATTGTACTTACTAGAACAGTTAATATTTTGACCACTAACAAGCATGTTAAGCTAATGATGTTTTGAACAACTGGGCTCTGGCATATAAACTGAGAGCCAGAAAAAACTTTACTCTTTTTTTTTTTCTGGTTGTTAATAAGTAGAGTCAGAAAATTGATTTTCAGGTAAAAAAGTTGTCAAAATTTCAGTCAAATCCGTGAAAATTATTCAATAAAATCATTCCACATCAAATTTAGTCTGCTAAACACATGTTCCTGCACTTAATTTTTCACCATCATAAAACCACCAATGTTTGAGAGAAAATCTGTAAATTGTAGGTTCATTAATACAAGTGTCTAACATAACGGCCAAAATGAAAACACAAAATGTTAATGCACAATTTGATTTGGTTACCATTTTAAACAAATAGGATATAACATTGATATTATGTGGTGCATGCTCAAATAATTGTTAATAGTTATACATGTACTTTCATCTTCAATTGCATGGCTTGGGGTAGACATGCTTCATTTCAGTTTGATTTGAATTGTCATTCATAGCTCCATATAAGTGCTTTTTTTTCAGCCAAAAAGTATTGATGTTTTTACATTTCTCCACGAAAACATATGTTGTAGGTATATTAGAAGCATCTCACTGAAATATGTTTTTGTGCAGAAGGAAGAAAATTATTCAGCAAATAACCCCTCTTATCTGGAGCTATTGTCATTCAATGCAGTACCTTAACAATTGTAAAATATTTCAGCTTCCTGTCAATTACACAAAACTGCTATTTGGATATCAATTCAAAACACTGGACAAGGAAAATTGCATTGCAGACTTATGCAATGTCCAATTTTGTAAATCTCACACGTCGGAAACATAAATTAGACCTAAAACTGGAAGAAGACTTAGTGCTTGTCAGACTTGATGAAATGAAACAGTATAAAGTTCTAAGTCTAGCTTAAGAGTTCTTTAGTGATTGACTGTCATATTCACAGATGCCTAGGGTTAGGTGAGCCTTCTGGCCAACTCTGATCTCTTGCATAGAGTTTTAAAAAGATTTCATGCTTTTTACTATAATTCGAACACTTCTGATATGCAAATACTTTAGTTGTGATGGTGAAAGAGATTTTTGTAAAACTTTGTTTGTCTAGAAGTTCCAAGCATTTTATGACCATCAGAAGTGTTCGAATTATAGCAAAATGCAAATAAAAAAACATAAAAAAAGATGTTTGCATGTGACCAGTTTGACAATTTTTTAGCTCACTTGAGCCGTGGTCGTCTGTCGCCATCCACACTTTAGAACTGGAATATCTTTGCAGCCTACTAGCAGATCTCAACCAAATTTTATCTGTAGCATGTCTTTGGTGGGGGATTGCTTGCATTTGCATTTTAGGAAAATTACTTTAGAACTTTGGTTGCTATGGCAACTGATAGGTCCCATAGGCTTGCTATAGGAAAATACTTGTGAACAGCGTAGCTTCTTCATTATGCCCCACCACAAAAAGTGGTAAGAGTATTATGTTATAGCATCTGAAATTTTGAGTGTCCGTCTATCAGACTGTCTGTCCGTCCGTCCGTCAGCGCCTCCATCATTCGAGTCAGCTCCATAACTCTGATACAGTCAGAGATATTTTCACCAAACCTCACACAGATGTAAAGTTCTATGAGATGACGTGCAGAACACACAAACCGTAACTCTTGTTTGCCTACTTCCGGAGTTATTGCCCCCTGAACTTTGAACAAAGCCATTTCTACCATGTACTTATGTCAGCTCTGTATGTTGAAAACCGTTCCAGATATATTCACAAAATTTCACACAAATGTAAAACATTATGAGACAACATGCAGAACACATGAACCGTAAAGCTGCTTTGCCTACTTTTGGAAGTTTTGCCCTTTGAACATTGAACATAACCATTTCAAGTATGTCCGCTCTATAAGTTGAAAACCGTGCCAAATATTTTGATGAAACTTCACACAAATGTAAAACATCATGAGATCAGGTCCAGAACACAAGAACGGTAGCTCTGGTTAACCTACTTTTGGAGTTATGGCACTTTGAACTGTGAAAATAGTGATTTCTGTAATATATTTGTGTCCACTCTGTGACTTGAAAACTGTTCGAGATATTTTCTTGAAACTTTTTGCAAATGTATATCACCATGATACAATTTGCAAAACACAAAAACCCTAATTCTGTCTTACCTGTTTTTAGAGTTTCTGCCCTTTGAACATAGTCAATAGTGATCCAAGTCATATATGTGTGCCCTTTCTTTTACATGAAAACAGTTTCAAAGATTTCCTTAAAGCCCTGCAAAAATGTAAAGGGACATAACATGTAGAACACATTTTATTTTTGAAAGAGTTATGGCACTTGCTTGATGTAAATGCAGTGGCGGGGCATGGTGCAGTGCTTGTAGCACTTTTATTTTTTGTTGGATCTTCTTGAAACTTGCAGATAACAATGACATGCATAAAATCTCAGACGAATTCTAAAATGGGTCAGATCAGACCAACAATAGCAGAGTTACATCTCCTTGATTGTCAAAAATGGTCATTATCCTGAACTGAAATGCCAGTTGACTCCAAAAACTTGGTTGGAAGCATCAGGGTGACTTGTGGTTCAACTATTGGTTTTCATTTACTCTGGCACACAGTAGAAATAGCCATGAGTACTCATCTTTGTTTATCATAGTGATTAATTTGATTTTTATGTCTTTGCCTGATGCATTGACTGAGTTGGGAGCCTATATGGGAACCAAATTTTTTTATGTATTTCTATATTATGAGTAGCATCAGGACCCAGGGTGAAAGTGGCCAGCTGTAAAAGTGCTCCCCCTCCACACCCTCTCCCTTCCCCCGGTGGTTTATGCTGCTGACCTTTCTAAGGTAGTGGTCCCAGTATTAGTCTTACTTTTTAGCTCACCTGAGCTGAAGGCTCAAGGTGAGCTTTTGTGATCACTCAAGGTCTGTCATCGTCATCGCCCGTCGGTCCGTCCACAATCTTTAAATAACATCTCCTAAACCACTGATTGGATTTTGACCAAACTTCACAGGAATGATCCTTGGTTGGTCCTCTTTCAAACTTGTTCAAATGGTTCCGGTCCATTGTATATCTAGGTCACACGAGCTAAAAATAGATTTTTTAACTAAAAAAAAATCTTCTTGTCAGAAACTACTGGACCCATTTCAATATAATTTTGCAGAAATGTTCCTTTGGTGATCCCCTACCAAGATTGTTCAAGCCATTAGGATGCATGAAAAAACATGGCCGCCAGGGGCGGGGCTTATTTTCCCTATATATCTATATAGAAAACTTTAAAAATCTTCTTGTCAGAAACCACTGGACCGATTTCTATATAATTTAGCGGAAATGTTCCTTTGGTGATCCTTTAATAACATTGTTCAAGCTGTTTGAATTGGTCAAAAAACATGGCTGCCAGGGGCGGGGCTTATTTTCCCTATATATCTATATAGAAAAATATAAAAATCTTCTTGTCAGAAACCACTGGACCGATTTCAATATAATTTTGCAGAAATGTTCATTTGGTGATCGTCTACCAAGATTGTTCAAGCCATTTGGATTCGTCAAAAAACATGGCCACCTGGGGGCAGAGCTTATTTTCCCTATATAATCTATATGGAAAACTTTAAAAATCTTCTTGTCAGAAACCACTGGACCGATTTCAGTATAATTTTGCAGAAATGTTCCTTTGGTAATCCTCTACCAAGATTGTTCAAGCCATTTGGATTGACGCCAGGGGGCGGGGGTTATTTTCCCTATATATCTAAATAGAAAAGTTTAAAAATCTTCTTTTCAGAAACCACTGGACAGATTTTAATACAACTTGGCAGGAATGTTTCTTTTGTAACCTTCTACCAAGATTGTTCAAGCCGTCATGATTCGTCAAAAACCATGGCTGCCAGGGGGTGGGGCTTTTTTTCCCTATATATAGAAAACTTTTAAAATCTTCATGTCAGAAAGCACTGGACGGATTTCTATATAACTAGGCAAAAATGTTTCCGAGGTGATCCTCTACCAAGATTGTTCAAACCGTCATGATTTGTCAAAAAACATGGCCACTAGGGGGCGGAGCTTATTTTTCCTATATATATCTTAAAAATCTTCTTGTCAGAAACCACTGGACCGATTTCATTAATACTTGGCAGAAATCTTTCCTTGTTGACCCTCTACCAAGATTGTTCAATATTCATGATTTGTCAAAAAACATGGCCGCCAGGGGAGCGGGGCTTATTTTCCCTATATATCTATATAGAAAAGTTTAAAAATCTTCTTGTCAGAAACCAATGGACCAATTTTAACATAACTTGGCAGGAATGTTGCTTTGGTGACCCTCTACCAAGATTGTTCAAGCCGTCATGATTCGTCAAAAAGCATGGCCGCTAGGGGTGGGGCATATTTTCCCTATATACATTGTGTTATATTGTTCTTGTGTTTTTCAGTCCTTTGAGCATTGCGATTATGATTACCTTGCTTAGGGAAGGGAGAGCTAATCTTAGTGCTTTTCATACGTTTGTTCGATTTGTGCTTGTTTGGTTTCGTCTGTTCCCTCTTCCTCTTGGTGTCTGGGAAGGGCTGCAGCTTGTGATTGTGACACTCCCAGGATTTTCTCTTACCTTTTTTGTAGATAAAAAAGAGATAAAAATCATTCCAATGAGAAATCCAAGATGGCTGCTATGGCCGCTGTGTTTTGCGCTTCATCTCCTGAACCAAAAGGCCAGTTGACTTGAAACTTAGTAGAAAGCATCAGGGTGACTTGTAGATCAAAATTAGCTAAACTCCTATCAGACACCCATGATGACTGCCACGGCCACTATCTTAGAAATTTATTTTGCACTTCCTCCTGAACCGAAAGGCCAATTTACTTGAAACTTGGTAGGAAACTTGGTAGGAAGTATCAGGGTGACTTGTAGATAAAAAATATCTAAATTTTGGTCTTATCAGAAATCCAAGATGGCCACCATCTTGAAAATCTATTTAGAACTTCTTTTGAACAGAAAAGCAATTGATTAGAAAATTGATAGGAAGTATATCAGGGTGACTTGTAGATCAAAAATATATAGCTAAAATCATTCTGATCAGAAATCCAAGATGGTTGCCCTAGCAGCCATGTTGAAAATCTATTTTGAACTTTTTTATCCTGAATCAAAAGGCCACTTGACTCGAAACTTCATTGGAAGTACATGTATCGAGGTAATTTGTAGATCAGAAGTAGCTAGAAATCCAAGATGGCTGCCATCTCAAAAATCTATATTGAAGTTCTTCTCTTGAACCAAAAGGTCAATTGACTCGAAACTTTTCTGGTAATCAGGTGAGCGATACAGGGCCATCTTGGCCCTCTTGTTTAGGTATTTGTTGAAATGACTTCATCAGAGTTTGTACACTTTTGAGTCCACAGTTTAACACTTACCATGTTATGGGCAAATTCAGCAGATGACAAACTGATGATATTTTTCTTATTTTTCCCAGCAAATAGGATCTGACACCTCATGCAAATTGTCTCCTTAGCAAGAATTAGAAAAATATTTCAATATGTCTTCTGCTGAAATTTTTACCCAGCATGCAAAGTGTTAAATATAGCATGTTCAATTATATTTCAGATGGATGTTGATGTGTCAGATGAATCTATTAACTCAGATCCAAAGCCAGGTACTTCCACAGTTACCCAGGGAGCACAAACACCAAATGGACAAATCTCTCCTGTTGGAATACAGACAGACACACCGAGAACTCAGTCCCAGTCTTCTTCTGCTAATTTACAATACAGTAATGGATATAGTCATCCGACACATGCTTCAAACCACATTGACACAGGGCAGTATGTTCCTCAGCGTCCACTTTTAAGCCACGGTGATACGGACCAAACTGCAAACTTTAATCGTTCCCATACTGACCCTACTATACAAGCACTAGGTGAACAGTTTGCCCGCTGGTTTTACGAGATGTTGAATTCCTTCAATCCCACTGTTGCAGGTACTGCAAAAGACTTTGGTCCTCATCATTTCTGGGATGACGCTAAAATAAGAATTGTCTCTGTTACCCCATCTCCAAGTACAGAGGAGTATGTTGGGCCCCAATTAGTTGCTGATAGACTGATTTCTTTCACAAAAGAGGAACAGCTTCTTTTTAATCCCAACATTGGACAAGATGGCCTATTTGTAAAATCTAGTCGACATGGATTAGTCATGATATTAGTGTGTGGGACAATTCACCGCAGTAATGAATGTCTCGGAGTGTTTCAACAAGTATTTGGAATTATAAAAGATCCAAGGTTTAATGATAATTGGAAGATAAAAGTAACATATCTGGATGTTAAAAGCTCGCAAGTAACTGCAATGCCAAAACTGGAAGGAAATGTCGAAACCTTAGTAAATTCCTTGATTCCTGTGTGATACTGGTGCTTTGATGATACTTATACTTTGGACGCATCAAACGGTGTCTTTAATGGGAACTGACACTCTGTCAAGGGAGGTAACACTTTCAAAATTGTTTTGCTTTCCTTCTGAAAAAGGGTCTGCTCTGAAAGGAAAGAATTTGCTCCTGATGGGAGCAAATTCTTTCCTTTTAGAGTAGACCCCACTCCCGATGGGAGCAAATTCTTTCTTTTTAGAGTAGACCCCTTTTCGGAAGGGACTCAGTGTGCAGAAAAACAAACAGGAAGTAACAAAAGTTGTGTCCCTTGTAAAGCATGGCAGAAAATCTACAAAGTAAAGTGTATTGATTCCCCTTCAGCATGCCAAATATACATGTAGTATGTACCCAAAGTACTCAAACAGAATGGCCTTATCATACAGTACAGGCCTAGAATAGACACCACAGAATGCAGTGTCAGATTACGGCTTACACTGTTTGCCACCCATCTAGCAATTTTAGACACTTCAACAGGTAGTAAAAAGGGGAATTTAAATTTTTGAGCAAGTATGGTAAGGAGTTTAAGGTGCCCAACTGTTAAGAGTAAATATGGTTTTTGATTCATTCTGTACATTCAGGCAGTACTGTCCTTAGAGCTTCTACTTGTTGGATATATTCTGTAGGACGGACAGTATCCACCCAGCTAGCATTCTACGTAAATCTACATCGGGCCGTCATCGGCCCGTCAGCTACCCTGACGGGCCGATGACGGCCCGATATAGATTTACGTAGAATGCTGACTGGGCAGTGTGTCTGTCAGCAGACAGCAGTGAACCTGACCAGACTGCATGGCTGCACAGGTTGTTATGATCTTTACTTGTCCTCATTTGTGCCACTGGCTTTTTTTTTTTTTTATCTTGGCATGGCTCAGTTCATTGTTGTTCCAATGTTTTGACTGTGATAAATTCTGTCTTTATTTATGGCAGATTATGAGACTGGGTATAAATGTATGTAAATGTAGTTGTTATAGAATAGACATTAACCCTAGTCCTGCTGAACCCGGATAGGTCCTGTCTTTGCAAACAGTGTAGATCCAGATCAGTTGGCTTCTGAAGAAGCCAACTGATCTGGATCTGCACTGTTTGTCATTAAGTATGTGAATTTATATCAAAAATCTGGATCAAGTAATCTGATTGGCTGAAAATGAGAAATGGGAGTGGCATCTTAATTTATTCAGCATGACAAGGGTTGAGGATGCCCAAAAATTGCTGAAACATCAAAGTCTGGTAATCACGTGGCTTGCGCTCTATTCATTTAGGGGAATGCTTTTAGTATATGGATGGGTACTCTTTTTATACCCCACCACTAATGTATGGCAGGGTATTATGGCATCACGTTAGCTGTCCATCCTTCTGTCTGTCTGTCCGTCCATCTGTCTGTCGTATGTGCGTCAGTATTTCCATCTGTATTTTTGTTTCGGGATGATAACTTGAGTAAATATCAATGGATTTTCACCAAACTTGGTATCATCTGCTTGGTGCAAAAACAGTGTAAGTGCAGAATGGCAACTTTTCAGGAGAAAAAAAAACTGTTTTATTTAACAATGGTAAAGTAAACCATCCTATAAG
This sequence comes from Anodontia alba, assembly GCA_964016985.1. Classification (NCBI taxonomy): domain Eukaryota; kingdom Metazoa; phylum Mollusca; class Bivalvia; order Lucinida; family Lucinidae; genus Anodontia; species Anodontia alba. The sequence continues at coordinate 12,525,040 of OZ024829.1, forward strand.
CTGGTTACTACAATGTAAACTTCTTGGAAAAATGGCCTTTATAAAAAATATTAACCATTTAAATTTAGGCACACGTTCTGCACTGAGTGTGTTGGCCCAAGAACAGTGTAAGTGCACTCACACACCACTCAATGCTAAAACTGTGTAAGTGCACAAACCTTATTTTTTTAACATTTTACATGGTAAAGCAATAAATTAAAGGCATTCTGCATGGTAGATGCACTCTCATTTTGCAAATTCTAGCAGCAGAATTTAATATTTTTGAGGTTTTAAAAAAGTTGGTGCAAAAACGGTGTAATTGCACTTACACTGTTTTTGCGGCAACTTTTTTCAAATGTTCAGCACAGAAATGGTGTAACTGACAAAAACATTTGCAAAATGCCCAGATAGATCAAGATTTAGGCAGAATCCAGCTGTAGTACTTATTTACCATTTGTATTATGTCCTTAGGCACCCATTTATGCAAAACAGCTATTTTGGCCAAAACGTCAGTTTCACTGTTATTGCACCAAGCAGATGGTATATGCATTGATATTGTTGAGGTCTGGAAGATAACTTGAGTAGAAATTAATGGATTTTCACCAAATTTGGTTCGTGCATTGATATTGTGAAGATCTTGGTTGGGATTGCTAATGGGCAAATTTTGTCAATTTCTGACGGAGCTATCTGCCAGCGATATATCCAGATTTTCGTTTCTGAACAATAACTTCAGTAAATAACAATTTGATTTTCACCAAACTTGCTATAGATGTGCATTGATATTGTAGTGTTCAGCTGTAATGCTAATGGGCACATTTCCTCATTTTTGACAGAGTTATCTGCCCTGGATATGATAGTAGGGGTATTATCTTTTTATGTTTTTATTTCTGAATGGTCCTTTTCTGAGCTACAAAATAGGTTTTAAATTTTGAGAAACAGCAGCAAAAAAGCCATTTTCAGCATTTTCAACAACTTGCAACTCTTGGCTAGTATAGAGCACACCTAAGTTGTAGCCTGTGACAAGATCTACATCATATATCAATATCTTTTTGGTATTCAGGTGTGCTCTGTACCAGCCAAGTGTTGAAAGTCATCAGAAGTGTCAATAAAAGCACCGCAAGCATAATACCCCGCCATAGCAATTATTTGTTTATGTATTAAAGTTATTGTTGCGAAAATGTCTGGAAAGAAAATGGCAGAGTGACAGAAAACAATCCTAAACCAGATCTTAATAATATCAATGCATATAGCAAGTTTGGTTAAAAGGCCTTGTTATTTACTCAAGTTATCATCCAGAAATGAAAATATGGGCGTGTCTCGGGCAGATAACTCCGTAAAAATTTGACAAAATTTGCCCATTAGCAATTCCAAACCAGATCTCCTTAATGTCAATACATATAGCAAGTTTGGTTAAAATCCCTTGTTATTTACTAAAGTTATCGTCCGGAATAAAACATATTGGCGTGTCTCGGGCAGATGACTCCGTAAAAATTTGACGAAATTTGCCCATTAGCAGTCCCAAACCAAATGTCCTTAATGTCAATGCATATAGCAGGTTTGGTGAAAATCCCTTGTTATTTACTCAAGTTACATGTATGTCCGGAAACGAAAATATGGGCGTGTCTCAGGCAGATAACTCCATAAGAATTTGACGAAATTTGCCCATTAGCAATCCCAAACCAGATCTCGTTAATGTCAATGCATACAGCAAGTTTGGTGAAAATCGCTTGTTATTTACTGAAGTTATAGTCCGGAAACGAAAACATGGGCGTGTCTCGGGCAGATAACTCCGTGAAAATTTGACGAAATTTGCCCATTAGCAATCCCTAACCAGATCTCCACAATATCAATGCACATAGTAAGTTTGGTGAAAATCCATTGATGTTTACTTTAGTTACCGTGAAACCATAATACCCAGCCACTATTGTGTGGCGGGGTATAAAAATGGCATATTTTTGATATTCTGTCAAACAGGAGCCATGATAAATCCTTATCTAAACATAATAACCCCACATTCCTCAACACAAAAACAAACATTTTGATTTTGGCACAACCATTGTTTCATGCATGTAAAATGTAAAATTTATTGTATTGAATTGTAATGATTACATACCCGAGATTGAACTTTAACCTCATATATTTTTCCTCAAGGGCCCCGATACATAATTTATTAATATTTGATGTTTGACTTGGATAAAGGGCACAAAATATGTAGAGATGTATCTGTTCAGAAGGGGGCCAAAATTGGGCCTCAATGCACATATTCCTTTGATCTCTTCTTTAGGAATTAACATACATAGTTATGCTATTTTGGGCAAGGGTAAGACAAAGGTGGATTTATCCTGAGTGACTAAAGAAAGTACAAAGTTTTGGCATTGTCTGTGTGTCTGTTCGTCCAGAGTCATACCTCTTTAAGCATTGATCAGATTTGATTCATATTCCAGATAAATGATTATAACCACAGTCATTCAGCATCCTGACAATTTCATTAAAATTTACCTATTTACATAGGAGTTATTGCCCTTGACAATGTATGATGTCCAACCCAGTCGTATCTATAATCACTGGTCAGATTTTATTCATGCTAGAGGTAAAAGACTGTAGTAATGAGATAGTTTCATCGGTAGATTAGATTCATTATTTGGTTATTTTCAAACATGGACACGTCTAAGTTCAAAGATGGAAAAAAAAATACTTTCCTACAAAAAATATTTTGAAAAGGGGTCTAATCTCAAAGGAAAGAATTTGCTTTCCTTGGGTGCAAAGTCTTTCCTTTTAGAGTAGATTTATTTTCAGAAGGGACTTGGTATGCAGGAAGGCAAACAGGAAATCACAAAAGTTATCACCCTTATCAAAAATGGCCAATAAACTACCAGGTGTATCTAGTCCCCTTAACTTCTTTTAATCTGACCCTAACTTTATCTCACTTCTCTTCCATACAGAGTTATTTGTTTAACCCTTGTCCTGCTGAACCTGGATATACCCGTCTTATCACATGAAAGCTGTAACAAAGGAATGAATCATAGCTGAAAAAGATCCTGCCTATTGTGGGATTCGAACCTGGTCTGCCCGGATGAAAATCCAAGACGCTAACCACTGAGCCAAAGAGTCAACTCCCTGACGCAATTTTCAGATATTGAATATATACCTACAAGCTATGCAAAATCTGCCAAGGCAGATTATCGTAGGTAGGAGTGCCATGCCGTAGCACTCTCCCTTTTCAAGGAAGTCATCATTATGCCCTGCCACCAAGTCATTTATGATGATGCAAAGCCATTTTTGGCAGTCCAATTTCGGACAAGCCCCCATCTTACAACATGCAAGTCATAGCAAAAGAATGAAGCATAGCTGAAAACAAAAATCACGTCTATTGTAGGACTGAACCTGGTCTGCTCGGATAAAAATCCAAGGCTTTAAACACTGAGCCAAAGAGTTGACTCCTTAACACAGTTGTCAGAGATTGACTATACACCTACAAGCTATGAGGAATCTTCCAAGGCAGAATATCGAGGGTAGGAGTGCTATGCCGTAACACCTGCCTTTGCAAGCAGTGTAGGACCAGATCAGTTGGCTTCTGAAGCCAACTGATCTGGATCTACATTGTTTGTCCTTCAGTATGTGAAATTATATAAATAACCTGGATCTATTAATCTGATTTGCTGAAAATTGGACGTAGGCATGGCATGTTAATTTATTCAGCATGACAAGGGTTAAGAGTTGATCAGGGCCCAGTTGTTCAAAGCTAACGATGTCGTTAGTTAACGATTGGTTAAAATTTACATCGAGTGATACGCAAATATGCTGAAATTTTTTGCTGAAAAAATGTGAGTAGCACATTTTTTCAGCAAAAAATATCTGAATATTGTATATTGAATCTGCTAAATGAAATGACCCTTAACGAGCTTATTAAGTTAACGACACTTTGAACAACTGGGCCCTGGATTTTACCTCAATGAGGCAGCAGCATCACTTCAAAACTCAAAACACCAGGCCTCAGGATTTGCCTTGTGTCTGCTCGCTATGGGGCTTTTTTATGTTTTTCATGACTTTGTCCTGTTGTATCTACTGGCTTCTGTCTAGTATTATGAAGACCTTGTTGGGGAGGAGGGGACTGGTTTCGTTGCTCTCTTTGGTTTGTGTACTGTCTGTCATGTTTTTTTTGCTCATTGGTAGGTTATTGTGGCTGTTTCTGGACAGTTTCTATTCAGTGTTTTGGGTTCACCATAAAGAGGTTCTGTAGGCATTAGAATCTGCTTTTGTCCACAAAGCATCTATTGCATGTTTATTACAAAATTTACCCTAAATTTAGAAACCATAAATCCTTATCATACTTTTCCTACAATTTTGAACTAGAGCAAGTCGATGGCAAGCCATGGCATATCCCCGGGCCAGCGCCATCGCATATGTCCCTGCACATCAAAATTCCAAATGCATTCCTCTAGTCCTCATCCATAGGGCTGTTATCTGTGACAGTTTCAAGGTTCTAGCTAAAAAAAAGCCTAAGAGGTGACAATCAAAAAATAGGACCCAAAATCCTACTTTTTGACCTATATAGTGACCCCCAGACATGCCATCATCATATCATATCATCATAATCGGATTTTTGATTAACATGCAGGTACAGGGGCAACATCCACATCAGTGGGCCCCCTTCCAGATAACTGGCTTGCTGCACACCAGATCTCCAGGTATGTCTATCATGAGGGTTGATAGCCGAGAGCTTCCACTCTCTGCAATCCCTCTCTGTCAGCTGCTTCCATGTCATCTTGGGCCTCCCAGGCCCACGCTTTCCATCAACCTGTATTTCAAAGGCTGTCATGACTGCACCGTTGGAGCGTTCCACATGTCCATACCATCGGAGTTCTCTCCTTTAGAATGAGGTCCAGATCCTCAATGCCAAGCCGCGCAAGCAGCTCAATGGACCTGGTGGTGACAATGTCTTGTGGCCTGACATTGCAGATCTGTCTGATCATTGCCCTATCATTTCGCTGCAGATGCTGGAGGTTTGGTATGTCAATGGTAAAGGCTCGCTGGCATGCAGCATTGTGCTCCGCACACACAAGCTGTACACACGGCCACATGTTTTGAAAGAGAGGTGGCGTGAAGAGAGAACTGGTAGCAGATCGTTGAACTTCTTCCAGGCGGATTTCACACGTGTTGTGGTTGAAAGTTCACAGCCACCTGCTGCTGAAAGCATGTCTCCTAGGTAGCAAAAGGAAGCTACCACCTCAAGCTTGTCAGGTCCGACCTGGACTTCCTTCTGTGGTCTGACATCCAAGGGGCGTGCAGTTCCCCGGCACCTTGTACATCTGTAGTCAGGGTCTTTTGTCAAGCGCTTGAGCCTACTGCATGTCTTGTGGACCCAGTGCTTGCAGCCATTGCAGAAGTTGCTGTTGCTGCCCATTCCAGTGCGACAGATGTCGCATGGAAACTAGCCTGAACTCTGCAGGAGGTCCAGTCCCATACCGCAGATCATGATCTCCTGTCTTTCCTGCATTTACTCTCAGTCCTTTCTTCTCCATTGCTTCTTTCCAAGTCATGAGCCCACTGACACATTCCTCAAGTGATTCAGCAATGATAACAAGGTCATCCGCATAGAGGTCCTCCCAGGGGACCCCAGAGTGGAACGCTCGTGATAAGGCTTTAAGCACAATGATGAAGAGCAGTGGGCTAAGTACTGATCCTTGGTGAACACTAACCATTACTTCAAAATTTTTGCACCACTGTATTCTACTCTTCATAACCTTTGATTTGATATGCAACATGATTATGTTTGAACAAAATGGATTTTGACCCTTTGGGGCCACACCCCCTGGCTCTGCCCCCAGGGGTCACACCAAAATTCCGAATGTGTTCCTCCAGTCCTCATCCATAGGGCTATTAACTTTGTTTCAAGGTTCTAGCTAAAAAAGCCTAAGAGGAGTTGGATGACATTAAAAAAAAGGGACCCCAAATCCTACTTTTTTTACCTCTAGTGACCCCCAGACATGCCCCCAGGGCAAAATTTTTGCACAACTGTATTCTACTCTTCTTAACCTTCGATTTGATATGCAACATGACTATGTTTGTACAAAATGAATTTTGGATCCTTTGGGGGCCACACCCCCTGACCCTGCCCCCCCAGAGGTCACATCAAAATTCCAAATGTGTTCCTCTAGTCCTCATCCATTGGGCTATCATCTGTGAAAGTTTCAAAAATCTAGCTTAAATGGTCTAGGAGCAATGTGTGACATTACAGACGGACAGATGGTCGGATGGCCGGACGGATGGGGGTATAACAATATCCCCACTTTTTCTTCGAAAAGCACGGGGATAACGTCCATTTTCCTCTTAATGTGTCTAAAAATTTCGATGAGTGACAAACAGTGTAGATCCTGATCAGACACTGCTTTCTGGGTTATCTGGATTTGGTCTGTATTGTTTGCTCAGGTGTGCCTATCCGAGTCCTTTATAGGGTAAATGTGGCTCTGTAGCACAGTTAGTAGTGTGCCTGACTGCAGGATCAGGGGCCACAAGTTCAAATCCTAGCTCAGCCATGCAATTTTCATGGAGATCTACCATGAAATCATTTCTTTGCTTCATTTCCCCCCTTCCATTGATTCAAGAAGGGCAGTTGTCAGTTACGAGTGAAAGTGCGAAATCATTTCTATACTTCATTTCCCTCTTCCATTGATTCAAGAAGTCAGTTATGGGCGAAAGTATGAGTACAAGCACTGGTAAACCACATGGAGGACTAAGCCTACCCGTGAAAAAAGTATAAGATAACTGACCAGCTCGACATGACCATAATAGTGTAAAATATAGTGTTGTAAAACCCAAATGTAGCAGCAACATATTTTTGACACTTGGTAACAGATAGCTATCCTCCTTGGATTCCAAGGATGGCACAAAAGCTGGTCAATAGGAGTACATGTGCAATGTATATTGACTGGTCCAGTGGTCAGTACTAGATCAAAGTGGTCAATACGAGTTATTACTAGCCAAATAAAAGAATGTTGGTGTCCAGCATTAAAACAATACATTATCTACCATAGTACATGCATATCATTTGATGGTCGAATATGCCATTTCTAATGACAATATCACACACACAGACAAAAAAAAAAAAAAAAAAAAGCAGATTTCTATTAATACCACCATCAGTTTATGAGTGTATATGCGGCCACCTTGTCATGTAGAAAAGACATTTGGAATAATTTGACAAAATTGTACTCCAAAATGTTTTATCATGTGCAAAACCTGGCTCCCTATCAAGAAGGTCAAAGACATGCATGTACTCGAACTTTATCTGAATTGTCTGTGCAACTCTCTTGCAGTAGTTCCAGTATGGCTTATAACTTTATGATGCAAGAAGAGATTTTGAAATAATAATGGCAGACATGTTCAAGCAGGCAACATCTGGCTCTCTGCCTTGAAAGTCAGGGTGGTTGGGTGGTTTATCCTCCTAGTGGGAATTTCGAAATTTTGGTCCTACCATCATTGGCTTTTGGCACTTATCTATTAGAAGCAAGTTCAGGACTGGGACTTTTCAGTTCACCTGAGTTATGCTAAAGATGAGTTGTATTGATTATTTTTTTGTCTGCCATCTGTCCGCTAACAGTTTTAAATGACAGGTCCTCCACAGCCATTGAAGTGATTTGTCCCTAATTAGGTAAGAATGTTGCTTGGGTAGGGGGATTTGAAGTAGATAAGAGTATGGTGATCTGCCTCTTGGGTTGGTTGCCATGGCAACAGAAAGCTGCCATACACTCATAATGGGAAAATGGTTTAACATTAACTGCATTTTCTCCATAAGTAGTGAAGTGATGTAAACCATATTTAGCAGTTATGATCATTTGTTGATTGTCTTATGTTTGTGTGTTTTATTACCAGTGACCATTTTGTTTAGTTGCCATGGCAACATTAAATTTTGAAAAAAAGATTCTTTAAAATGACAACGCCTCCAAAACTGCTGAAGAAATATAGCTCTAATTTGGTAGAAATGTTGCCTGGGTAAGGGCTAAAAATAGCTAAGTTATGGTGATCTGCCTCTTGGTTTGGTTGCCATGGCAACAGAAAGCTCCCATAGACTTATAATGGGAAAATGGTTAAATTGCATTTTCTCCATAATCAGTGAAGTGATGTGAACCATATTTGGTAGTTATGTTGGTTTGAGACTGTTCACCCAATTCATGTATTTTATGACAGGTGACCATTTTTACGTTATACGTCCAATGGCATTCATTCACCAGGACCTGTGATATGGTAAATTAGTCCCTAGACCTCACCGAAGAGGTAAACTTAGCCACATCACCCTCTGCACCTTCAGCGGAGGAAATAATCGAATCTGGAAGGGTTTCCAATCTCTAATGGTTTGAGGGATAAATGAGACCATGTTAATGTCAGTTCTTGCAATGTCAATCAGTGATCCTTCCTAAAGCGCCTACTTTGGGGGATAAGGTCATTTGTTGGAATGCTGGCAACATCTTTTAGACTTTTGTTCAAGATAATAATTCTGTTGTCTCCCCTCCTTTCCTTGAGAGACTCCCTTCTTCTTGAGAAACTGCCAGTATTCTTGTCATACTCCAGTTTCAAAGGAGCGATTGCTATTCACAAACCTTGTTGCTGTATTTTGAACTTTTTTCAATTTCTTGAAGAACCACACCTTAGGGATCCCTATCATCTGCCATATTCCATAACCGGGCGAACAAGTCCTTTCAGACCTAATAATGGGCGAAGAAGTCCTCTCAGACCTAATAATTCGTGTATATTGGGTCCAAGAAGTCCTGTATATGCTGCCTCGTTTACGTTCTGGGGACATTGATAAAGATTTCGTCTCAGGAAACCTTTATCTATTTGCTTTAGTACACATATTGCCGTCTCAAGACATGCGTGATTGTCACTCCTAACTATTTAATGGAATCCAGGTTTTCAAGGACCATTCCCTTTAAAGTGTAAGAAGCCTCAATCTTATTTGTTCTCTTCCTGGTTATCTGCAATATTGCATTTAACAGGCTGAAATCTCAAACTCCGTTTTCTTGCCCAACATCTTAATGTATCTGTATCCTTCTGAAGTTTCAGTGAGTCATCCGTATCTCTTAATTTCACGATCGCAAACACAGGCATCCGCGAAGTCTTTTTTTCTGATATATTATTTACGTACAGAGACAAGAACAATATCCAAGAACGGTCTCCTGTGGGCACCCGACAAAACTGGAGCTCACTCAGAAGTTTTACCATTAACAACAGCTCGTTTTTTTTTGTTTTTTTGTTTTTTTTTTTTTTTTGTTTTTGTTTTTTTGTTGTTTTTTCTATAACAAAGCAATGAATCTATGCACCTGAGTGTCTTTCCACCAATGCCATAACTAAATATTTTGCTTTTAAGTAGTTCATGAGGTAGGGATGGAGCGTGTGTGGGATCAAAAGCCTTCTCGAAGTCCTGAATAAACCTGTCAGTCTGTCCTCCTTTGTCCAAGATTCTTATCCAAATATTTATAACAGCAGTTAGCTGAGTTTTTCCATTGTGCTTTTTCCTAAATGCATGTAGCCTGTGTGACAAAAGTTGGTATCCAAGTGAGCCATGATATTAAAGCATACTATATGTTCAAACAATGTCCATGGCACGCATGTCAGGTACACAGTGTCGCATGCAAAAGGCGATTCTGTCTTAAAAACCAAGGTCACACTGTTATGGATATCTAATTTTTTATTTTGATTTTTTGTCGCGGTTTAAAATACAGTAGTCTGAGACAAAACAGGAAACCTAATAATGCATCAAATCACATTGATAACACTTCGGGGTTATAAACGACTTCCAGCGTCGGCTCTTGTTGTATGTATTCCAATTTAAATGGCAATTTAATATCATTATTATGCTTTGTCTTGGCATCAAAGTTAAAGCTTCAGTTCGTTATTTCTTGCAAATGAATAGTTGCTGTTAAAAGATATACAGAAGTTTACTTGCTTGTGTCAATGCTCAGTTAAACATTAAAATCAAACATTATAATGTGCATAGTCTTTGTTATTTAGTGTTCAAAATACTATGACTGTTCTTTGCTTTTCGAAATAATGGCAGTTCAGCTATTGTTTTCATGTGGTGGACTCTTCAATACGAACAAACAAACGAACAATCACCGTAAAAACGAGGTACATTCAAGATGTTCTCGGCCCAATTTACTTAGAATCAATAAATGGAATTGAAATCCCAATAAATTGATAATTTTATATTATTCAACGTCTTTGGTACAAAGAATGAACTTGCAAAGCTATTGATTTCAGTAGGAATTCGCTATAAACGGGAAGGACCTGTTAAACAGATAAAAAGAACAAAGTTGAAGTTAGAACAGTCGAAAGTACTTCTGTAAGAAGGGCATGTCCCCGAAGGAAACTCATGACGACTACATTAAAACCCTTGGGGATGAGTCTCCTTTTTACATAACGGTGAGGAAAGGAGGGAAAAAGAGAATGGAGGATTATGAACAGTCTGGGTGCCCAAAAGAGACTATCACAAACGAAAACATTGAGATTGTGCACAGTATGATCATGTGCAACAGGAGAAGCCTGTGTGATATAGCTAGACAAACAGGCACACGTTTTGGGACAGTTAGTATATCTTGACCGATGTCTCAGCTCCAGAATGTTGACCAAAGATTAGAAGAAGAACAGGTTGTATATTTCTAAGTATTTTTTTATTGTATATTTCTGTCTCTCTATGCAAATGACCCTGAGGAACTGATGCGTCGAGTTATGACCCAATATGAGACTTGGGCCATCACTTTGATCCTGAGGCCAAAATGCATAGTATGGAATGGATGCATCCTGGTTCACGCCGTCCTAATAGAGCTTCTTCAGCAGGGAAGGTGATGGCCTCTATCTTTTGGGATAGTCAGTTGCCAGATCTGAAATCTAACCTTCGTGGTAGGAATTTAGGAAGAAATGAAGGTGTTACAGATGCTGTTGATGAGTATTTGGGAGACTAGGAAGAAGGCTTCTATTTTGAAGGGATTGCATCGAGGAAAAGGGAGGTTACATTTATAAATAATGGCATAATTTCTGCTCTTGGTCATTCCCAACGCACAGCGGCTGAGAACTTTTTGATCATGCCTTGTAAATGTTTGTATCAGAAAGGTGATTTTGATTCTATGAGGCGAGATTCTTCAAACTTTGCAAAGGATAAATATTTCAATGGTCATTCTGGTTCTCGTTCTGTTCAGGAAAACTTCAATTTGATAACTTCTTTCATACAGGATGCTGTAGATAAGTACATTCCCTCTAAGACAAGTAGATCGGTAGCTTCCGTCCCTTGGATTACACCGGAGATTAGAAGGAATATTCGAAAAAGGAACAAAATTCATGCAAAGGCAAAAAAGTCTGGCAGTAGTAAACTCAGATCTAAGTTTCAGGAACTAAGGCAGCAAATCAAAGCTGATATCAAGAAGCGGCATGATTTGTATGTTAACAAATTGGTTGGTTACATTAAGGTTAACCCCAAAGACTTCTATCGGTATACCAACAGCCAATGGAAAGACAATCAGAGTATTCCTCCTCTCAAAAGGAGAAATGGTAGTGGTTTGGCTGAATCTGAAACTGAGCAGGCTGAGGAGTTCATTGGTCAGTTTACAGATGTATTCTCCAAAACTTCGGAAAACGAGGTTCCTCTACTTGAGAAATCAGCTCCGCCTATGAGCGACATTCACATTTCAAATGAAGGTGTTATAAAAATGATGAGGTTTAAATCCCCCAAAGGCTTTGGGACCTGATGAACTTCATCCCAGAGTCCTTAAAGAACTTGCGGCAGAACTTGGTCCTGTATTTGCTCGTTTGTTTCAACAATCTCTTGATAAGGGTGAAATTCCTTGGGCTAACATCTGTCCACTTTATAAGAAAGGCGACAGAGCTTTACCAAGTAACTATCGTCCAGTGTCCTTGACATGTGTTCCTTGCAAAATGCTGGAACACATAATATGTACAAATATTATGGCTCATCTTGATGAACACAAGCTTCTGTCGGACAGGGAACATGCTTTCAGGAAGAATCGTAGCTGTGAAACTCAGTTGATCACAGTAATAAATGATTTGGCAAAACTTTTGGATGCAGGAAGTCAAGTAGATACATTTATATTGGACTTCGAGAAGGCCTTTGACACTCCTCCTCATGAACTTTGAAATGCAAACTCCATGGATATGGCATAGGTGGAAAAACTATAGTATGGATTGATTCATTTCTGTGCAATAGGCAAAAGGGTTGTAGTCAATGGAGCAAAATCTCAATGGGCACCTGTTTTATTTGGTGTGCCGCAGGACACTGTTCTCGGTCCACTGTTGTTTTCCTTGTATATAAATGACATCATGGGTGGAATAGAATCTGAAATTCATTTGTTCGCTGATGACTGTGTCTGCTATCGTCAGATTGATAGCACTGAAGACACATCGAAACTCCAAAAGGCTATTGATCAACTGGGCAAATGGGCCAGGAAATGGGTATGAGATTTCAGCCCGTGAAATGTAACATTATGCAGCTTACTAGGAAGCAGATAAAAAAGATTAATGCAGTTTACTCCTTAGAAGGAAGAGTCCTCGAAAATGTGGATAATATTAAATACCTTGGTGTGACAATTTCTAAGGATTTGAAATGGAATACTCATGTAAGCAATGTTTGCACAAAAGCAAACAGAACTCTTGGTTTCCTAAGACGTAATCTATCGTCATGCCCCCAAGATGTTAAGGAGGCGGCATACAAGGGGTTGGTGCGACCAATCCTGGAGTATGCTAGCCCTGTTTGGGACCCACATGGAATAGTTGTCCAGGAAGAATTGGAAAAGGTTCAGAATCGTGCAGCTAGGTTTGTGACTGGAAACTACAACTTTGAAACTGGAAGTATGACTAGCATTATTGAACAGTTAGGGTGGGAGTCTCTTCACAAGAGACGCAAAGGTAGTAAACTCATATTGCTATTCAAAGGTCTGAAAGGTAGAGCGAGTATACCTTGTGACGACCTTCAACCCCCAAATAGGCGCAGTAGGACTCAGCATCCAATGGCATTTCAAGTGCCATATGCTAGAACTGACATTTATAAGTACAGTTTCTTTCCAGACACCATTAGCGATTGGAATGCACTCCCTGCAGCTATAATCTCCTCTGCTGAAAGTTCTGAGGACCCTGTCGCTAGATTCACATCATTTGTAAGATCTAGAGGCTAGTCTTTGCAATCGTTGGCCCTGGTGAATGTATGTCTATTGATGTGTCACCAGTAAGATATTCTGATTCTGATTCTGAACGTGTTGGTCGTGGTCCGATGTGGCCCATGAACTAACTAACGTTGACGATTTGGTGTTTTTACGTCCCTTTCAACATGAAGTCGTATCGAGACGATGAAAGATGATAATGAAAGGGCCGGGATCTCGTGATCCGAAGCCAGGAGCGCTTATTATGAAAAAATGCCTATTCAGATATATAGAAAATTTCACCGCTTAAAGTGGAAAATTTTCAGATAAAAAAACCCTGATATTTTTTCATATTTCTGCTCAAAACATAGATTGTGGGTACTCGTTAGAACCGCCTCGGCGAGGCGGTTCTAACGAGTACCCACAATCTATTTTTGAGCAGAAATAAGAAAAATAAGGTATACCCCTGTAAACCCCAGTTTTACTCTATAAAAGTGGGGTTTAAGGGGATCAATATTATATAGGCGTGTTCTCGTGATGTAACCACTCAGCAACCAAGACGATTCACGAACTAAAGGATAGAAAATATTTCGCGTACATAAAACTTATCACATATACAATAAGGAAGGTTTAGATCAGCCTGCGCAGAATTGTTAGATACTGTAGATACTATTAGGTACTGATAAAAACTTTCTGGCGAAAGAATGTGCACAATACTGGTTAACCGCTTAGAGGACTAAACCTGCCCAGTAAACGTGTGGTTAGGTAAACTGACCGCGCTCGACATGACCCCATTGGGTTGACTGGGCCGTAAAACCTCAACACAAACAAATACTGATAAAAACAATAATGGCCTTAATCAAACTGCGCGAAATGCTTGGACTGATTTTAGTTTTCCCTAGGCGCACCTCACAAGTTGTTTTTATGACGCTGAGGTCCTCATATTCTTGTCTAATCTGAAATAAAAGATAAAAAAGATGATAAATATGGTTCAGTGGTTAAGATGTACTTTAGGGATTTTATACTTTTGGTAGTTTGTCCGCCATATTTTACAAGGGAGACAACTTTTGTGACTTTCTGTTTACTTTTGTGTACACTAAATCCCTTTTGAAATGGTATTTAAATTTAACAGACAAAAAAGTTTACAAACCCCGATATAAAAGTGATTATCACTTAGCATGCTGGGTAAAAAAATAGCAAATGATATTTTATTTATTTATTATTATGTTTCCCGAGAAATAGGCTTTGATATTTCGTGTAAGGAGACAATTTGCATGAAATTTTAAAGCCTATTTTCTAGGAAAAATAAGGAAAATGTCACCAGTTTGTCGCCTGCTGAATTTGCCAAGATAGTAAATGTTAAATGTAAATTAAAATATTGATTGAAATTTAACTGGTGTATTGATATCTAAACACGATTTCCTATATTAAATTCCCACAATGAAGCTGAATAGATTTGTATACAAACAGTGTGTTGGTTTCCTATACATACAAACACGCTATTCATCGAATATTCAAAACATGGATTTTTCTTGCGAGGAGAATTCAACCATTAATTTTGAGATACGAAAGTAAGATTTTGCCTTCGGAATACATAAAGATTAATGCATCCTAAGTTTAAAACACATGAACTATTACCAGAGAGATTTGCAAATCCGATAAACAAACGAGTGGATTACCACGAGTTTGTTCATAAGATTTGCAAATATCGAGGGAAATATTTCTTGTATCTTAAACTGAAGGTGTATATAACTATTATATTACATATCTTAAAAAATTATTATTATTATTATTATTTTTTTTTTTTTTTGTCAGATTCTACTCTTTTGACATTTAATAGTTTCTAAAGGAAAATATTTGATCCAAGGAATTAAAAAAAAATATACCAGAAATTGCCAGCAAAAAAAAAAAAAATAAAATAAAAGCTCCAGATATTTAATAGTCAGAATTCCCTACGTCCAAAAAGGACCTATGCAGAGGGTCCAGAGCAGACTCCACAGAACCCTGCATCTGATCAGGGTCTACACAGTAAAAGAAAACAAAATAATAAAAATAAACTATATTCCCCTTAAACATAAAAATGAATCTGTGCAAAGAGTGTGGTAGAAGGAAGAAGTCAAAAGCTCTCAGATGGCGTGATTTCTTAAAATAATGGCAAGCCTTATTTAGAATGAAATATTTAAACTGGTATATCAGAAATAAAGGGAATACAAATGTCCGTGTATTCGCTTTTCTTCTGCTTATTTTGATGCATGGTTTAACATGTAAAACAATGCAATCAATTAAGCTGTACGTTAATCAAAGCAAGTATTGCTATTGTTATTGTTAGCTTTGATGATTTCTCATTGGGATACAGATCAACACAAGTCTTCTGACTTTCTTCTGAATCCCATTTGTATAAAGTATCAGTGTTTGTACTGGTTTATATTATTATATTGAATTTATACAAATAAAATTTGTTTAAAACCAAACAGGTATTAGCGTTTTTTGAGACGATTGAAACAGGGTACCTTATTTTAGGACAAAATTGTAAGCGAAGCATGTAAAGAGACATTGACAAGCAAACCAGTATAACGGTGCAGAAAACAGCAAATGATGCCACAGTGAGAACACTTGATAGATAAATTTCCACCCATCACGAAAACACGCTTATATAATTTCGAACCCCTTAAACCCTACTTTTATATAGTAAAACTGGATGTAAAACTGGGGTTTACAGGGGTATACATTATTTTTCTTATTTTGCTAAAAAATAGATTGTGGTACTCGTTAGAACCGCCTCGCTGAGGCGGTTCTAACGAGTACCCACAATCTATGTTTTGAGCAGGAATATGTAAAATATCAGATTTTTTTTATCTGAAAATTTTCATTTTATTCAATATATTTGAATAGGCGTGTTTTCGTAATGATTCTGTACAAGGAAAGCAACTTATGACTTCCGGTTTGCTTTCCTGCAACCAAGACCTTCAGAAAAGGATCTACTCTAAAAGGAAAGAATTTGCTCCCAGCATTCGCATATCTTCTAGTGGTGATCTATATTATATTTTAGTCAGCCCCTTTCTGACGTACGAGTAAATATTTGCATATTTATTAATTATTTGGTTGTTTATACTTCAGTAACAGAAACGAAATATTTGTATTTTTATTTAGACATGAGAATATTGAAGTAAGGTACATGACCGACATTTTGACATCAATATTTTTAACCCTTAAAGTGCGAGTCACAGCTATAGCAGACGACGTTTAGATTTTTTTTTTTTTTTTTTCAGAGAAAATAAGGATTGACATATTATGTGAATCGTCTGCCCTAGCAGACGAGTCACATGACCTACCAAAGTCATTTTCTCTGAAATGATAATGATAATAATGATATAGTAGAATGTCGTCTGCTACAAATTATGTTTAGCGTTTTTGAGGATAATATACAGTAAGAGGCGAATTTGAACATTTATGTTAAATGTTTGTTTCTCTAAGTGTATTTAAGTTAAAAGCATATGAATGGTACATATTTCAGTTTCTGTTCATTAGACAAAGAGATTAACTTTTTTTTCAGTTCACTCCTTTTATTCTGGTGATACGATTGTAACAGTGAATTTATTCGCAATATTTGGATAACGTGATTAAGACACCAGAAAATTGAAAGCGTTTGCTAAAAAAATATTAATAGGATAAACTCATAAGTTTCCATTTTTCATTTTAATCTGTTTGAACTACGACTGGACTTAAGCCACTCAAGTAAGTTCATCAAAACTTAGTAGAGTTCT
Source organism: Anodontia alba (assembly GCA_964016985.1). NCBI lineage: Eukaryota > Metazoa > Mollusca > Bivalvia > Lucinida > Lucinidae > Anodontia > Anodontia alba. The sequence goes on from OZ024829.1 coordinate 12,541,925, forward strand.
GATACGTCACATTAATTCAAGCAAGCACATTCGTTTTCATGATATCCGAGAAAAATATGTAATAAAACCAGCGAGTGCCTACAAATTTTCTTAATGGTCGCCAGACATTACTGAACAAGGCAAGTGATCTGCGACACTGGAATGGATTTACTGGGACAGAGCACGTGATCTGTGACACTAAAATGGAGTTGCTTGGAGGAGCAACAAAGTGGGCTAAAGTCGCCTTTATCATATTTCTGATCGGGTTGGCTCTGTTCTTGACTAGCTATGGTACCAGATACTGGATGCAGAGTGAGTCCATAGATCTGAACGTCGTGTATGCCGTCGGATTATGGAGGATTGAGAACTGTTCCGGCGGCTATGGTGCCGCTTGCAGTATATATGAGGTGCCGTCAACATACACAAATGGTAAGGTTGAGATACGGTATTTACCTTAAATATTAGGTTGGGAGGTGTGGTTGGGGATTCATGAGCAAACAGTGCAGACCCTGATCAAAACTGCTCCTATGGAGCAGTTTTGATCAGGGTCTACACTGTTTGCCATTATGGATGTGGATTTTATCCCTATATTTCAGCTACTACAATGGTCGTTCAAATTTTAGGGAGCTAAGGTATCCGAATACGTAGGGTAACTACTGAATGAGCCGTGTTATACTAAATCCTGCTATGACCCACTGCGAGTATCACATCCTTTGACTTACAGCCCAATTCAATTCGGATAACTTCAGGGAATTGCCGCCACAGATAAAAATTTGCCATTAACCGCATTATATGCGTCATAAGTGGAAAGCAACACGAAGCAGTACCTTGTATGGTTGAGAGAGCAGTGTGTGTGTGTGTGTGTGTGTGTGTGTGTGTGTGTGTGTGTGTGTGTGGAGGCGGGAGGGGGTTGGAGAGAGAGAGAGAGAGAGATCGCATTATGTTTACAGGCCTGTTTTACATAAAAATAGATTCTAAATGAATCGTCCATTTTGAAAAAAGGATAGGTCCATTTTGGGTCGTTTAAATATATCCAGTGCTGGTTTAGTGCTATATGGTTTTACTTCAAGTTGTTCATGTTCTTAAACTCAAACATTATTATCATCATCATTACCCTATTTATCCTACATATATATAATAGAACAATTTAACTCTTTACCATACTTGACCTAAAAATTGAACTTATTTGAAAAATATGGATGTGATTAAAATCGCTGGAGGAGTGGCAGTGTGGACTCAGGTCAGATGCCACGTTCTGCAGCGTCTGATCCGGGTCTACATTGTTTGTTCAGGGCTATCAGTCCGAATTATTATTATTATTATTATTATTATTATTATTATTATTATTATTATTAGACACACATCAGCACTAGTAGTAATTTAAAGTAATATTATTTGGTTTTATGCTCAACATAAGAATAATGTCCTCATGCCATATATGGAGTGCAAGGTCCAAATCACCTACACTCTGATCAGGGCCTTCTCTGAACGCCGATATATTCTAAAATATCCTATGACTCTTATAAGGGGAAAACGAAGGCTCTGATCGCTGTTCTCATATGATACTCGTACAGGGACCCTTTACTTGCACTGCGCACCTTCATTGACACCGTTTTAATCCTTAAAGCACTGAATACAACTTAGCAGACGACATTTGGAATATTTTTGTTTATTTTTTTTCACCGAAAATAAGACTTGACATTTCATGTAAATCGTCTGCCAAGCAGACGATTTACATGAAATGTCAAGTCTTATTTACCCGTAAAATCATCAAAATCAATTTTAGAATGTCGTTTGCTACAAACATGCTTAGGGCTTTAAGGGTAAATGTATTGTTTTGTGTACATTTTCAGCATCGTTCGTTGTGACGCAAGTGTTTACATCCCTCATCCTCATCCTGCTGGTGGCGATACTGGTGTTCTTTATCTTATACCTGGTCTTAGAGAGTTTCCGAGAGGTGGCCATAGCCATAGGGATTGCGTTTGCTTGTTTATGTGCAGGTATTATGTCATTATTACCCTTCTCTGCTTTCGACATACCGTATTTACCCTAAATATTCTGATACGTTGAGCAGTTTCTTACTATACTTGTTCTAAAATTTGAACAAGTACAATTTACTACCTGATGTTGTGTCTAAAAATTGCTGGATGAGTGGCAAATAGTGTAGACTCTGATGCAGCGTCTCATCTGGGTTAACACTATTTGCGCAGACCTGTCTGTCCGCATACATACGGTAAATAATGTATTTCAAAAAGTCGTGTTTTGTGTGTGTGTGTGTGTGCGTGCGTGCGTGCGTGCGTGCGTGTGTGTGTGTGTTTTGCACTGTGCTTTACCCTGAATGAGTAAATTCGCAAACTTTTTAATTATTTAATGCATTAATAATATTTAATACTTTTTGTTGTAATAACTGCCTATGCGCCAAAAAATTTATTGTTTTCGTTTTTTTTTTTTTTTTTTGTTTTTTTTTTTCGTTTTTTTTTTAATCTAATATTTTCTCTTTGTTTTCCAATAATGAAGATGACTGCTAATTATGGAAAAATCTATAGGGTAGGTAGATTTGTTAACTTGTTCAAAATTTCTGAACTTTTCACATTATTGTTATAGTACATTAAAGGCTCCATATCCTTCAAAACATTACGAAAACACGCCTATTCAAATAAACTGAAAATTTTACCACCAAAAAAAATGAAAATTTTCAGATAAAAATCTGATTTTTTTCCATATTTCTGCTCAAAACATAGATTGTGGGTACTCGTTAGAACCGCCTCGCCGAGGCGGTTATAACGAGTACCCACAATCTATGTTTTATGCAGAAATAAGAAAAATAATGTATACCCCTGTAAACCCCAGTTTTACTATATAAAAGTGGGGTTTAAGGGGGTCAAAATTATATTGGTATGTTTTCGTGATGATAGACATTTTATTATCCAAGAAACATTTAATAAATTGATATACGATATTAATACAATCATAAAATTGTGGCACCTGACAGCCTGTAAAATTTCAGTAAGTTTCTCGTTCTTGAAATGAAATGATTTGTTTATTTTATCTTTATTTTATCCAACAATAATTCAGAGATACGATAAAAAAAAAATCATTTCATTTTTGTTCCAGTTCAAAACAACAGACAAACTGAAACTTAACAGGATGTCACATGCTACATTTTATGATCGTATTAATACTATATATAAATTTATTAAATCTTTCTTGGATAAAAAAAAAATCTATTTTTGAGGAATATGGAGCCTTTAATCATTAAAGAAGAAAAACAGTGGAGAAAAGCCAACAAGAATATTTTCCAATAAAAAAAGTCCAAAAATTCAGTTTAGCAGGGAAATTACATAGGTCAGACCAATTTTTACTGTAAAGTTAATTGCACGGTAAAGCACAGGAACAGACAGGACACATGGGTCCTAATAATATATTGTCAATCACAAGTAATTTTTGCATTTAGAATAAAACACCAAGCGAAAAACTTCTTTCCAAAGGAGGTCGAAAGTACAGTTAATATTTAGACCCTGTATAGCTCTTACCATGCTAAACCTAAACGTAGAAACTTACGCCTTTAAACTGTCAGAACACAGGGATATAACCATTCCTCAAATTAAAGTCGACCTTAAATTTAAGGACTACGATTCGCAAGCATATTTTTGCGCTTTCGCGTAAGGCCTTGATTTTCAACAATGATGCCAATATTTTGACATCCTCTACTGAACAAATATAAACTTATTTATTTGAGCCGACTTTAAATAGCCTACCACATTCAGTTGCGTAGCGAGAACGGATTTATTTTTTACGCACACCCAAGAAAAATCTTGAAAAAATTGCCTAGAATCGTTTCCAAAATAGGAGCTACTCTTAAAGAAAAGAATTTGCTCCCACAGGGAGCAAATTCTTTCCTTTAAGAGCAGCCCCTATGGTGCAGAAGCAAAGTATTTAATGTTAAATGCCACTTTATTATAAATATTTTTCTAACGCATGTTACACACATGATTATATGCGTAATGAGCGCTACGCCTGTGACAGTTTTGTACGTCAAAATTTCGGACAAAAGATTTAGGTATACCTTAAAGGGGAACGCAATGTAAATTGTAATCTTGGAGTAAAGTGCTCAACAAGCCATTTATTTTGATGCAAGAGTTTTCAAAATCGGCATAGAAATAAGGAAGTTATTGTGGTTTGGTTTGAATATATTTAAAATGGCTGTCATAGATGCCGTCATATTGTAGGCTTTGTGACGTCACACAGCCCAAATTAAATATGCAAACCCAAATTATAAAGGGTTTTTAAGAATAATTTTGCTACAGTTTTTTTTTTTTTAATCTTTAAATTCTAGTGACAAACAATCATTTTCCCCAAAATAAACAAACATTATAAGAATAGCTACCTTTATGAAACTAATTTGAATTTTTTATGAAATCTCATTAAATATTCAAAATGGCGGCGCCCATTCCACCGATGTTGAAATATTCAATTGTCTATAACTTACTTAATTTTCCACCGATTTTGATCAAACTTGTGTCAAAGTTCATTGTTTGTAAAGTCCTTTACTTTAAAGCACAATACATTTTAAGGTTGCGTTCCCCTTTAACTCCAAAGAAAGATTGTACACCTGGGCCCTGGTGATGTGTATACATGTAAAAGTACTGGTGAATGGTATATGATCTAGACCCTAATCAAACTGCTCCTTCACTTTTATCTTGATACCTGATCTACACTCTTTGATCGGATATGCCTGCCTGCGTATATAGGGTATACTGTACTTTAGCTAGGTGAATTCTGGGAGTTTTGGCGTTTTCGTTTAAAATTAAACTTTAATAAACTCTCTCGGTGAAGTCAGCAGACAGCAAACTGATAATACTTAAAAAACAAAAATAAAAAAAAAACGAACTTTTTCTGTTACACTGGCATTTCATGTTATTTTTTTTTCCAAGTGGAATTCGAACACGAAAACTTTTGATCCGAGGTAGAGAATGCATTAAAATGAAGTACAGTATTTTCACTAAGTATTCAGATTGACAGGCCTGGGCAAACAGTGTAGACCCAGATCAGACGCCGCGTTCCGCGGCGTCTGATCAGGGTCTACACTGTTTACCGCTCATCCAGTAATTTTAGACAAATCGGTAGGTTGTATGTAAAATGGACTTGCTCCAGTTTTAGAACAGGTATCTTATTCTTTGTCGGATGACCGAATATTTAGGGGAAAGACGGTACATCCGGGTATTGCGGTGTCCACTCTCAGAAAGGGTTTGATCAGATGGCACGGATACATACTGATATGTGCTTTCGTTTTCTGTTTTACTGTCCCTTTTCGCGTGACGAGAGCCAATGAATCGCGTCAGGAGAAAATGTACCTTCGAACATATGTGCACAGTGAACTCAGATCAGCTTGCTCATCAAAGTCTGATCAGAGTCGGCTGTTTGTTCAAAGACACCCCGGATACTTGGCTACAATCCACAGAGAGCCCAGTGAAAATTCTGTAGGCCTACAGCTGGGATGCGCAGGCTGATCTGAGTCTTCAGTGGGTGTCCATGTCCGAAAATACATTCTCTCTCGCTATATCTCATATATATTTTCAGCTTGTTTATTAATTTTATTGAATAAACTTTTAACATTTGCATTTTCTATAGCTAAACACATCAGCGATATTGTAGCAAAATTGGACAAAATTCAAATCTATTGAAGCAAAAACATACATTATTAGACCAAACAGATGTAAACAAAATAATATAGGCCTATAGAGATTATCATATGGCAATTTTCAGTCGTAATCTACATATCGTATATATTTTCCATCTTAAAAAAGTGTGACGTCAGAGGTATGATACAGTTTTATGGGTGCGATAAAGGGTGTTCGATACGGACTTTGGGGTGTGATATTGGATGTGCGATATAACTAACATCGCATGCCTATGTCTTTACCAACTTGTTTGATACAGTGAAGCCACGCTCGTATCGTATATTCAAACAATCATTTTATTTTATAGTAAATGTATGATAAACATTTTTATAGCACACGTTTTGGGAAAACGTGCATTTAGGATACAAACGGCTCATGTCCTGGCGCCAGACTGCGTTTATTTATTTGAGCCGGGCAGAGCATTTCTCAGAAGAACGCATGGACGCCCAGCAAACTCAGATCAGCCTACGCATCCGAAGACGTTTTGGATTCTTGGCTACCAACATAATGTCCTGCGAAGATCCTGCTCAGATTGCGCGGACGCGCAGGGTTGTCCCAAGTCCGCTGGAAGCACATGCAGTCTTTTAGGAAATGTTGTGCCACGGTTCATTTGTTTGTTGTTGTCCGTATATCGGTTAATACCAACTCAGCAGACACACAACGTTGATACAACGTCGATTCAACGTTGATTCTAATGCACATGCGTATGTAACGCGACGTCTGATTGGATAACGTCAAAAATTTGCGACGGTATATTCCGCGTTATACTGTCGGAAATCCGACGTCATCACACGGCACGTAACGTCGCTTCTCATTGGCTGCTATTTTGGTTTTACGCAGCTCACAGCACTTTTCGCTTTGTGCAAATAGTACATTTTTTAAAAGAAACAAAAATGAATAAATGCATTAGAATGGGGATAACTGCATACGAATTTCTCATTTGGGGAGGTAAATCGGCGGTTGTACGGTCGCATATTACAATTTACAGCTCCGCTGACGCGTCGCCGTAAAACGAAATTTCCGACCGTAAAACCGCCGATTTACCTCCCCAAATGACAAATTTGAATGCAGTTATCCCCAAATTCAACGTATTGACGTTGAATCAACGTTGAATCGACGTTGTTTTAATATTGTGTGTCTAACGTTGAAACAACGTCAATGGATCACCCATTCATGAATTTACATTTGCCGGTCCCGAGGAAGCTGTTTGAACACGAGGCCGCTAGGCAAATGTTATTGCAATGAAATAACCATGGATGATCGTTGTTCTTGCATAACTTGCAAATTGTGACGAAAACGCCTCAAAGCTCCATATGAACTTTTCAATGCGACGGCAAACCAATATGGCGGCCAGTTTAGAATGTTGTTTTCAACGACGCCAGTTGCGCTGTGACCCTCTGACGTCATCATAAAATTCTAAAATGCTACGTTCAGGGCGATAACGTTACGTCGCTCAACGTAACATAAACAAAGCAAGGCCCATCATGTGATATCAAAAATTCAAAATTCATGTTCAGACATCACGTGAATTTCATGTTTTGAACATGGGTTTTGTTGATTGAACACGGCTTCTGGCCCATTCAAGAATGGCTTCAAACAGCTATGTTCATAGGATTTTATGCAAGAACGTTGATTCTTGCATAACATTCTATAGACATAGCTGTTTGAAGCTATGCTTAAATGGGCTAGAAGTCGTGTTCAAACAGCAAAACCCATGTTCAAGTCATGAAATTCACATGCTGTTTGAACATGGGTTTTGGTCTTTTGAAATCACAATAGGGGCCTTGCTTTGTTCACGTTACGTTGAGCGACGTAACGTTGTCGCCCTGAACGTAGCATTGTAAAATTTTATGATGACGTCAGAACGTCTTTGCAACGTTCTAAACTAGCCGCCACCTTGGTTTTACGGTCGCATTGGAAGAGTTTATATGGAGTTTTCGGGCGTTTTCGACACAGTTCGCCGTTGGAATTGTAAGTTATGCAAGAATAACGATCATCCATGGTTATTTCATTGCAATAACATTTGCTGGGTCCCGAGGAAGTCAAAGATATTTGAACACTCGGCCTAGCGGCCTCGTGTTCAAACAGCTTCCTCGGGACCCGGCAAATGTTAATGCATGAAAAAACATGGGTGATTCCTATATTCAACGTTTTGACATTGAATCAACGTTTAATCGAAGTTGTTTCAACGTTGTGTGCCTGATGGGACAAGCTGTTACGTTTTATCGTTAATCCACATCTCTTTTGCTGTCGGTGCCTCTGGGAAGCTGTTCTTTATGATTGTGGCCAATCCAGGGAACTTCATTTCATATTATGAATCTGTTTGACTACATTGTATCTGGTGATCTGTCAACAGGTATTGACGAAATGGCAGACAGAGCAATTGTCTACATAAATTCACCCAGTGAATATTTATTACTGGATTTATAATTCAAAAGGAAGCATTCAAAATGGATTTATTTATTGTAAAAATCCAAATGTATGTATTTTCAGAAATACTGTGAGTAAATCTGAGATAAACTGCAAAAAAAAAAAAAAAGTCTTAGAACCTTTCTGTTTTCTTGTTAGATTTACTAGTATATCATCTAAACAGCGATATACGAGGGATGTTCGAAATGAATTGCTTATTTTTATCTGGAGACTTCAAATTTCAAGTTAGCCCAAAAGTACTCATTTCATGCCCTCGAAGTACTCCCCGTGGCTAGAAATGCAAAGTTTCAGCCGATGTATCCACTTCTTGAAGGCGTCACGGTACGCTGATTTGGGCACAGTAATAAGGTACTGATGAATGGCAGATCCAAGTGCCTGTCGGGACTGGTATTTCCGCCCAGCAAGGAATGCTTTCAATTTCGGAAACAAAAAGAAATCACATGGGGCAAGGTCTGGGGAATACGGGGGGTGAGGCAAAACAGTTACTTTTTCTTTCTTCAAAAACGCCCTAACTATTGCGGAGGTATGAGCTGGGGCATTGTCATGTAGAAGACGGACATGTTTAAAACCAGGGGTAGGGCGTCGTTTCTGATAATACTTTTTCAGTTTCTTCAGTACTACATCTTTGTAGTACTTTCCGGTGATGCCTTTGCCCTTTTTCACTGGCACTTTTATTGCGACTCCTTCACCAGAGAAGAAGATTGCATACAAAACCTTCTTTGTACTCAAAGAACGTTTGGCAATTATTGGGCGTTTGCTGTGTTTAGTGGCCCAGATCTTATTGCTAATCTTTCTGACGGGCTCAAAATAATGGACCCAGGTTTCATCACCTGTGACGACATTGGCAATCTGCTTTTTGTCATATTTTGGAAAAATTTGAAGCAGCTTTTTGGCCACTTTAACCCGTTGCCTCTTTTGCTCGTCAGTCAACAGATGTGGCACCCATCTAGCAGAAATCTTTCTGACTTTCAAATGCTTCTTCAAAATAAGGTGAACCGTTGATAATGATATGCCTATCTTTCGTGCAATATCACGAACTGTAAATCTGGCATCTCCTTCAATGATTCCCTTAATTTTGGAAACGATTTCTTTACTAGATGCAGATTTTGGCCTACCTGATTTCGGTGCATTTTTGATGGACTCTACACCAGACTCAAATTTCTTTTTTCACCGCGAAACTGTGTCATAAGACACACAAGAAGGTCCAAAAGCAGTAGAAATTTCAGTCATCAGCTTCTTCAAAGAACAACCAAGTTTTGAGCGAGCTTTGATGTAAGCCCGTATTTCATCTTTTTTGTCGACGCTTCTACCAACCATTTTTACTGCAGTGGTCAATGACTGCGTGTATTCAAATGGCAAATTTTATGTCTTACACTTAGTCTAACATGTACATTTATACACCATTGTGTAGATACTGAATAGCCCTATACAGGTATGTATTGGTTTTTATCGGGCCCCACATGGATATCAAGCTAGAGGACAATAAGCAATTCATTTCGAACATCCCTCATATTTATATATTCCGCTTAAATAATGCGTGACTAGAAAGTATAATCCGAATAAATACTGAAAGTCCAAAAATGTGCCATGGATCTGTATCTAATTTCCTTCTATTTCTATACAGATTGATCATGAAATCTTTCCTACTGTCAATCTCTCTCTTTCGCTGATTCAAGAAGGGCAGTTGTCAGTTTGTTGCGATAGAATGTGCATACGGACTGGTTAGCCGCTTACACTACGAAAACACGCCTATTCAAATATATAGAAAATTTCACCTCCAAAAACCGAAAATTTTCAGATAAAAAACTCTTATATTTTTTCATATTTCTACTCAAAAGATAGATTGTGGGTACTCGTTAGAACCGCCTCGACGAGGCGGTTCTAACGAGTACCCACAATCTATGTTTTTGAGTAGAAATACGAAAATTAATGTATACCCCTGAAAACCCCAGTTTTACTATATAAAAGTGGGGTTTAAGGGGGTCAAAATTATATAGGTATTATATCGTGATGTTAAGGACTAAGCCTGACCAGGAAAAGTGGTTTTAGGTAAACTGACTGGCTCGACATGGACTTAAAAAGGTTGACTGAACCATTAAACTCCTATCCAACCAACAGAGTTTCTCCGTTTACCCTCAACACTGTAACATTTTATATTAACGGTCTTTATTTATGGTGTTTATGGTAGATTTTCTGCAATTGTTTCAGGGGAGACAACTTTTGTGACTTCCTGTTTGCTTTCCTGTACATCATTTTCCTTTAAAAAGGGGTCTGCTTTACAAGGAAAGAATTTGCTCCCTAAAAGCAAGAATTTTCCCCAGCAAATTTTTTCCTTATTGAGTTTTAACCTTTCTTAAGGGAGGCAAAAGCAATTCAGGCGGAGGTACCTCCCCTTGAAAATGTATCCATGGTCCTTAATTTGAAACTTTATCTTTTTCAGTTCTACTTTCAATCATTACAATGATTGTGTGGCTGGTGCAGATTCCGTCGCTGTTCTACGCTGGCTACTCACTTGGTTTATTTGTGTTCGCCTTCCTTTTAGTGCTTTTGGCGGGATTACTTTTGATTCCGGATATCCGGACCTACGGAAACACCCGAGGTATTACACAAGTCAGACCCGAGACAGATGATAATGACAGGTACGACGAAATTAAACGAAACTATTACGAAGGGAAAAGATACAAGAACGGTCGTCATTCTATTAATAAAAACCCTCTGATTCGTTCTCCTCCACCGAGATATTCAACGGTGGCACAACCACAATACGTCATTCAGCCACAGCAAGTGTATTATCCAGCACCTGCGTGGCAGCCCTATAGATATTAACACTCATTTGCCTTCATTACTCAAGCCATCAAATCGGCTGCGTAAAGCGAAAAAAGTGCTTTCGAGCATGCGTAAAATGTGCAGATTCATATCGTCCTGCACATGCGCAGTCTCATCCGGGCATTTGCTATCCATTGAATCTTTCTATAGTATCCAATGGTTCTGTTTGCGTACAGCGAAGGTCCTGATCAGACTGCGCGGATGCGCAGGCTGATCAGGGCCTTTGCTGTCAGCATATGCCTGAAGACACGTTTTCGCATAGCGCGGCCTAAATGGAAGTGGACTTAAATTTGCGAGCGCGTCTTGGTGGCTGTTATTTTTTCAGTCTAAAAGCTAACCTACAGTATATCTATCTTGGAATTACTACACCTAATGACTATAGCCTTCTTACACTTAATCCAGAGACAAAGGCCGAACTACTTGATGAACCGCAATGTCAGAAAATGTGCCTTCGGACATGTCTGATCAGAATCATCACTGGTCGCATTTTGGATAGCCACGCATGAAAAGTTTCTTCCTGCGGAAAAAACAGCTATCGGTGAAGGATGGTGTCAGAAATGAGGAAAACAAGGTAAAACATTCGAACTAAGACAAACAACAAACTGACATGTAAATCACCATTTACAGTGCAGCGCCTGAATGTGTAGCTGATATAATGACGTTTGAACACACGTTCTTGCATAAAATTCTATGAACATAGCTGTTTGAAGCTATGCTTAAATGGGCTTGAAGTCATGTTCAAACAACAAAACCAATGTTCAAATCATGAAATTCACATGCTGTTGAAACATGGGTTTTTATCTTTTGAAATCACAAGAGGGGCCTTGCTTTGTTCACGTTACGTTGAGGGATGTAACGTTGTCGCCCTGAACGTAGCATTGTAAAATTTTATGATGACGTCTGAACGTCTTTGCAACGTTCTAAACTAGCCGCCATCTTGGTTTTACGGCATTGGAAGAGTTTATATGGAGTTTTTGGGGCGTTTTCGTCACAGTTTGCCGCTAGAATCGTAACTTATTCAAGAATAACGATCATCCATGGTTATTTCATTGCAATAACATTTGCCGGGTCCCGAGGAAGCTGTTTGAACACGAGGCCTAGCGGCCTCTTGTTCAAACAGCTTCCTCGGGACCCGGCAAATGTTAATGCATGAAAAACCTTGGGTGATCCCTATATTATTCTGTAATTTGACACAATAGTTTCAAAACATTTCAGGAAATTAGGCTTAATTTGGAATTGTGTTGTAGATAATTCTACAAAATCTGACAGTGAATCACCATTAATCCGGCGCAGAGTCTTTCCGACAAAACCACATATGTACCAAACAATGGCTCAGATTAGCCTACGCCAACACGCAGGCTGATAAGAGATATGTTTTGCACTCTATGGGTAGTCTAACATCCACGATTTCTTTAGACGGACGACAGAGATTGTGCTTAGAAAGTGTGAATGCACAGGCTGATCGGAGTCTTTGCTTGGCGCATAAGAAATCTTGCATGAAGTGTTGTGTCCCGGCTCAGTTGTTACAGTGAACTCTCTTTATACCGACTCTCGATACAACGGTAAAATTCATTTTAATGACAATTTGACTGGCGCGAGCCCTTCGCTCAAGCGATGACAATTAATCAGAAACTAGACAAAGATATTGTACATGTATTTAATACTTCAAGAAACATATGTTTTGGATATTTGTTAGAATCGCCTCAGTGAGGCGATTCTAACAAATATCCAAAACATAAGGTCTGTGAGGAAATAAGAATACAACAAACCCTTTCTTACATATAATTCTGCTGCGTTTAAGGATTCTTTACAACAGCAAATTCATTTTAACCCTTCTCTTGCTGAACACGACATGCCCTCTCTTAGCAAACAGTATATATCCAGATCAGTTGGCTTCTTCAGAAGCCTACTGATCTTGATCTGCACTGTTTGTCATTAAATATATGAATTTCTATCGAAAATCCGGAGTAATCTGATTGGCTGGAAATTAGAACTGGGCGTGGCATCTTAATTTATTCAGCCAGGCAAGGGTTAAAGACAGCATCTATGGGAATAAATGCTATCTTGTAACGAGGGTACACTGTATATATTCTGTGTGTTTATCTGTTCAAACTGTGAACAAATACAAGTAAGTTATTGGAAAGAGTAAAGTATATAGCGATATTTCGTCTGAATATGTGCCTCCAGCGAAGACTCACATCAGCCTGCGCATCCACGTAGTCTAATCAAGTGCCTTCACAGGGCACTGTGGGTAGTCAACGATTCAAAGTGTCTTCAGGTGTCCAGCGAAGACTCAGCTCTGAGTCTTCACTGGGCCCACAAGCAGTCTTGTAGGGAAAGCTGTGCCCTGGTTTAAACTTAAATGAATCGCTGCGATGTTTGGATCTATACAATAGCGTGAACAACATCAGGTGTTTGGATTTACAGATAAAGAGTTTTCACCGAAGTACACTATGGTTATGGCATTTTTGTCGGTCGCCAAAGACAGATACATAAAGAAATCCAGACCAGCGTGTGCATCCATCCAGGTTTGCATAACTCTGTATAAGCCATATTTCCAACTATATGTAAAAAAAGTTTGATGTTAGCTTTCTGGGCCCAGTTGTTCAAAGCTAACGGCGTCGTTAGTTAACGATTCGTTAAAATTTACATCGAGTGATACGCAAATACGCTGAAATTTTTTGCTGAAAAATGTGAGAAGCTTTTGCAGTGCAAAAGCTACTCACATTTTTTCAGCAAAAAATATCAGAATATTGTATATTGAATCCGCTAAACAGTTAACGAAATGACCCTTAACGAGCTCGTTAAGCTAACGACGCTTTGAACAACTGGGCCCTGATTTCTCCACGAACATATAAGTTGTGATATTTATTAGATGTGCTTCACAGAGGCAGATCAAATGAGTAATACAGCATGCGTCCGGATGGATACCACTGATCTGGAGGTATGAATCTGGCCTGATTCCTTACTGTCCACCATAAGCGTTCTACTGTCCAGATTGTTCAGGTAAACAGGAATGAATCTTGAGAGCTGGTGAGTGCGCACAGACTGACCTTTGTCCTATCTGTTATATAGAACATGTTCGTAGACCAAATTTATTATTTGTACGATGTATGACGTGAGCCAGCGCAGGACAAAACCTGCAATAAGACTGGTGCGACCAGCAAAGGCTCAGATCAGCCTGCGCGTCCGCGCAGTCTGATCAGAGTCTTTGCTGATTGCATGAGCCCTCTACAGCCTCCGGGCTATCCAAAGAGCCTAGTCACACAGTGTGGATGTACAGGCTGATCTGATTCTTTGATGGTTACACAGGTCTTATTGTAGGTTTTGGCGTCCCCTGGCTCAAGTGTAAATGATAAAAGAGACATTATTAAATAACTTAGTCAGCTGCTAGATTACACTTAACCTTCCATTTTTATAATAGCATATCAGATAAATTTTAATTTATTTGTACTGTCTTTTACATTTTGTTCATAACTTCGTCGGCGTCTTAACCACCACCTGAAAAAAATGAGAGAAAAAGATAGCCTATTAGAATGTTAATAAACACAAAATTTTATCACATTTTCTATGTAAAAAAAGAAACTCATAAACTGAATTAAGTTTGTTAAGTGGGAAACATCTTACGTCTGAGAAATTATAAAAAAATAAAGCCGTTAACATGATAATAATATTTTTATCAAATCTGAAAGAAAGAGATCCATTGTAAACAAAAAACATATCAAATAAAAAAAAAAAAAACAAAAAAAAACGAGCAGACACCGTTTCATTGATCCTTTGTGAAGAGTGCACGGAAGCAAGTGCAAATGATTCTAAAAGACGCTTATGCTAATCTGGGCCCAGTTGTTCAAAACTAACGATGTCATTAGTTACCGTATCGTTAAAACTTTGATATTAAATATGGCATTTGCAAAACCTACCACATTTTTTCAGCAAAAATACCTGTGAATAAGATATTGTACTTACTAGAACAGTTAACATTTTGACCACTATCGAACTCTTTAAGCTAAGAATGCTTTGAACAAATGGGCCCTGTTTTAGTAAAATAAATCCATTCTTCATAACAAAAAATCTAAAACAGTTGGCTACTTGGAAACACCGATCACATAAAAAGTAAATCGAAGTCTTGGTCTCACAGAAACTCTTTACATGACAGCAATGTAGTTTAGAGGCTTGTCTGCGCCCTCTAGCACCGGCTTAACCGGAACTCGATTTTCCAAAATATCAGACTGGGCTCAGTGATATCAAGCAAAATAAGAATAAACTAGACGTGTCCAAAGTACACAAATGCCGCGCCTTTTGAACCATAGCCCCACCCCAGGTTACGACCCAGGTGGCAACTCTAGTTGATGGATAAGATCTGGGTAAGTAGCTTACCAAATTTCAACTTCCTAGCACAAAAAGTACCCAAGTTATGACGCCCAAGAAAAACGTGGACGTAAGTATCAATGTAAATTTGTATGTAAACTTAAAGCATTTGTTAGACTGCTTACGAAATGACATACCCACGCACATCACAACATAACATGACGACGAAATGCAATACGCCCCACTGCTGCCTTCGCAGGAGAGGTCATAAAAAAGAACCATGATAAACTATGGGGAGACTTTTTTAAAGCAGCCATCCGACACTTAACATCAGCTGCAAAGAAGTCAAGTAAAACTTTAACCCTTTTCTTGCTGAACACGATAGGCACTGTCTAAGCAAACAGTGTAGATCCAGATCACTTGGCTTTTGAAGAAACCAACTGATCTGGATCTGCACTGCTTGTCATTAAATATGTGAATTTCTATCAAAAACACGGATCATGTAATCTGATTGGCTGGAAATTAGAAGTGGGCGTGGCGTCAATTTATTCAGCATAACAAGGGTTAAAAGGTTACCTTTTGAAACACCGAACACATAAAAGAACTAAGATCGGATTCTCGGTCTCATTGAGACTGGCATCAGTGTTGTTTGAAGGACCAGGTCTGCATGCAACCCCTAGTACAGGCTTAAACGGAACTCGATTTTCCAAGATATCAGAATGGGGTCGATGATCCCAAGGAAAATAAAAATACAAAACGCACTATGATGAAGTACTTGGGGACGTTTTACGGCCGTCACACGACACTTAATACCATCTTCAGTGAAGTCAAATAAAATCTAAATGGGTTACAACCCTTGCGATGCCATTGTAGAGCTTTATCAAGACAGAGCGTAAAGAAACACATTTAAATGCAATGAGCCAGAGATACACTTTCATTGGGTTTAGGTAATGAAAATGAAACATGTAAAATTTTATGCAATTATGGTAAAGAGTCTGTAAAATTCTGGAACACCCCTTCTAGATTATCACCGTACATCTCCAATGAACAACCTAAAGTACTGGAAAATGTGCTTTTACACAATGTACGTCAGGATTGTTCTGGTTATCTTCATACATTTTGAAACCAGAATATAACTATGATTGCAAGCAATGACGCAAAAGGGCGTGACGCTATGTAGATAGCATTCCTTGTGCTATGGAAAGACGTTTCCACTATCCAGCGAAAACAGTAAAAACAAATAATATAGTTTCTATATAAATGTACTATGCAACAGAGAAAACATACCTTCTGACATGTGCGCCCAACGAAGATTCAAATAAGCCAGCTCATCGGCGCAGTCTTATCAGAGTCTTTGTTGTCCGCATAAAGAAACGTTGGCATCCTTTTCTATCCAAAAGGCGCCCAGTGGTGATTCTGATTAGACTGCGCAAATATACAGGCTGGTCTGAGTCTTTGTTGGGCGCACATGTCAGAAGATACGTTTTCTTACATTGCGGCACAAATGCTTATGAAGCAATGGTTTTACTCACAGTTTTAACTTCTGTATATTGTGACAGTCCGTACTCTCCCCTGAAATTCAAAAATGTCAGGATTAGTATCCCTTGTCCTGCTGAACCCGGATATGCCCTGCCTTGGCAAACAGTGCAGATCCAGATCAGCTGGCTTCTGAAGAAGCCAACTGATCTGGATCTGCACTGTTTGTCATTAAGTATTTGAATTTGTATAAAGAACTTGGATCAAGTAATCTGATTGGCTGAAAATTAAGGTGTACTTCAAAATATAAAATATACGTACAGTGCAAATAGTTTTTGCCCTGTACTGAGAATGTTTGTTTTATTTTCATGAGTTAATTGCTCCCGTCATACAGTGAAGGGAAATTAATAAGAAACATAAAATATAAGTACAACCAGAACCATGCACTGATTCGCTTAACGATGAAACGTAAACTTTTATCTGTAAGAGTATACTAAGTAATCTTACAAAAATGCTCAATCCATGTCAGTACAAAGAAAGAAATATATTTAAGACATAAAACAATCTTTCGGTATGCTATATGAGTTGACAACAGAAAAGACGAACTGCAAAAAGTACATAAAGACAGCAGCAAATCTTACTAAAATATACAAGTCCGAGTAATAGTATAAATAATATACTATCAATACTTTAAAACATTCTCTTCTTTAACTTCTTGTCACAATGCTTTAGAAATAACCCAGCAAACATTCTACTTAAAGACTCCGTATTCCTCAAAGATACACATTTTATTATCCAAGAAATGTTTAATAAATTAATATATGGTGTTAATACAATCATAAAATGTGGCACCTGACAACCTGTAAAATTTCAGTTAGTCTCTCGTTCTTGAACTGGTTCAAAAATGAAATAATTTTTATTGTCTCTCAGAAATAGCGTTGCTAACATTCCCGTTCAAAAAAAGAGAGACTAGTTGAAATTTTACAGCCTGTCCGATGCGTGTATCAATTTATTAAACCTTTCTTGGATAAAACAATGTCTATTTTTGAGGATTATGGAGTCTTTAAATCTATATTTGACCGCTTTTGGCCCGACAGGATTATTGGTCTGATATACAATGTAGTTTAAGTAGAATGCTAGCTGGAAACGACTTGGTTATTGCATACGAAGCTTCACTGCTAGTAAAACAATTAATTGAAATTAAGATCTTATTATATACTTAGGTTCATTGTTGATAAAAGGTATATTTCTTTACGATGTATGTTTATGTCAGTAACAAATTCAGAAGGCATATGCCTTGAATTCACAGCATGTTCAGCATAGATTTAGATAAGAGGGTATATCTACATGGGTATTTTTCTTATTTCTCCACAAAAACACACGTTTTGGGTACACATAAGACTCGCTTTAATGAGACGCTTGAAATAAGTACCTACAGCAAATATTTACATAGAGAAATAAGAAAAATATCAGTGAGTTTCGGTTGAAAATGTGCATTATCTCTGGAGGCATAGCTAAGCAAACGTTTGAAAGACTTACAGTTCTCTTCCTATTCCTGACATCTTAAATCCGCCAAATGGTGCAGAGACACTTAATACGTTATATGCATTGACCCTGGAAAAAAAATGAATTAATCTAGTCTTGTATTTTATCATTTCTCGATACACTTGGTAGATCTTCCACCATTTTGCACGAGGGAAATAACTCTGTGACTTCCTGTTTATTCATTTTTTTTTTCATTTTATTTATACAATATTTTAATACAATATTTTATATTCAAGTTAGGTGGCTCTGTTGATTTGTTTTATGAATGCGTTTGTGTAATCAGGCCATTCATATCGCCGCCATTTTGAACAAAAAGTCGTGTGACTTCGCGTTATTTATAATTTAGGTGGAAAAAATATCACGTGATTACCATGTAGTCTTTGCAAAAATTTGATGTCCTAGATTTGGCAGTTTCGTCAAAAAATAAGTTAGTCTTAGGCTGAAATGTAGATTCGTATGTGTGTATAGATAACTAAGAGCTGTTTTCATTTTGGTCTAGATTTTTCTTTCCTATATGAAATTCTCACAACAACAGTGTAATTCTGAAATCAAGCCTTGCCAACTAAAGCATGACTTTGTTACCAAAATATTCAGAGAGATAAGCGGCGTTGCCATTTGTTTACATGGAGAAACCAGTTAAACGCGAAACCGAATTTAACGCGAAAATACATGAAGGGAGTAGTTTTATTGCTTCAAAGATGGTAAACTGATACGTGGACATTGTATGAGATGGGTCACGTCAAGCGAAAATGTGTCTTCGAGCATGCGCAAAATGAACAGATCCAAATTCATCGCATGCGCAGTCTCATCCGGGCATTTGCTCTCCATTGAAATGTTTTATAGTGTCAAATAATTCTGTCAGCGGATAGAGAAAGCTGTCCACATGTGCCCGAAGACACGTTTTCGCATGGTGCGTCCCTAATTATCATGAAGTGATTTCTCAACGCAAACACAACTTTTGGTGACTTACGACACATTGTTTCGGAATAGGGTGCATATCGTACTGGTATCTTCTGAACATGTCTAATCGCCGTGCGCATTGAGGCGCAACAAAACAGGAAACGGGTGTAATTAAGACGATGTTTATACTTACCATACGGTCCCGGCTTTCACCCGACTGGTGAATGTATTGGCTACATCTAAACTTTTGGTGAATATGGCTGCTGCAAGACCGTATGTGGTATCATTAGCTCTCTCTATAACTTCATTTAAATCTTTAAATTTGATGATCTGCTGAACTGGGCCAAATATCTAAATTAATTATAAATTAGTTCATTATATCAGTATATTCGCGTTATGAATTGTGGGAATGAATCAACTGTCACAGCATTGTCACGTGTCTAAAATAACCATTCAAATTACACGGGCCAAACATAAACTAGAGAAAAGTAAATAAATGAACTCAGGAACTGATACAATCAGATCGACATCAAGCCCTAACACCAAAGGGAAAGACAGACAAACACAATTAAGCAGCCACAAAATGAACAGATGGCAAGCAGAGTTCGGGCGGTTCGGGCCTCAGACTCAATGACGGCCTCTTCGTAAAACTTTAACCAGTGGGTTGGGGCTTGACGATATGTCTTTGGCTTGGCCCGCCGTGGTTCAACTATTGGTTTTCATTTACTCTGGCATACAGTAGAATTAGCCAAGAGTACTCGTCTTTGTTTATTGTAGTGATTAATTTGATTTTTATGTTTTCGCTTTGATGCATTGACTGAGTTGGGAGCCTTTATGCGAACCGAATTTTTATGTGTTTCTGTATTAAGAGTAGCATCGGGACCCAGGGTGAAGTTAGTTAGCTGTAAAAGTGCTTTAAACCCCACGGTGGTTTACTCTACTGACCGTTCTAAGGCGGTGGTCCCGGTGTTAGTCTTACTCTTTGTTGCTTTGTGGTTTATTCTACGAGGCGATTTGTTGTATGTCTTTCCGTGTGTCATTTTGTTCTTGTGTTTTTCAGTCCTTTTAGTATTGCGATTACCTCGCTTGGGAAAGAGAGAGCTAATCTTAGTGCTTTTCGTACGTTTGTTTGATTTGTGCTTGTTTGGATTTGTCGGTTTCCTCTTCCTCGGGGTCTGGGAAGGGCTGCGGTTTGTGATTGTGGCACTCCCTGGACTTTTCTCTGACCTTTTTTTGGCTTTCAGCTATTTAACTTCTTAAATGGATTACTAAAAATAATTTCTGGTTCACGTTTCACTAAATCAGCGCCTTTAAAATATGTCTTTGAAATGAAGAAAAACGTGTAATGATGTTTTTCCGGAACGTCTCCGCCACAATCCCAAAACACATATTTTCCCATGACACCGAAAGTAGAAGTAAGAACTGTGGCATATATGAACACAAAATGAAAGCCACATATGATCAATTACAGACGAAACGCTCTCTGAAGAATCACAAAAGAATAACTAAAAGGGCGCCTTGAAACTTAAAAGGCTATCGCGGAGCTTTAACATAAGTGCAGATATCATGGAAATGCGACAATTACGAAGCACAGCCTTCCCAAGGCATCAAAAGAATGAGAGATGAAGAACAAATAAGCGGAAACAAAGTCATATGTGAAACCACCGACACAATAACAAACTAGAACTGCAATAGAGGAACCGCCTTTGAACCGGTCAATAGGAAAACTACTGAAAGAGGCTTAAATCAGTTTTGTTGACGCGACCACACACCTCACTTGACGAGACTGTAAGACTGACATCTCTTTCAGGGCCAGACACTATGACTTACGTTCAACAGGATCATATCTTTACTTTTATAACTGTCAGTATGTAATAAAATACAGTTATTTCATGCCTGTTTGTGGAATAGTCCAATCTACTGCCCGAGGTGCCGTGGACAGCTTGATGCACTATTGCCGGAGGCTTGCGGCCTCGGGCAATAGTACATCGAGCCCTCGAGCAATAGTACATCGAGCTGTCCACGGTATCGAGGGCAGTAGTTTTGACTATTCCACCAAAACAGCCATGAAATAACTGTTTTATAACCCAACTAATGCTAAAACATTATTTATTTAGACAGTGAGCGCTGTTTTAATTGGTACGCAATGTCAGCGTATCAACGCCATTCCCGTGATATTTGACGTCACCAACCGTGGTATAGTCAAAACTATTGCCCAGCGCTTTTGCATTGGGTTTAAATGGGTGACGTCATCAACTATGGTTTAGTCAAAACTATTGGACGGCTGATGACGTCAACATTTAGTGATTTCGTTGACGTAGCTCCGGCAAGCGCCAATTTAGTAATAAACAGTCTGAATAGACAAAACTATTTCGTTGAGCTGTATATAGTAGGTTGGGTAATAAACAGAATTATTACATAGTTATAAATATTAAATGATTAGAAATGAACGATAAAATCCGAGGAACAATAATGCCGATATTTCTCAATACCTGCACGCAATATCAAAATTGTACACTTTCTCTAGATCAGTAATGCTTGTTTGTCGGCCATTAACTAATCTCAATTTTTATTAACATTGCGGAATGTTAAATATGTATGACGTCAAAATTGCTGACGTTATTCTCACTTTACGTCACATGAAACATGACGTACCGCTGGACGTAAACATCATATAATGTACTCTTTCTTTGAAAGTCGCAAGTTAAGCAACACAACTGACATTTGCTCGAATAATTTGTTTGTACGACTGGATTAGCTGCAAAACAGCAACAGTGCAAAAAGAATATCATGTTAATATTGCACTAGTGCAAAAATGATGTCACTTTCTGATATCAGTTTTGCACTGTTACAGAAAGCACTATTCGCAGCGTCAAATTTACATAAAAATACAGACTAAGAAGACAAACGAGAGGACAATAATTATAGCTATATATTAAAAAGATTATTATACTGATATTGGTAAAAATTGTCCCTCGTTCGGAGATCTGCGGACGCTCGCAAGCTCGCGTCCTTCGATATCCCAACTCGGGACAATATTCACCAATATCAGTGCAATAACCCTATATTACATTATACAAACTTTCTTGACATGAATAAGCAATTAGAAAGTAAGCATCAACGTCAGAAAACGAACCCTCTAACATGTGCGCCCAGCGAAGATTCAGATCAGACTGCGCATTCGCGCAGTCTGATCTGAATCCTCGCCGGGCGCATTTTGGATTGTCAAGAATGTAAAGTTTCTTCATGCGGACAACGTAGCGTGGATACAACAGGCTGATTTAAGTGTTTGTCAGACGTATATGTCAAAAGTTACGTTTTCTCGCGTTACGACACATATGGTATCAGGAAAACTTACTTCTTCCCTTCCTATTCTCATCTTTTCGGTGACGTCTGAAAACACCGTCGGCTGAATAAAGTAGCCTTCTGATCCTATTCTGGTGCCACCACATTCCAGCTTTGCACCATCTTGCTTGCCACTCTCAATTAATGACAGAATTTTCTTAAACTGTTCCTCATCAACCTAAAACCCAAAGAAATAAATATGGGTACCGACATGCAGGTTTTCAAACTTTTGAGTCCATAAGATAGGGTAAAACTGGTAAATTTAGAGATCGAAAACTTGAACATTTCCTGTCTATAAAACAGTTCTGATTTCCGCGGAAGGTAAGTCATTTGATATTAAACTTTTAAATCTGTGAATCTTTGGATCATCACAAAGTTTACCTTGTGTTCTGATAATTATTGGGATGAAAGGGCAGCGTGTCCAACTTCTAAATTCTATAAAACTTGGGAAGATCATGAATCTTAATACAGTGAAAATACGACTTTACAAAAAAAAAAAAAAAAAAAAAAAAAAAAAAACAATGAAATCTCTCTGGGATGTTTCGCTGCTCTCCAGAGCTGGGGTGATATCATCAATACATCGATATAAATTACGATATTTTTTGTGACAATACTGTATCGTGATACTGATGGTTAGTATAGATACTTCATGATACCTGAATAATGATGCAGTATCGTTTCGGATACTTGATATCGTGAATATATCGAGATACTATTTTTCTTTGTGATATCCACCTTTTCTTCTTATCTCCTACAACTTTCATCCAAAAGAGGGATCATTTGGAAGTAAGAAACACATTAAATATACGAAAATCTGAAACCTTTCAACCCCGAGTTTCTGACATGGACTTGTCCATCTCTGAACTTGGACACATCTAAATAGGGTTTGTTGCAAATAGAGTTCCACAAAAAAATCAACCATAGAATGACAAACAGTGTAGATCCTGATGAGACGGCTCATTACTACGAGCCGTCTCATCTCGATCTGCACTATTTGCAAGGGTATCTGTATTGAGCTGTAGGGATGAAACAGTTAAAGAAAATATTAGCTCCCAAGGGATCAAATCTTTCCCACTGGAGTAAACACTTTTTGAAAAGGGAGACAAACATTTGAAAGAGTTACCTCCACGTGAACGTGTATCCATTTTACTTAAAAAGAATTACCTGTGGTCCAGACTCATTTTTAGGGTCGTATGGGTCTCCCACTGTTCTTGCCTGAGCTCTTGCTACGGATTTCTTTACAAATTCATCATATATATCCTCATGTACATACGTTCTTGACCCAGCAGTACAGACTTGACCCATGTTGAAAAACAAAGCTTGATGGGACCATTCTACAGCATAGTCCACTGAAATGAAAGATGACAGATTCTGAAAGAATAAATTATAAAATGAAAGATCACAGATCTGAAAAAAAACAAAAACATAATACTAGAACTTGAGAGCTATGCACGCACATACAAAACTGAAAAAAAAAAAGTCAAGTTTTCTGAGCCATATTAACTAGTTTAGGCAGATTAGGACCCATCAGTGACTCTCATTATGAAAACACGTCTATTCAAATATATTGAAAATTTCACCACCAAAAACGTAAAGTTTTCAGATAAAAATCCTGATATTTTTCATATTTCTGCTCAAAACATCGATTGTGGGTACTCGTTAGAACCGTATCGCCGAGGCAGTTCTAACGAGTACCCACAATCTATGTTTTTGAGCAGAAATATGAAAAATAAAGAATAGCCTTGTAAACCCAAGTTTTACTATATAAAAGTTGGGTTTAAGGGGGTCAAAATTATATAGGTATGTTTTCGTGATGCTCATATGTTTTATGCCCCCGCCACGACATAGGAGAGGGTATATAGTTTCACCATTCGTCATACGTACGTCCGTGTGTGTGTCCGTGTGTCCGTCAGTCCATCCGTCACACTTGTTTTGTACTGTTTGTGTCTCCGCAACTCCTCCATCAGTCTTCAAGGTATTGGTTTAACCTTTCACCATAGTAAGGATAAAGACTGAGCATGTGCATAAAGGTCACAGAATTCTAATCGAATTATTACAGGTAGAGTTAATACCTTAATTTACCTAGAACATTGTCTTATACACATGGCATAGTAGTGTTCGTGTCTCCTCAACTTCTCCTACAGTTTTCAAGATAAATATAGGCTGGACATGTGCATAAAGGTCACAGAAATCTAGTGTTAGAGTTACATACTCTTGATTTACTTAGAAAGTTTGCCTTATACACATGGCATAGTAGGATTCGTGTCCCTGCAACTTTTCCAACAGTTTTCAAGACAATACTTTGAAACTTGCAGCACAGGAAGAATATAGACTAGGCATGTGCATAAAGGTCACAAAACTCTTATCAAATTTTGCAGTGCTAGAGTTACATATCCTGGATTTACTTATAACTTTTGCCTTTAACACATGGCATAGTAGGATTCGTGTCTCCGCAAATTCTACAGTTTTCAAAATAATGATTTTAAACTTGCAAAGTAAGAATATAGGCAAGGCATGTGCATAAAGATCGCAGAACTCTAAGTAATTTTTACTGGTAGAGTTACATACCCTTGATTTACTTAGTAATGTTACAATATTCACACTACGTGGTGGAGATCATGTCACTGCAACGTCTACAGTTTTGATGATTATGCCCTAAACATGAAGCATATAGTTTGGCCCTTCGTCAGTTGTACGTCCGCGTGTGTGTTTGTCTGTGTGTCCGTCCGTCTGTCATACTTGATTGTACTGTTCATGTTTCAATGGTTTGAAATTTGCATCTTAGTAAGGATATAGACTGAGCTTGTGCATAACGGTAACAAAAGTCTGATTGAATTACTATTGGTAGAGTTACATATCCTTGATTTACTTAGAAACTCTGTCATATGCACATGGCATAGTAAGATTCGTGTCCCCGCAACTTCTCGTACAGTTTTCAAGATAATGATTTGAAACTTTTTTTTTTTTTTTGCCTTATTCACACTGCAAATCTACATAACCAAACTGGCAGTATCGGTGGCATTCATCCCCTTTAGGGATCATCTAGTTTTTCAAAAAAAAAAAAATCCTCATTGGGCTCAATGATCACAAAAGACCAGGAAACATAAATTACACTTTAGTGAAGTAAGGGTGGCATTTCACAGCCGCCACAAGACGCTAAAACCAACTGTAGATAAATACATTCAAATGGAATGACCCTTGAGAACAATGAACGTACACACACTGAAAATCGAGGGTGCAGCGTCATGTTTTCTGAGCAAGTTTCGCTAGTTTAAGTTTCATCAGTGACCCTCGCATAACTTTTCAAGGCTCCAGAATTAGGCTTAGGCACAGTTATCACAAAGGACCGGAGCATATAACCACACTATAGTAAATTACGGGGATACGTCTTGAAGCCGCAATACGCCACTAAATCTAACTGTGGTGAAACAAAGTTCATAAAGGTTGTCTTTGGTAACAAAGTACACATAAAAGAACGAACGGTTTCATTGAGACTCTTCACTTAACGCCGCTACATGATCCCCCACCCCCACCCCTCCTCCACTGGAAATCTGCCACCACCCCGAGGAAAACTGCGCCCACACCCCCCGCCCCCCTCGCCCTTGAATATCTGCCCCCAGGAAATTTGTTCTAAGAATGTGCGGCTACTTTGGATAGTCCTTCACTTCCCAGCAGACACATAACGTTTATACAACGTCGCATGTCCGCTGGGTTTGCTTTTCTTATATGCTAGAAACATTGATATAAAGCTGGATCACAACTTTACATATTTCTTTGACATCTACTTACAATCAGCATCTTTATATATGACGTTTGGGCTCTTTCCACCGAGCTCGAGTGTGACTCTCTTCAGATTTGACTTTGCTGCTGCTTGCATTATTAATTGTCCCACCTGAAGTAGAAAGGTATAATGATACGAGTACTGTATTTACCCTCAGTATTCACATCACGATAACACACCTATATAATTTTGACCCCCTTTAACCCCACTTTTATGTAGTAAAACTTGGGTTTACAGGGGTATACTTTATTTCTCTTATTTCTGCTCAAAAACACAGATTGTGGGTACTCGTTATAACCGCCTCGGCGAGGCGGTTATAACGAGTACCCACAATCTATGTTTTTGAGCAGAAATATAAAAAATATCAGAATTTTTTAACTGTAAAATTTTCATTTTTTAGTGTTAAAATTTTCACTATATTTGAATAGGCATGTTTTCGTAATGCAGACGCCTTAATTAATCACCATACTTGTCCGAATATTTGAGTAAGTTCCTTTTACTATTCTTGGCTGCATCTAAGACATTGCTGGATGAGTTGATTATTGTGGACCTAGATAAAACGCTGCGTTCTGAGCTGTCCGATCTGGGTCTATTCTGATTGCTCAGGTATTCCTGGCCGAATATTTAGAGTAAATAATAATGATAATAATCATACGTAATATACAGACGCTGAAAAGTACAAGTACACTTTTTTCCCCGACACCACTAGGGATTGGAATGCACTCCCTCCCTGCATCTATAATATCCTGTGTTGAAAGTTCTGAGGACCCTGTCGATAGATTCGCATCACTTATGAGATCTAGAGACCAATCTTCGCAATCGCTGGCCCTGGTGAATGAATGTCGTCTATTGATGTGTCACCAGTAAAATATTCTGATTCCAATTCTGACAGGAAATGTGGCCGCGCTAATGCGATATTTACGAAATAATAAGCAGTTGTTTTCATTGCATGTGCCCTGAGATTCGTAGTTTGGTCAGTAATACTATTGCATAGCAATGCGGGTTTTCCGACATTATAAAATATGAAACTGTGGATGCGAATAAAGGGAATATCAATATGCAATAACTAAATCTGATTTAGAAATTTTAATCTCAAAACTGCATAAAATCATGTATTCAATCAGGCGTGTCTTTCCGTTTAGTTTTCCCAGCAGCGCTATGAGAAAGTGTTTACGGGTCATACATGCAAACATTATTGCTCAGAATGCTGGGCAAAAAATTCATCAGACGACATTTTGAATTTTTTCCCTATTTTTTTCCGGAAAATAGACTTTGATATTTCATGCAAAGTATCTCGTAAAATAAGAAAATATCAGTTTATCTGCCCAGAGAGTGAAAGGTTTATGTGATTCAGCAAGAAAAGCTTCACAGTCGGATAAAAGCCTTTGTTATACATGTACATTAATATATTCTACAGTATCCAACGACTCTACAAGCGGACAGTGAAAGCCCTGATCAGAGTGCGTAAATGCGCTGGCTGATCTGGACTTTCGCTGTCCGCACATGCGCCAAAACCTTGCGCGGCTCATATAGAATGTGTTGTAAACGTTTAGCATGCTGTGTAAAAATATTAGCAAACAACATTTTAGAATATATTTTATTTTCCCCAGAAAATTAGGTTTGGCATTTCATGCAAATTGTCTCCTTAGGAGACAATTTGCATGAAATGTCAAACCTTACTTTCTGAAAAAATAAGGAAAATGTCATCAATTTGTCGTCAGCTGAATTAGCCCAGAGTGTAGTAATGGGTAAGTAGATGTTAGAAGATGTTACCTCTGTTGAGCCAGTAAAAGCAACTTTATTAATGCCCGGATGTTCTGAAATTGCGGCTCCGGCTGTCGGTCCATAACCTGGAACAATGTTTACTACACCGGGTGGGAAACCAGCCTAAATAGAGAATTATAAGAAAATCATTTCTAATAATACCTATGGACTAGATAAAAACTACATTTCTGCCCAGACTATGTAGAATACCAGATAGACCGAACATACTGAAGTGAAATAGCTTTGCAATGCAATTTGAATGTAGAACTGTATACCCCTATATCCGCTGGTATATTAAGCAGGTGTGAGCTATATATACTATGTTGCATTTCGAAAACAAGCCTGTTCAAATATACTGAAAAAATTTACCATCAAAAAAAAAAAAAAAAAAAAAAAAAGAAATTTTCAGATAAAAATTCGGATATTTTTCATATTTCTGCTCAAAACATAGATTGAGTACTCGTTAGAACCGCCTCGGCGAGGCGGTTCTAACGAGTACCCACAATCTATGTTTTTGAGCAGAAATAAGAAAAATAATGCCTACCCCTGTAAGCCCCAGTTTTACAATGTAAAACTGAGGTTTAGGGGATCAAAATTATATAGGTATGCTTTCCTCATGGTACAGCCCCACAGAGCTCTTTGCCTCAAGGATCTGACAACATTATTATGGTTTTTTTTCATAAACAGATTTTGACAGGTTAAAGGTTGATACCGAAGTTATATTTGAAATAACGTTACTTTTTGTTGTCTGATAGTACTATTTCCAAATAAAGCTGTTCCTAATTGCTATAAAATACTTCTGAGGATTTTGCAATAAAGTATTATAGAAGAAAATATTGTCTAACAATATTTTCTTCTATAATACTTTATTGCAAAATCCTCAGAAGTATTTTATAGCAATTAGGGACAGCTTTATTTGGAAATAGTACTATCATATATGTAGTTTTCTAACTAGGCTACGTAGCCATGTTAGGTCAAGGGAGGTAAAATGTTATATATTAAATAGTGATTACGATCTAATTACTTTAAAAGTTGTTTGGTATATTTGTATTGTTATGTATTTCTTTCACAATGAGTGTGCAGATTCTTCAGAACCAATTATTTTCATGACACTTAGAGCATCAGAATACTTATTCTAATTAATTTACGGTCAATATAATTATCAAAACAACAGTCTGGGAAAATCAGTTTGAAACAAATGTGAAGGTTCTGTGATTTTCATTACATCTAAATTAGATCCATAGTTAAGAGTAGTTGTAACGTTTAAGAAAAACCAGAACATTCTTAATTCTTTGTTTGCTGATGACAAAGATAGTAAACAACAAATGGATTAGATATTTTTGCTATTTTTACCAGAAAAAAGAAAAGTCGTAGATATGCATCTGAATTTTGGTTTTACAATTTGTGCATGTACATGCATAACGGTAACTATAAACTCCATTGATGGCACACTCATTTTGGTGTACATTTTATTCATTACTTCGCAAGTATATGACTTTGAATTCATGCTATAACACCATCACGACATTATACATGTATTGTCATGTTGCAATACAGAAAGTTTCGTGTGTGAGTCATACAAAATGATGCACAGTAATACTTTTCAGTAATTTTCAGAATATATTGTCTACTCACAAACAATAACCGAAAATTATATGAGCGATACAGATTTCGTATACAGATCAATGGATATGCAAGATCTAATGTATATTGACCTCCTAGTCTGGCCCCAGACTCTTTCTTTATTTTTCGTTTCTTTCTATTTCTTCTTTTTTTTTATGAGGGGACACAACACTTGTATAGCTTGTAGAATTTTTGTTTACTTCAGTCCCTTGGCTAGAAAGAAAGGTTTTTGTTCAGCCATAGGTAACTTGAAGTTGGATTAAAGAGGATCATGATAAAAAAATAATGTAGAGAGAAATAGATATAAAACAAAAATGACTGGAGCCAGTCTAATTGACCTCCATGTGGTGCAACTTCCATAAAACGTATTAATATTCTGTTATCGTTGCGTTTCTTATACTAAATTCATTACGAAAACACGCCTATTCAAATATACTGAAAAGTTAATCACCGAAAAATTGAAAATTTTCAGACAAAAAATTCAAATATTTTTCATATTTCTGCTCAAAACATAGATTGTGGGTACTCGTTAGAGGCGGTTCTAACGAGTACCCACAATCTATGTTTTTGAGCAGAAATAATTAAAATAATGTATACCCCTGTAAACCCCAGTTTTTTACTATATAAAAGTGGGGTTTCAGGGGGTCAAAATTATATAGGCGTGTTTTCGTGATGTGATGAGAGACTAACTGAAATTTTACAGGCTGTCAGATGCCACATTTTATGATCGTATTGATACTATATATCAATTTATTAAACCTTTCTTGCATAAAAAATGTGAAATTAACACAACATTAGATTGGTTGCAGATGTTCATGGATGTACAATATTTGAAACAGTTTTCAAGTATAGCATGCAGATATGCAAGGATGGGCTGACGAAACTGAAACAACAACGGACATGAAAACGACCACACAGAATACAGAGAATATATTGAGAATTTTACGACCAAAAATTAAAAACTTTTAGATGAAAAATTCTGGTTGTTTTCTTACTTCTGCTCAAAAACATAGATTGTGGGTACCCGTTAGAACCGCCACGCTGAGGCGGTTCTAACAAGTACCCGCAATATATTTTAAGAGCAAAAATGTGAAAACAACCAGAATTTTTCATCTAAAAGTTTTTATTTTTTGGTCGTAAAATTCTCAATATATTTGATTAGGGGTGTTTTCGTAATGTATGTTTTAGGTATATGCTGCAGGCACTGATTCTCTTTACGTCACATGATCTTCTATACTATTTCTCTGTATTCTGTGTGGTCGTTTTCATGTCCGTTGTTGTTTCAGTTTCGTCAGCCCATCCTTGCATATCTGCATGCTATAGTTGAAAACTTTTGCAAATATTGTACATCCATGAATATCTGCAACCAATCTAACGTTGTGTTAATTTCACATCATTTTGACCACATATTTACTGTTTCAATTTAAAAGTTAGCCAGATTGGTGTCATTGGTAGGCTGTTGTCTGTGATTGTGGCTCGTCCTAAACATCCATTTTCGTTACTATTGTATTCACATTAACCAAAATAAGCCTGGAGTCGCTTTGGTGGGACATAGGCAAACAGTGCAGACCCAGATCAGACGCCGCATATGCGGCGTCTGATCAAGGTCTTCACTGTTTGCTTACAGGATTTTCAATTACAAATAGAACAAAAATGTAAAAATACACCTGACACCCCTTAAATGACAAATGGACTCACCCAATGTATAAGGATGAGACCATCCATTAGGCTTATACGGGTTAATGGATGAAAATGCATATACTTACCTCTTTTACTAGGCTAGCTATATAGATAGCGGTGAGTGGCGTCTGTTCTGCAGGCTTCAGTACAACTGTACATCCACAAGCAAGAGCTGGTGCTATTTTCCACGCTAGCATTGCAATGGGAAAATTCCACTACAAAAACAAACCAGTTTCACTGAGAAATAAACATAAATAAATGTTACGGCAATAAAGAGCCAAGTGCCCGGTCCTCTATCCATCATGATGCAATAGGTATGTTGAGAAGACAAACGGACAAATATGAACCGCAACGTTAGAAAACATACCTTCTGATATGTGCGCACAACGAAGATAAAAATCAGCCCGCGTATCTGCGCAGTATGGTCAGTCTTCACTGTCCGCATGAAGACACATTGGCTATCCAAAATACGCACAGTGAAGATTCTGATCAGACTGTGCGAATGCACAGGCTGATCTGAATCTTAGTTGGGCGCACATATCCGAAGGTACATTGTCTGACGTTGCGGCCCATATAGAGAAGACAAGGAGCTAGAAGCCTGGTTTTCAAAGCTCAAGTTTACAGATTCAATCTTGTTTCGTTACCGAAAAAAGTATGACACGAATGAACAAACCAATAAAATATTATAGAATCCGACCAGACGGATGTTATATATATATATATATATATATATATACATATATATATATATATATATATATATATATATATATATATATATATATATATATATTATATATATATATATATATATATATATATATATTTATATATATATATATATATATATATATATATATATATATATATATATATATATATATATATATATATATATACATATGTATGTATATATGTTGAGAGTTAATCATTAACAGTGCAATGATTTAATGATTTGTTTACCTGAGGCCTTTCGGCTTTCGCCTTCTTCAGAGGTTTTCTATTTTAAATAAATAACATAAAAATGTAAAATTTACGAGTAAAAATTATGCCCTTTTCGGGCCCATGTTATCTGGTCCGCTGCGACTTATATATATATATATATATATATATATATATATATATATATATATATATATATATATATATATATATATATATATATATATATATATATATATATAAAACAAAACAAAATAACATGAATATAATTTTCAACCCATGATCAATGTACAGCAGTACATTACTTCTTGATACATTAGCTATAGGTACTGAGAAAAGTATGACACAAATATGAAGAAATATGTGATGGTTTCAGTATAAAAGAAAGAAATACAGTTAGCGGGATTGGTGTCATTGATAAGCTATGTTATAGTATATTTTGCATAATTTTATTATTCCTCGCGTGTCGTAAAGACTGGTTTATATATACCTACCCGAGACAACAACTTTAGAACTTTCACTTACCGGAATAATCTGTCCACAAACCCCAACCGGTTCATGTCGTGTTTGACATAGGAAAGCTCCATCTGAAATTATATTGTTATCTTGATATTATCCTTAAAGCGCTCAGCGAATCTGTATTTTTACAAAATAAGAAAATAAGAATTGACACTTCATGTGATTCGTCTGCCTAGTCAATCCTCATTTTCTATGAAAGATATATATATATACAGTAGACTCTCGTTATCTCGACCTCGCTTATCTCGAATAACCGCTTATCTCGAAGTGAAAATCTTGTCCCTGCTTAAAAATGAAAATCTAATAACTGGTAACAAAATATTGTGGAAAAGAGGAGAAATTGCTCCAAAGGAGCAATTTCTCCTCTTTTCCACAATATTTTCAACATATGTCTAACTTCAAGAGTCCAATTACATCTACATTTGTTAAATGCGGTTGTTCGATTTATTTTTTCCTCAAGTCTGCAAATCTGATATGTCGAAGTACGGATATCTCGAAATATTTTTGAGAGTCCCTTGGAGTTTGAGATAACGAGAATCGACTGTAGTTCAAAGTGTTTGTCTACTGTAGTTGTGATTAGCCGGTAAATAAGGAAATTCTGAAATTGGAAAATATTTTGCAAGCTGAGTGACATTGTATTGTAAGAGTTTGGTTTTTTAAATACGACAAAACAAAATTCATATTTTTAACTATTGAAAGTCACTCAAAATTCTTTTACAAACTCCCTTTTGTCTTTGGTCTTCCCACAAAAGAGACTTTGGCAGACAGTACAGACTCATCATACTGTATGGTCTACACTGTTTGCCATGACAGGAAAAGGACACAACAATAGGAGCAAGTAAGGTCATCTCTATGTATCATCCCTTTAAACACATAATAGGCACTTCTGACTTTTATAATGGAAGAGTTTATTTAAGATATTTAGTCGTCAACTGATTACGACACTGCAAACGCTCTAAATGAGATTTTTAATAATGATTCTTATAGTCATGTCATCAGGAAAACATACCTAAATTTTTTGACCCCCTTAAACCCCACTTTTATATAGTAAAACTAGGGCTATACATTATTTTTCTTATTTCTGCTCAAAACCATAGATTGTTGGTACTCGTTAGAACCGCCTCGGTGAGGCGGTTCTAACTAATATCTACAATCTATGTTTTGAGCAGAAATATGAAAAATATCAGAATTTTTTATCTGAAAATTTTCATTTTTTTGGTGGTAACATTTTCAGTATATTTGAATAGGCATGTTTTCGTGATAAACAGGTAAACAAATCCTGAACGGAATGAGCTTTGAAAACAATGGCCACACACAGAGAACAATAGTACCGGTTTAAATCCCAAGTAGCCTTACTCCTGAGTGTTCCAAAGCGGTTCTTCATCTATGGTTCGTCTGTTTTAATACAGTCGACTCTCGTTATCTCGAACTCCAAGGGACTCTCAAAAATATTTTGAGATATCCGTACTTCGACATATCAGATTTGCAGACTTGAGGAAAAAATAAATCGAACAACCGCATTTAACAAATGTAGATGTAATTGGACTCTTGAAGTTATACATATGTTGAAAATATTGTGGAAAAGAGGAGAAATTGCTCCTTTGGAGCAATTTCTCCTCTTTTCCACAATATTTTGTTACCTGTTATTAGATTTTCATTTTTAAGCAGGGACCAGATTTTCACTTCGAGATAAGCGGTTATTCGAGATAAGCGAGGTCGAGATAACGAGAGTCTACTGTAATTTTACTTCTACTTGAAATGCCTTGACAGTCTGCATAATATGCAAGGCTTACAGAGTTCTATATAAGAGGAGTATCAAATAAATGAGCCAACATATGACAAAACCAACGAAATGACATGTTCGCCCAGCGAAGACTCAGATCAGACTGGGCATCCACCCAGTCTGATCAGAGTCTTTGCTTTGCGCTCAGTGGGTAGCTAAGGACCCAAGCTTTCTTCATTCGGACTGCAAAGGCTCTGACCAGATTGGGCGAATGCCCAGTCTGATCTGAGTTTTCGCTGGTCGCACGTCACTGTTGGTTTTGTCATGACCTGACCCCTCAGCGGCTCGAACTACCAATACCTAGAATAAATTTCTATGACCCCAAAGATGTTCGAGCCATTGAAGTTCGACTGTATAAAAGGTAACTACGGTAACAGAGATTATTTCGAATATGAATGCCAACAAAATGTCAACAATATTTGTTGCTTAGATACCCGCTGGCGAAGTAGTCTAGAAGATCCACCGGGCCACACGCCCTACCACGAAGACCTTATCTACAGATATGGTTTTGCCCTGGATTTTATCGGACCAACCTGCATAGTACCTTAATGTCTTTACTACGATGACTATGTCCATGTAATGTACTATCCACTGGGTCACCCACCCATCTACGTAGACCTTACCTACTGGTATGGTTTTCCCCTGGATTTTATCCGGCCAACCTGCATAGTATCGTAATGTATGGACTACGATAGATATGTCCATGTAAAAGGCAGCTCCAAACGGTTTTCCATTGTCTAGTGTCTCTAAGCTCTGAAACCAAGAAAACATTTCGGGTGAACAAACACATATATACATGTACTGTTTAAACCGTATTGTTACAGTATTTACCCTAAATATAAGGACACCTTAACCTTTTACCATATCTTCCCGAAAATTTGAACAAGTCTTTTCTGATACCTGATCTTGTGTATAAAAACGGCTGAATGTGTGGCAAACAGTGTTCTGTGGCGTCTGATCTGTGTCTACACTGTTTGCCCAGGCCTGTCTGTCCCAACACTTAGGGTTATTATGGGACCATATACTTGTTGCTAAACACGCAAAAAAGAAAATGAATAAAAAATCAAGTATGCCACAAAATATATAAGGGGAATGCATATACTTTAGGGGGAGACAATCATGTCAAATTGTTTCACTTTTCTTCTGAAAAGGGGAGTACTCTGAAAAAAAAAAAAAAAAAAGAAAAAGAAAGATTTCTTCCAAAGGACGCGAATCTTTTCATTTTAGAGCAGACACCTTTTCAGAAGGGGAATGGGTGCGTAGAAAAGCAAAACAAGAAGACACAAAAGTTTTCTTCTTGTGAAACAGCGGCCAATCTACCAGATACGAGGGAGTGGTGGTGGGTGGGAGGTTGTCGGAAAATATCCGAACTTGTCATTCTCTTGTCTTTCCACGTGCAGCTACCTACATATATTATACTTAAGCGAAAATTACTTTTATCGCTTATAAATCGATCAGTATATTTTTAATGAGAAGTGTGTCTACACGAAGTTTTGAGCATTTAAATAAGGTAGGTATAAGGGCTATCATGGACTCTAAGGTCGAGGCACAGATCGTAGTTAATGAAATTTCTGCTTTTAGAGGGTAAACGCCACATTTTTTTCAACGGTTGCAGAAAAGTTTTTTTCTAAAGCCTACATGTCCTTCAAGTAGCAATGGCAATTGTAGTCCCCCCAACCCCACCTCCTCACTCCCCCACATCTTCCGTACAGCCTGGAGATATTGGGCTGCGACTTTTATTTGATTCCAAAATTGAAAAAAGCTCGCTGGAAAACATATATGAGACTAGGTCGGCTTTGATTTCAGCTGTAAATCGGTTCCTCAGCAGTAGGTCTACTTCATGGTTTGAAGAGGGAATACAAATGCTCCCACGAAGATGGCAAACGTAGATGGGGAATACTTTGAAAAAGAATAAAAAGAATTTTGTACTAACGTTTTTTAAGAAAGAGTAAAAACTCTGGATATTTTCCGACCGCATCTCGAATCTGGCAGATTGGCTGCTATTTCACGTCCTTTTAAACCTCAACGAATTAAAGTATGTTTACTGTCGTGCTAGTACACCTTTATTACATATTAGCCCTTTTATGTCGAATCATCACGAAAACATGCCTTTGTAATTTTAACCCCCTTAAACCCCACTTTTATATAGTAAAACTGGGGTTTACAGGGGTATACATTATTTTTCTTATTTCTGCTCAAAAGCATAGATTGTGGGTACTCGTTAGAACCGCCTCATAGAGGCGGTTCTAACGAGTACCCACAATCTATGTTTTGAGCAGAAATATGAAAAATTTCAGGATTTTTTGTCTGAAAATTTTCATTTTTTGGTGTTAAAATTTTCTGTATATTTGAATAGGCATGTTTTCGTAATGGGAGTCTTCTACATCAACATCTATTTTCAACAGAAGCGGTATCTAGTTAGTTGTATTATTACCATATATCTTAGAAATTCTAATATTCATTGCAAAAAGTGTAGACCGTGGTCAAAAGCCGCGGGCTGTAGCGTCTAATCTCGGTTTACACTGTTTGACAGTATCCTATTTTGGGGACGCTTAGCTTTTATGGATTAAGGTTCCATTTCTAAACACAAACTCGAAATATTGGTCGAATATTTACGGCTATAATCTCACCTTATAGTTCGACCGTGTATAGCTAAAGTGTGTTTGCAAGCTTATGCAGACAATATCCACACAGTCTGATCAGGGCCTTTGCATTTCGCGTCTGAGTAGACAATACCAGGCTTAGTTTGTTATACACCGCCACGCCTCCGAAAAGTTGGAATACTATCTGCTCTGCAAATGTGGCACATTTGAATCAACCGTGTTGAAACGGCACTCTACATGAACTCTTGGAGAGCATTATGTACGGAATGCTCTAATCCTGCAGAGACGTCACTGGCAAATTATTTTGCTAGCCTTATATTCTGAATACTCTATTTCTATAGAGATGTCACTGTCAAATTATGTCTTGAGCAAAATTGTGTCTTGAGCATAATACCGAATACTCTTTACTAATCAATACGTCACTGCCAAATAATTTATTGAGCAGTATACATAATAATCTATACTAACAGAGACGTCACTCTCAAATTATTTCGTGCTACGGTTTACATAGGAAAATAACTGCCCAATTATCATGCTAGTATACGAGGGATGTTCGAAATGAATTGCTTAGTCCTCTAGCTCGATATCCATGTGGGGCACGATAAAAACCAATACATGCCTGTATAGGGCTATTCAATATCTACACAATGGTGTATAAATGTACATGTTAGTCTAAGTGTAAGACATAAAATTTGCCATTTGAATACACGCAGTCATTGACCACTGCAGTAAAAATGATTGGTAGAAGCGTCGACAAAAAAGATGAAATACGGGCTTACATCAAAGCTCGCTCAAAACTTGGTTGTTCTTTGAAGAAGCTGATGACTGAAATTTCTACTGCTTTTGGACATTCTTGTGTGTCTTATGACACAGTTCGGCGGAGGAAAAAGAAATTTGAGTCTGGTATAGAGTCCATCAAAAATGCACCGAAATCAGGTAGGCCAAAATCTGCATCTCGTAAAGAAATCGTTTCCAAAATAAAGGAAATCATTGAAGGAGATGCCAGATTTACAGTTCGTGATATTGCACGAAAGGTAGGCATATCACTATCAACGGTTCACCTTATTTTGAAGAAGCATTTGAAAGTCAGAAAGATTTCTGCTAGATGGGTGCCACATCTGTTGACTGACGAGCAGAAGAGGCAACGGGTTAAAGTGGCCAAAAAGCTGCTTCAAATGTTTCCAAAATATGACAAAAAGCAGTTTGCCAATGTCGTCACAGGTGATGAAACCTGGGACCATTATTTTGAGCCCGTCAGAAAGGTTAGCAATAAGATCTGGGCCACTAAACACAGCAAACGCCCAATAATTGCCAAACGTTCTTTGAGTACAAAGAAGGTTTTGTATGCAATCTTCTTCTCTGGTGAAGGAGTCGCAATAAAAGTGCCAGTGAAAAAGGGCAAAAGCATCACCGGAAAGTACTACAAAGACGTAGTACTGAAGAAACTGAAAAAGTATTATCAGAAACGACGCCCTGCCACTGGTTTTAAACATGTCCGTCTTCTACATGACAATGCCCCAGCTCATACCTCCGCAATAGTTACGGCGTTTTTGAAGAAAGAAAAAGTAACTGGTTTGCCTCACCCCCCGTATTCCCCAGACCTTGCCCCATGTGATTTCATTTTGTTTCCGAAATTGAAAGCATTCCTAGCTGGGCGGAAATACCAGTCCCGACAGGCACTTGGATCTGCCATTCATCAGTACCTTATTACTGTGCCCAAATCAGTGTACCGTGACGCCTTCAAGAAGTGGATATATCGGCTGAAACTTTGTATTTCTAGCCACGGGGAGTACATCGAGGGCATGAAATGAGTACTTTTGGGCTAACTTGAAATTTGAAGTCTCCAGATAGAAATAAGCAATTCATTTCGAACATCCCTCGCAATGATGCGGAATCCTACCAAATTTACTTGCGAGCATTATATCGTATAGGCTATACGAATAAGGAGACGTTACTTCCCAGTTATCCTGCTACAATTATACGGAGTAATCTAAACTAGAGAAATGTCACTGCCAAATGACCCTGTTCTGTGTTGAGCATTATACCGAATAAATTATACATACAGATCCTACTGAGCATTATACTGAATGATCTATACATACAGATCACCGAATAATCTATGCATACAGATCCCGTTGAGCATTACACAGAATAATCTATATCTAAAGATATGGGTGATAAACTTGGGAAGTAGTTCAAAAAGGCGTCAACGATATATTGTTCTAATGCCACGTAAGGGATCTCTTGAGATCGTTCCGTAGCAAAGAAGGCGATAAACAAAGGTAGGTCACAACAAATGCATAACAAAGTCCTTTCATCTTTGTCGACCTGGAGTAATTGCAGACTTCTCTGTGTGCTTAATAATTACTTTTCAGCCTGAGTTATTTCCCTTCAATGTGTGAACGTAAACGATATTATCTAAACTACTCACAGCCATGTAGAGTCGATCTCTATCAACTAGATCAGCTAATTTGTTTAGTAATAGCCCACGTTTGCTGGCGTCCATTTGTCTCCATTCTGAATCATACTCAAACGCTTTCTTTGCTGCCGCCACTGCCTTGTCCACGTCAGCCTGCAGAAAAGATATTAGTTGTGGAAAACAAATCCATATACAGTTGACTCTCGTTATCTCGACCTCGCTTATCTCGAATAACCGCTTATCTCGAAGTGAAAATCTGGTCCCTGCCTATACATGAAAACCTAACAACAGATGGAAAATATTGTAGAAAAGAGGAGAAATTGCTCCTAAGGAGCAATTTCTCCTCTTTTCCACAATATTTTCAATATATCTCTAACTTCAAAAGTCCAATTACCTATCAGTTTGTTAAGTGTGGTTAATCAAATTATTTTTTCCTCAATTCTGCAAACCTGATATGTCGAACTACGGATATCTCGACGTATTTCAGAGAGTCCCTTGGAATTCGAGATAACGAGAGTCGACTGTGCTATTAAAACATGATGTAGAAATTGCTTGACAAGCGTTTGTAAGAAGACTGTTTATCACGAAAACATGCCTATATAATTTTGATCCCCTTAAACCCCACCTTTAAATAGTAAAACTGGGGTTTACATGGGTATACATTATTTTTCTTGACGAGGTGGTTCTAACGAGTACCCACAATCTATGTTTTGAGCAGAGATATGAAAAATAATGTATACCCCCCTGTTTTTTTTTCTGAAAACTTTCAGTTTTTGATGGTGAAATTTTCAATATATTAGAATAGGCTTTGTAATGGTTTTCAAATTTTGAAACTTGAATACCGGGATAATTTTATGTATTGGGGCATAATTACGTGAGCAAAGAGTGTAGACCCAGATCAGATTGCTCTAATGCGAAGTTTGGTCAGGGTCTATAATGACTGCAGCTCTGCCAGTATAAATGCTGCATTTAAACTTATAGTCAAATCAATATGGTTTGAAAAGTTAGAAGAACTAAGGAATGATGGAGTGTGCCCTAATATTTAGGGTACCATATTCGACCTAAATACCACACTTTGCGGTTAGATTTTTCAAAATACAGTCGACTCTCGTTATCTCGAGTTCCAAGGGACTCTCTGAAATACTTCGAGATATCCGTACCTCGACATATCAGATTTGCAGAATTGAGGAAAAAATAATTCGATTAACCACATTTAACAAATATATATGTATTTGGACCTTTTAAGTTAGAAATATATTGAAAATATTGTGGAAAAGAGGAGAAATTGCTCCCCTCTTTTCCACAATATTTTTACCTGTTGTTAGATTTTTCATGTTTAGGCAGGGACCAGAATTTCACTTCGAGATAAGCGGTTATTCGAGATAAGCGAGGTCGAGATAGCGAGAGTCAACTGTAACTAGCAAAAAACATTGTAAAATATCCACCTAGTAAGGACACACTTTAGAAAAGATCAGTAGTGGAGTTTATGATTGGATTATTTAATGATGCGTGTGTGATTTTTTTCTTTCTGATTTTCTTTATAAAAGCATATGCTGTGGGCACTCATTTAAATTGCCTCGATAAGTATATAAAAGCATTTGTTGTTGGTACTCATTTGAATTACTCGTTGAGGCAATTAAAATCAGTACCAACGACATATGGTTTTTATAAAGAAGCAGATAAAAATACATGGCTGTAATCTGAAGACTACAAAATGCTTGACTGTGCGGTTCTAGAGGCATGAGTGGTAATTAGATCGAATATGGTAATTATGTTCCCCAGTTGATTGTTTCGTAACTCGTAGTATTTTCTTAACGCTTAAAGTGTTACCCAAATTGTAACAGACGAAATTGTATTCATTTATCTTTATCAGAAACAAAAGGCTTGGTATTTCATGTGAATCGTCATTAAATGTCACGCCTTATAGTCTCTGAAAAATACAAAAAAAAATCAAAATGTCGTTTGCTGCAGTTGTGATTAGCCTTTAGAGTACTAGTTAGCTTCCACTATAATCAAAATAAAATCTTTCCAAATTAATCTATTATAACTTATGAAGTTAATAAACGTGATTTTTTATCTTTGCAAATGCACTCTTCTATAGCACATAACAAGTTTTAACTGTTTGTTTTGTAGCAGATTTTGGTGCTACCAAGCGAAAACGGTATTTTCAGAAAATTAACCTCATTTAGGTCGCGCCGTGCGAAAACGTGTCTTCGGGCATATGCGGACAGCGAAGGCTCTGATTAGAATGTATACATTTTCATGATAAAATAAGAAAAAAAAATCCTTTAAATATCCCTAAAATGTTCATAAATATTTGTTTTGAGCTATCGAAAGACTTTCTTAGGGATTCAAAAATGACTTCGAATCAACCACGGAAAAGCGCCATCGGTGTTTGAGTCATCGGAGTGTATAAATAAATGAATAATATAAAGGTATAACTGAAACGTGGATGAATTAGTATCGTTCCTTTATAGCTTCTTAAAGGAATTATCCTGTCAAGCCCTTTTGGCGATTATCTCAATGCCTATATTGACACGATTCAGCTTTTACATAAAAAGACAGCTTGGTCTACGCTTAGCACACAATGTGGTAAAAGCTAATACTTGGTTAGAATATAGTGTTGAGCGGTCCATGGAAATAACACTGGACCAGTCCATGACCTTTCATAAAGTGCTTCCGGATCAATATTATCTACGATTGTCCATGGGTATAGACAATTATCATATTTTTGGTGGGAAGATTAAATGATTCATCATATGGTATCATATTTCATCTTGTCTGTATGCTTAAACTGCAATCTAAAATATGTCTTTGTACACGTGCATTGACTAGATTTGTGGATGCACGGACATATCTGCGATGTTTGCATATACAGTATTTATCCTTAATATTCGGACAGAGCAATCTGTCTAGAATCTGCATTACCGTATTTACCCTAATTACATTATATAAGTATTGAGACACCTTATCTACTTACCATACTTGTCCTTAAATTTGAAATAGTCCATTCTACTACCTCTTGATGTGTCTAAAATATTGTTGTTTGCAAAGGCCTATTTGTCCCACTTCTCAGGGTTATTGCGGTATTTACCACTAATTACCACTCAGTCAGTCCGTTTTTGGACCGTCGATGATGTCATCAGGTAGTTAAGGGGATGGATATAACCTCTAAGGGGAATAACACCTACACAGAAATAGTTTCCTCCCTTCTCACTGAGGGCTACTCTTAGAGGAAAGAATTTACTCCTCTAAGAGTAGCCCCATCTATTCTTGAAAGATTTTAGAAACGAATGAGAAAGCTTAATATCTAGCAACTTGCCTCCCTTTGCAAAAATCGTGTGAAAGTATCCATTTAGCTTGAACTGACTTGTTCAATTTTATGGATAATAATTGTAAGGTGTTACGGTATATGAACATTCAGGGTATAGGTGAGAGTCCAGCAAACACACCACGTCGTTACAACGTCGCTGCAACGTCACGACGTTGCAGCGACGTTGTAACGATGTTATTGCGACGTTGCGTGATTGCTGGGAGGAAGTATGATTTTTCCACATCCATAATCCATAGACAGAGCGCTAAAATACTAGTACCTTATCTCCTTCTTGAACATCACAAATCTTCTTTCCTGTCGTTGGGTTGATGGTGGGGAAAGTCTTGCCACTGACAGAGTTTACAAATTCATTGTTGATAAAAATCTGAAATTTTGAAACAAACACATCAACAAAATCAGTATGCCATTCATCGGAGCCATGTGAAAATGTGCCTTCGATGACAAGATGTGAGAGATATTGATTTTTCATTTTTCTTAGAAGTAGGCTTTTGAGATTTCACGCAAATGGTCTCTTTAGTTGCATAAAATACTAGTCCAGTTCCTTGCGCAGCTCAATAGCAGCGTCAAGCTTTAATAGTCGCCTGGCGAACGAGGCTAATAAAATACCAAACAAAATTCTAAAACTAAAAGTTTGCAAAAGCCTATCTTCTGGGAAAAGAATCCTATCTTCTGGGAAAAGAATCCTATCTTCTGGGAAAAGTAAGAAGAAAGTCATCAACTATCGTCTGCTGACTTTGCTCAGAGAGTGGTAATGGTTAAGAAAAATGAAAAAAGAAAAATTCTCAAAATGCCACACATGAAACGGTAAAAGAATGGCACATCCAGAAACTAAAAATTGCCCTACGAGTGTTCTGCAAAAAGTTTTGTCACTGGGTTCGGATTACTTCAGTGCTACGTTTTATCAAACATATTTTTATTACAAACCTTCAAAGTATTCCCCCTTTACTGAAACACATTTTGTAACTTTTTTACCCAGTCGCGAAAAGCAGATAAATAGTCTTCTTTTGGTATCTGTTAGAGACACTGATAAATAGCGCTGCCAAGAGAACTTCTAGACGTATACTTATTTCCAGAAAGCATTTTCTTAAGCCTTGGAAATAAAAAGAAGTCACAGGGACTCAAGTCAGGTGAATAAGATGGACGGTTTAAAACTTTCATCTTTCCAGAAGCCAAAAAAGACTTAACAACCACACTTATGAGAGGAGGAGTTGTCATGTAAAAAGGTGGATTCCTGACCATCCTTTGCTTGGTCGTTTCTTATTGTAACAAGTAATTTGGTCAGTACATATGACTGCATCTATTTCAATTTGAAATAACTCGGTCATTTGGAAAGCAATTTGAACGAAATAAACGGGTATCGTTAGCTACTGAACACACCATTCAATGCAGTGAGCATTTATAAATATTCTTGGGATAAAACCAAGGCATCGTATTAATGTCAGAACTTTTTGCATGACCCTCGTACTTGAATCAGCGAACGGGAGAGCTAGTCACCAACCTTTACAGTCATGATATTGGTTTTATCTTAGTGGATTATCAAGCAAGATTATAAGAATGTATATTTAATCACTGGAGACTGAAGTCAGTCTAAATAACATCGTACACTCTACTCTTTACCACTCTCTGGGCTATCGAAGTTTCCTGGACCAAATTAGCCTGTTTTGGCCAGTTACTGCTCATCGATGATTCTCATTGAAACTTTCGAAACTCTTGGAACACACTAAATGAAACAGACAGAAAGACAGACAATAAAGACAGACAAAAAGAGACGG
Source organism: Anodontia alba (assembly GCA_964016985.1). Lineage (NCBI taxonomy): Eukaryota > Metazoa > Mollusca > Bivalvia > Lucinida > Lucinidae > Anodontia > Anodontia alba. The sequence goes on from OZ024829.1 coordinate 12,586,635, forward strand.
AGATACGCCACTGTTATGCGGTCGTTCAGCTGAATGTACATGCACGAAATCCTTAAAGCGCTAATTACAAACTGCTGCAGACAATATTTTCAAATATATATATTAGAAGTGCGTCTTGCCAAGCAGATGATTCAAATGAAACGTCAAGACCAATTTTCTCTGAAAAAAAAAAAAACAAAACAAAAAAAAAAAACAACAAAAAACAATATCGTCTGCGACAAAGTTTGCTGGGTGATTTTGGGGTTTATCTAGTATACATGTATACTTGTATACTTCGACCGTCAATTATTATATAGTAGTTACGTGTAGATCATCGTGTGAGGACATTAGATAAATTTTATCTTTCAACAACCTGATCTGTTATACAACTAAGTAGACATAGCTTTACATTCCTATCGATATCACTTGGAAAGAAGCCGTTGGCTTGGTGTTTTTAAGGATCAGAAATCATTTGTCACTTCTGATTATAGGCGTCGCCGCCACCCGCACCCCCTCCCCCCACCCCCACCCCTAGACCCAAGATGCCCTTTGGTGGAGTTATTTCCCTGACATACTTACGTAATATATATGAATGGGAACTTGGGTCTGCGGGGAGGGGAACATATTTTATAACAACTTTTACGAAACGCATCCAATTTCGCATTTTGCAGACACGCGCACTGACTGTACTCATTTTGACCATTATTTCCAATCAGTGTTGTATTCTCGTCATTCTGATGCAAGAAATATTTCCAAAAGAGAAATGTAACTAAATGTAATTCCCATCGTTTTGAACATGGTATTAATTTAGGAGTTTTTGGGGTGGAGTAAACAGAACTGAATTATCTCCCCGTAATAATAAGCCGGAAGCATAACTTTTCCTACCTGTTGTGATTCAGACATCGAGCTACCGGAATATGTAATATATTGTAATTTCTGAAATATGGTCTTCCACACCTGAGCCAATTAGAGAAAATCCTCGCCTTACTACAATATCTCCTTCCCAACATTCAGCATGAAATATCTCGCCATGTGGTTGGTCTGCATGCATGAAAATGTGATAAACCAATTATACCATGTTTTTGCGCATGTACATGCGATAATGCACTCACTTAGGCTCCTGCATTATCGCATCGTATATGCGCACGAACCATGGTATAACTAAGACCTACCCGAGGGCTTATGTGGCTTAGTCGACTGTGCGTCCGACTGGTGATCAGGAGGTCGCGGGTTCTATCCCCGCCGGGTCTGGTAACAATCTTTCACGGAGATTGATCATAAAACATTTTCTTGGTTTAAATATATTTTATTTCAAATCTATCAATTGACATGCAACATTTTCTTCGGTCATGCTCTCCCAACCGCTGATTCAAGAAGGTCAATTATCAGTTTCTGGAGAAAGAATGAGCACAAATACAGGTTAACCATTTGGAGGACTAAGCACCAGTTCAGCTACCATCTTCAGCAGTTCTCATTCGCACGGCCTGTGGCAGACTCACCGGTTATTTGCAAACACACAAAAGAACAAACACTGTAAGCGGTTGTGATTTTCATGGACAGACATGAACGATGAACAATAGCAACATTTCCCGCAACAGAGAGAGAGAGAGAGAGAGACAGAGAGAGACAGAGAGAGAAATTCACAGACAGACAGAGAGGTACACAGACACAGTCGCAGAGAGACACACACAGACAGACAAACAGACGGACACTAACCTGTGTATATTTAACCTCCGGATCTTTTATCGGTGGTGGCGGTGCAGGAAACATCTTACAAGAAATGTGGTCTTTGAGCTAAACTGCTGACGTCTGATCGCTGAATAATTAGATAGCTTAGACAATCGGATAAATAAAATGTACGGACACGTGTCCAATGTCCCAATTTAAACTGTCCCTTGTATGATAAAATCTTTATCACGGCTTATCCCTAACCTTTAACCCTCTCTGGGCTAATTCAGCAGACGACCTATTGGTGATAGTTTTCTTATTTTTTTTTTTTATTATTATTTTTTTTTTTTTTGCAGAAAACAGGATCTTACTTTTCATGCAAATTGTCTCCACCGGAGACAATTTGCATGAAATGATAAATCATTTTTTCTGGTGAAAATAAGAAAAATATTTCAAAATGTCATCTGCTTATTTTTTTCCTAGAGTGCTAAGCGTTGAGTGCAGTTTGTGCTAATGCAAGCCGATTCCCGCGAAAAACTGCCATAGCGCACAGATACACTGAGAATTCCTAGATCAGCCTGCGCTAGGCGAAATATTACCATTTTTCTCTAGACATGCAAACAGGCATGCCTGATCAAACAGTGTAGATCCGGGTCAGACGCTAGATAGCATGGTATCTGTTTGCAACTCATCCAGCAGTGGTTTAGACACCAACATTAAAAATAACTTGTTCAATCTTTATGCTAAGTATGGTAAGAATTAAGCTGGTCACATACAGTATAATTTCAATGGCTCGAACACGGATGGCTCGTTCACCGTGGATGATTCGAACTCTTTTTTCAGTCCCTACAAAATTCTTCCAATAGCTCAAGAAAACAAATATTTAGGGATTTTTTTTCTTATTTTATCATGGAATTGTATGTTGTGTGTACTCATTAGAATCGCCTCATCGAGGCGATTCTAATGAGTACACTCAACATACAATCATTGTGTATAAAATCGAAAAGATTCCCCTAAATTATCGCTATTTGCTTCCTGAACTGATGCCATTATTAACCCTCAGTGGCTCGAACTACCCATGTATCGAATGAATTTCCATGGTCCCAAAGATGTTCGAGCCATTGAGGTTCGACTGTAGTTGGAGTGCCAGAATAACCCTAACGGAACGCAGTGTCTGATCGAGGTCTAAACTGTCAAATACTGTAGAACATAACGCGGCGTCTGATCAAGGTCTACACTATTTGCCACTCACCTAGTAAACGGGCGTGACCAAACAGTGTAGAACACAACGCAGCGTATACTCTGTTTACTACTCATTAGACGCCGCGTTCTGCAGCGTCTGATCATGTTCTATATTGTTTGCCATTCATCCAGCAGAAGCGTCTGATCAAACAGAGTAGACCCAGAGCAGACGCCGCAGAACGCAGCTTCTGATCAGGGTCTAAACTGTTTGCCACTTATCCAGCATTTTAGATACCTCAACAGGAAGTAAAAATAACTTTTTCAAATTTTTAAGACAAGTATACATGTAGTAAGGACTTAAGTGTCCAAATACATCAGGAGTCAATAAGCCATCTATATCTAGATCCGTCAAGGTGCTTCTAATAAGAAGTACAACATATGTTTTCGTGGAGAAATATGAAAAATATCAGAACTTTTCGATGGAAAAAAAACCGCCTTATCTAGAGCTACAGATAAAACAGTGTATCTTTAACCTTTCCTTAGATATACTTTGACTGCATCATGCAAAACAGGACCTTAGCGTGTATGAGAACAGCAATTAATCCGATCAACCTGCGTGCCTGACGGAGAACTAAACTGATTTTATTGCGACTTATATAATTAATATTAATTCAGAAAGATTGTTGAATTCATACAAAATTTAGAAAGATTGTTGGCAAAACCATTTTTTTTTTTTTTTTTTTTTTTCGGAACAAAGTGCCATCCAAGTATAGTTGCTGAACCCTGCTTCTCTCTATAATTGCGTGACGGTGAGTCGGTTCTCAGACTAAATGACGGCTTCCTCCTCAGTCTTTCTCGGAAGGTTGGCGCCTATCAATGACTATGGGCGGTCCAATCGGGGTCCTGTTTGTGGGTTTCGTTTTTTTCTGTCTTCAGATCGCCACTGTGCCCTTTACAGACAACCCTCTTTATACCGAAACTCGATACAACGACATTCGTTATAATGACAATTTCACTGGCACGAAACCTTCGCGAAAGAGGTAACAATTAGTCACAAATTATGCAAGAATATTGTATTTAATACTTTAAAGAAACATATGTTTTGGATATTTGTTAGAATCGCCTCAGTGAGGCGATTCTAACAAATATCTAAAACATATGTTTATGAGAAAACAACAATTAAACAAAATCTTTCTTACATATCAATATGCTTATTAAGTATTCTTTACAGCAGCAAATTCACATTTTAATGGCAACGTCTTTTGGAACAAATGCTGACGTTATACCGAGGGTTCACTGTACAGTCGAACCTCAATGGCTCGAACATCTTTGGGGACCAAGGAAATTTGTTCGAGATAAGGGTAGTTCGAGCCACTAAGGGTTAATCATGGTGCCAGATCGGGAACACATAACGATAATTTAGAGAAACCATTTCGATTTTCTACACAATAATTGTATGCTGAGTGTACTCATTAGAATCGAGGCGATTCTAATGAGTACACGCAACATACAATTTCATGATAAAATAAGTAAATTTTCTTAAATGGTTCTTTTCTTGAGCTATCGGAAGAAGTTCGTAGGGACTCGAAAATGAGTTCGAATTAGCCATGGTAAACGAGCCATCGGTGTTCGAGCTATTGAGGTTCTACGGTAGTTCTGCGTGTGATGCACTGTCATGATTCACAGAAAAGGTAGAGTAGCCCTACACGGATCGAAAACATGTTTGTAAATTGGAGCTGCATCAGAATTAAGGGTGAGGTTTCGCGCGAGTAAAACTGGAGCAGGGAGATTTTTTTTCTTTTAAGAGCAGATCCCTTTTCAGAAGGGACATTGTGTACAGGAAACCAAAACAGGAAGTCGTACATTTTGTCTCCCTTGTAGACTGCTCCACAGTCCAGGTTGTACGAGGTCATGTGAAGCAGTTTATCTCCCTTGTAGTTTATCTCCCTTGTAAATTATGAAAATCTATCAAGTGTATGCATTACCCTTAAACGGGCGATTCTACAATGTTACTCTCGTGGGCGGGGGGGGGGGGGGGGGTGTGGGGGGTGGAGGGGGGGGTAACTTGTGTTGGGGGTGGTAATTGTGGTACGGGTGTGCAAACCAGAATTTGGAAACCTACTCCATTCATATACCTGACCTTTGAAAAAATGGACCCATTCATATACCTGATCATTCAAAATGTTGACCTATAATACTACCCTTTGATTTTTTTATACCCATATATTGTTGGTAGTTAGACAAATATCGCAGTCAATTTATTGAATACAAAGAAAACAAGCAGCCTCGAAAAATCTCTGAGCGAAAAATATACGCATAAACCGGGATGTCAGAAAAAGTGGGGCTTTTCACATACGAATCAAGAAAAATCGGGTCAGTCATATACTTTTTGTTGAAAAAAATGGGTCCAATCATATACCTGGCAGCGCTGAAAAAGTGGTCATTCGGCACGCACATCCGTACTATGCCATATACAGGAAGTTACCCCCGCCCCACCGCCCCGCCCAGTTACCCACTCACCACCCCCCCCACCCCCCGCCCCACCCGAAGATTTTATTTACTAATACTAAATTTTGTTCTTAAGCTTACAGTCTGTTTTGAGTCGAAGATAATATTGTTTTTGTTAAGGGAAATGGATGAACTTTCAGGGGAGGCAACTCTGTCAAAACTATGTTTTGAATCCCTTCTGGAAAGGAGTTTACTCTAAAAGGAAAGAATTTGCTACCAAGAGGAGCAAATTCTTTTCTTTTCATATACATGTAGACAACTTTTTAGAAGGGTCTTAGTGTATAGTAAAGCAAACAGGAAATGACGAAAGTTGTTTGCCCTGTTAAATTTTCTAAGTGTATGTAGTCCCTTTAAGCGATTGTGTTTGTTCAGTTTTTGATAAAATACCACTGCTGAGGTACTACCGTCCATGTTTGCAGGTCGTTGTTAAACTTAGCACGCTATGAGCAAATCCAGCAGACGACAAAAGGATGATATTCTTAATTTTTTTTAGAAAATAAGATTTGACATTTCATGCAAATTGTCTCCCAAGAAGATAATTTGCATGAAATGTCAAATCCTGTTTTCTGGTAAAAATCAGAAACATATTTCAACTGTTGTCTGCTGAAAATTTTACACAGCATTAAGAATAAATTATTCAATAGATAAAGACATAACGTCACAACTTGAGCAAACGACCCTTTTTGCATATGATAGCAGCCAATGCCCATATTAATCAGTGCCTTCTTGCAGTCTGAGCAGGACGGCCTCTATTCGTCGATACATTGTAGAATTAATTTTGTAAGCCCGAACAGACAGCGCTTATACGCAGTGTGATCATAGCCTGTGTTGCCCGCTTAACACATAACGTCTCTTTTTTGCGCGTTCTGCATCGATTATCAAATTTGGCACTCTTTTCGATAGCACAATACGGTATGCTTAGGGTCATAATTTATCTGGCTGTTAGGGGAGTGGGTACACTTTCATGGGAGGTAACTCTTTCAAAGAGTTTGGTTACCTTCTGAAAAGGGGTCTACTCGAAAAGGAAAGAATTTGCTCCCCTCGGGAGCAAATTCATTCCTTTAAGAGTAGACCGCTTTTCAGAAGGGCCTTGCTGTATAGGAAAGCAAATAGGAAGTCACAAAAGGTATCTCCCTTGTAAAAAAGGGGCGGAAAGTGTTTCAAATGTATGTATTCCCTTTAAATATTGTAATCAGGCTTTTCTTATTTTACTAACGCCTAAACAGACTTGACAGAACAAAACAGACCATATAGTTGGCTATGTCATTTGTGAGAATAATGAAGACAGCGTAAAACGAAAAATAAATGGATACGGTATAACCTTTTTGAGGGTCAGTAAACGATCATAGTGCTTTGTATATTATGGCATTGTTATCGTAGAGCATAACAACAGCGTCTAAGAACCGTCTTGCTCATAGTGGACAGACGTACAGTTTTACAAATCGGAAGCTGCTGTTAATGTACAGCTGCAGCATGCAGCTAAATTAAAATGTGCTATCGATTTATTTGCCGACACATTTGTAAAAACATTATCTTTCTGAAGGTAAGAGATATTTATTTTCATATCTGCTTTGATTTGGAACCATAAACCACAGATTCTGGCACAGGAAACCAAACCCGTTGCATCATTAATTTTCCACTAACTCATTACGAAAACACACATATTCAACTATATTGAGAATTTTACCACCAAAATATCAAAACTTTCAGATAAAAAATTCTGATATTTTTTCATATTTCTGCACAAAACATAGATTGTGGGTACTCGTTAGAACCGCCTCGACGAGGCGGTTCTAACGAGTACCCACAATCTATGTTTTGAGCAGAAATAAGAAAAATAATGTATACCCCTGTAAACCCCAGTTTTACTATATAAAAGTGGGGTTTAAGGGGGTCAAAATAATATAGGCATGTTTTCGTGATTTTATCTTTCTGAAGGTAAGAGATATTTATTTTCATATCTGCTTTGATTTGGAACCATAAACCACAGATTCTGGCACAGGAAACCAAAACCCGTTGCATCATTAATTTTCCACTAACTAGTAGCCGAGTACGAGCAGTTTTGTTTGCTTTTCGTCTTTCCTGTGGCCCTTTCATATGTTTTCTGAGTCGACGCAATGATAAAGCAATTATTTATAATCAGTTACCAATACCGTCTTAGAGTTCAGTGCTTCTCTTATAGAAACCGGTGGCTTTTTTTCTTCAGGTCCTATCATTATGGTGTCTGTACGATTAGCTGCGCTTGTACACAATCATTAGCTGCAGAGCTCGACAAAAAATTTATTCGCTCAGCTGCACATATAAACTAGAGTATAAAATGAAAAAAAAGAGGTAGCGTTTTACCTTAAAACACGTACAAAAGGTTTAAATGTTTTTCTGTTCCCTCCGGATAAACGATATAGATCCATTTCTAACTATTCATGTGAAAATGGCTCAGAAAATGTTAGAAAATGACCTGACATTACGAAAACACGCCTATTCAAATATATAGAAAATTTCACCTCCAAAAACTGAAAATTTTCAGAGAAACAAAAAAGATATTTTTCATATATCTGTTCAAAACATAGATTGTGGGCCTCGGTGAGGCGGTTCTAAGGAGTACCCACAATCTATGTTTTTGAGCAGAAATAAGAAAAATAATGTATACCCCTGTGAACAGCAGTTTTACTATATAAAAGTGGGGTTTAAGGGTGTCAAAATTATATAGGCATGTTTTCGTGATGAACTGATGCTATTATATTCTAAATCACACCACGAAAAATAAAATGTTCAAAAATGGTAGGTAGGATAATATTAGGAATTATGGGTGATATGGTGGTTTAGTGAGGGTCTGTCTTGCTCTCTCCCTCTCTCTCTCTCTCTCTCTCTCTCTCTCTCTCTCTCTCTCTGAATGATTTTAACTTTCACACTTTCATTGCTATGAGGTAAAATACTTTTTTAGTATATGACAAGCATAATCTTACACTCGCGGTCCTTTCATATAAAATTTATGAAACATGCAGAAGACACGTTTCATAATTTTCGTTTTAAATGAACATGCACTATGTAGGATAATTTCTCATTATATCATATCATCGTATGATGTGCGTTTTTTTTTTTTTTTTGTTTTGTTTTTTTTTTTTATTTTGTTTTATTTTATTCATTTATTTATTTATTTATTTATTTATTTATTTTATTTTATTTATTTATTTATTTTTTTTTTTTTGAGAAAATACTGTGATGGAAATATTGACTATAGCTGCAGACTGGAATAATGATTGCGCAAATATAGAGCTTCTGACAGAAATAATGTGTGAAAAATGGTTGGTATGTACTCTTTTTCCGAATGTAACCTAAATCCGTAAAACTGATAAAATGCTCTAAGAAAAATATATTGTGAAAGTTGATTGTGTATATTGATCGATCTACCCTTTAATACTTCTGTCACCTACCTTTGTTGGCTACAAGAATCATGTTTGAAAAACAACCTAATATCCAAATTTTGGGCAGCTAAATGTTTCAATACAGTGACACTAGAGACCGATCTCCATCTGTATGGAGAGGTACAACGGAACACCGATGGAGATACAACCCCGGGGATACAACTCTGTCTAGGTTTCCTGTTCTGTCATGTGTAGAATCTAGTCATGGTTATAACCTTGCATTTTGTTTTCAAATTCTCTGAGACTTCCTTTTGCAATAAGTTTTGTCATAATTACGTTTATAAAATAAAACCTTAAAAAGGAAGCAACTGTCCATTTTCTTATTTTATTTGACTTTGTGCAGCCCTTCGATTTTAAAATATGTCGAAAGCTGTCAGCAACAACGAGATTGGTACATGTAATATGAACATTATCACGAGAAAACCTGTCTTCGCAGATGTGTGACCAAATAAGATCAAACCCAGGCTGCTCAATCGCAGAAGCCAATCAAAAGCATGGATTATTGTGTACACCAGTTTTTAGTAGTCATACCTTCTAAGCAGCGAACAGCAAAGGCGGATACGCAGGCTGGTTTGCGCCTTTATTGGTCTCAGGTCATTCGGTAGGGTTTTGCACGACGTGATTCACATTATATATAATTTATGATTTTTTTTTATTCTTTTAGCATACAGGATAACATTTTATATATCGCCTGTCACATCTTTCTTTTTTAATGCCCTACCTCTTGGGAAACGGCTTGGCATGACTGATGAACTACTGTAGACTTCTTTCCATCATACGAATACTGGTACATTACATAACTTTGATCAAAATAGTAATCATATTCATGTTAAAACACCATCGTCAGACGAATAAACATTACATGTGCTGGTGGAAAACATCGCAGCTAACCGTACAGGGAGAAACAGCAAATTTGCAACTAATCGTACAGTCACCATGATGATCATCGCGCTGAATCACAAAACATAAGAAAGGGCCACACGAAAGATGAAAAGAAAACAACTGCTTTTACTCGGCAACAAACCAGTGAACAATTAGTGATGCAACAGCTGAATTGTTTTCCTAAGCGGAAATTGGTGGCTTACGGTTCCAAATCAAAGCAGGTATGAAAAAAATACCTCTTAACTTCTGAAAGAACAGTGTTTTATAAATCAACAAAAGAACTCGTTTTCATTTAGCTGTGTACTGCAGCTAACGAATTTGGGTCGTACAGTGACAGCAGCTTCCGATTTGTAAAACTGTACGATGGCCAACTGTGTTGAACTTTCTCATAAATATTGGTTCCAATTACAAGGTACGAGAGTAGTTCGGAATGTTATCTTGCTAGATTTTTATCGAAGGTAATTTTCAACCGTTTATTTGTTTTGGTTTATTCTACATGCTGTCTTGTATCTACCATTTTAGTACTTTGAAAAATAAATGAATAAATAAGCAAAATTTAAATGAGTCAATTTTAATTAGTTTAACAAACTTCTAACTTGAAATATAAATTTAGATATAATTATTATTGGAATTTTACTGTATACAATACTGATCAAATTACTGGTCTGGAATAAAATACAAGAGATTGAACTTAAGATTTATATTTTAAAAATAAATTTAAACGAACAATTGACATGACAGAACAATGCACTGTGGGGGCAAGTAACTACGACCTTGTATTCATGATTGTTAACTTTGGACTAATGGGAAGTTTTATATGCGGTTTCTAACATTATTGTCATCACAACAATATCTTTAATTGGAATATTCTATAATAAAGCGATATGTCGTATTTAAAGGAAAATCATTGCTTCCTCTTTCCTCTCAGAGCTGCTCCCTTGAAGAGAATTTCATCTGTCGAAATAGCCACTTCCTTTCTACTAGGATAGTCTCCCTTTTCAAACGGGTAGATCTCTTTCATCACAGTGTATAACCGTACAGTGATTTACATCGGAAGCGACATTATCTGTACCCCCTAAAAAACATAAGTGGTCAGTAAACAAATCGTGGCGAAGAAAGTTATTTAAAGTATTTATTCATATTTTATAAAATCATTTGATATAATACTAATGTGATAGTAAAATTTGTGCTTTGTATGTATTATTATGTTTGTATGTATGTGTTGATTTTACCGAATAAATATCAATCAATCAGTCAGTTATTTTAAAACAGGTAAGAAAACAACGAAAGATCTATTTACAATGCAATTTTCGACTTCGGTGCAACAAATGAATGTGTTTTGCGTGTTTATTCTAATTTTCCCGTACTACAATACAGTTTTTACGTAGACATCATCTTGTGCTGCTAGATAGATATTTTTTGCTTGTTCTGACGTTGGTCAACACGGTAAATGCAGGTCGATATAGCCGGAATGTTTGCATTATTTATGCTAATACCGACGCAAAAACTGTAACAACTTTATTCTTTGACGGTCAAAGACCATCTTAAAGTAGGCCATGGCTCCGGAAGCACTTTATGAAAGGTCATGGACTGGTCCAGTGCAATTTCCATCGACAGCTGTACGTTATATAACCAAGTACAGTCGACTCGTTATCTCGAATTCCAAGAGACTCTCTGAAATACTTCGAGATATCAGTACATCGACATATCAGATTTGCAGAATTTAGGACAAAATGAATCGAACAGCAACATTTAACAAATGCATATGTAATTTGACTCCTGAAGTTAGAGATATATTGAAAATATTGTGAAAAAGAGGAGAAATTGCTCCTTAGGAGCAATTTCTCCTCTTTTCCACAATAGTTTGTTACCTGTTGTTAGATTTTCATGTTTAAGCAGGGACCAGATTATCGCTTCGAAATAAGCGGTTATTCGAGATAAGCGAGTTCGAGATAACGAGAGTCAACTGTATTTACTTTCACAAAAAAGCTTGGTCTACGCTTAGCACACATTGTGTCCAGATGATTTGACTCTTCAAACAACGGCCTCTTGAATTGCACCCGTTGGTTTCAAACGACTACCCGACTAGCGACAACTGTACTGCGTTGTAACTGGTTATTGGTCGACAACATGCCACATACAGGGTAATATTCTGCAATGTTACCCTTTGACGACGCCATATAAATGCTATATATCTGAGAGGTTGATAGTAAGAATGTTCACCCTGAGGAAATGATTATCAACTCGCGTGAACGAGTCGTCATATTACCCTCACACAAGAGTAATAATTGCTTAATATCGATGAAGCATCAGCTCCAGTAATAATGAACATAAGTCTGTCGTAACACGAACGGTGTATCCTTATGGTGTATGATGTCAACGAATGCAGAAACAATGAAGACCCAGATCAAACTGTGTCATCCCACAGACTGATCAGGCTACTCTTACTCTACAGATTCATTAGAGAATATATCGAATGAGTCCGACGATTTCGGTTTTTGTCATCACGAAAACATGCCTATATAATTTTGACCCCGTTAAACCCCACTTTTATATAGTAAAACTGGGGTTTACAGGATATACCTTATTTTCCTTATTTCTTCTCAATAACATAGATTGTGGGTACTCGTTAGAACCCCCTCATCTAGGCGGTTCTAACGAGTACCCACAATCTATGTTTTGAACAGAAATATAAAAAGTATCAGAATTTTTTATCTGAAAATTTTCAATTTTTGGCGGTAAAAGTTTTCAGTATATTTGAATTGGCATGTTTTCGTAATGGGATACACAATGTATGACCCTTTGCTGACTGCACAAGACATAAGGGATGTTTCGCATGCACGTAGCACACAGCTCAAGATAGGTGTGTTTTTGTGTTTTTTGTGTTTCTTTTTTTTTTTTGTTTTTTTTTTTTTGTGTTTTTTTCCAACCAACACGTATTGATATTTTTCTTACATCTACATTTACATTGTACGACATTCTGGCACTCTTGACAAAGATGTATCGGGAAACTAAGAAAAGAATAATATTGAAGAGTTGACAGATAGTTAGAAGAATCAAAGTACTGACCAGCACAGGTTGTCTGGTCTGGGTTTGCACTGTTTGCCAATGCCTCTGTCCAGGTTTTACAGATAACCCTCTTTACACGGCACTCTGACGTCACAGTGACAAGAATAGCGCGGCTATAAATAACCGTTAGCCTGATTTCGTAAAAACGCGCGGTTTGATTTCATTGGCCAATGATAATCACGTGCACAACAACCTTAAGGAAATTTTGGTGTATGTATACTTAGGCTCGATTGTAAACACTCGACCCAAAAACAGATTATACTAAGAGTAGTAGAATAACAAGATAATAAAGAATAACTAACCAAACAATAACAATAAGTACAAAGAAGTCTGCAAGTTTCCGGATAAGAAGAGATACCAGGTGAATAGTTTTCTTATTTCTCCATGAAACCATACGTTGGCATTATCATTAGAATCGCCTCGAGGAGCGCTTCTAATGAGTACCCACAACACATGTTTACATGGAATTATCAGAAAAAAAACTGTTGACCTGGTATCTCCTCTCATCTGGAACTTTGACATACATGTTTACTTGATTTTGTACAAATGAACGAAACTGTCGCTATATTTTGCATTCTCAAAAATACCCAGATTTTTTAAACCCATTTATGCCGAGAGTCCCATAAAAGGGGCATTGGCAAACAGTGTAAACTCTGATCAGACGCAGCAGAACGTGGCGTTTGATCAGGATCTACACAGTTTGCATTAAATGGAATTTCTACAAAAATTAGTGGTAATAATAATAATAATAATAATAAAGAATCGATTAGAATCTGTCCGCCATCTAAAATGATCGTCTATGCAGTGACAGAGAGTTAACCCTAACCCTAAACTCTAACCCTAACCCTAAACCCTACCCCTAACCCCTAACCGTAGGTGGCGAACAGATTTTATAGTCATACCAAAAATTACTGACCAGACACCCTTCAATTGGAAATGGACTGCTCCAAAGAATTAAGGTAGACGAGTCTACTCGGCATAAACGGGTTAACTGATTTACATTGTATTTCAGAGACAAATCCTGAAGAAAAACAGTGGACCTGACAGTGGAGTCTGTCAAATACATTTGTAAATACAGATTTCGAATGGCATGATGTTTTGCCATATATACACTGAGTATTCGGACAGACACGTTAGAGGAAACGGTGTAGACCCAAATCAGACGCACCGTAGTATTTGATCAGGCTGTACACTGTTTGCCACCCAAGCAACAATGGGTTGGTCACTTGACTGGTCGCTTGGCGAGCTCAGAGTTGACGAGTCATTGGAAAGGTTCTTCAGGACCTTTCCATAGTGTTAACTTTGAAATGGAGCATTTCCGCTCCAGTGCAGACTACTTCACATAATTTACTAATAACGTTCATTCTTCTTCTGATTCGTATAAGCCTCCTCTCAATAGGAGCATCCCCGCACACGAGGTAGGTTGAATGTAGGCGTATGAAAGTCTTTAAAAAGAATCGTAAACTGTATATCTTCGGTCAATATAGAGTTCGTAGTATGTCCCCGACAACCAATTAGTTTTGAGTTCGCAGCAATGATAGCCGCTTTATATGTAGTTTGTAACACAGATTTCGTGAGAGTCTTTCAACACTGTCTAACGCTTCTTCATCACTGAACATAGGTGAAAACCTCGTACAGTCAATTATAAGTTGAACCAGAGTTTTGGGAACCGAGAATGATTGTTTCCAAATATCCACACTAATATAACGTATTATAGTGTTCTTGAAGTGTGTGTATGGTTCTTTTCTATCCTCTTTCAGCAGAGGACAGTACAGTAGCATATGACAAATGTCTTCTTGTTGCTTACAGAGCTTGACGTCGGGTCTTCATGATACTGACTGAACGTGTGTACGTTTTTCTGGAGAATGTATGTCCCAGTTAACATCCTGGTCTTGATCACAGCTTTTCGGACGTCGACTACGGAGTTTTCTGTTGTTCTCCAGACAGGGTGAACGCAACCTCCGGATATCCTGCCGACCGCTAAAAAGCGAAGGGTAGACTTGCTATAGGAGTCACGCACGAGGGATTCTGTCCAGTACTTCGTCACGGTTCTGTTCATCGCAGTTTTCCATTCATTCTTGGAGGGTATGTTTTGTTTTAAAGCAACAATGTCCGGTAGGTTGTATTGGTGTAACACTTGAATGATTTTGTAGAAGAAACTATCTTTATTGTCAAAGTTCACTGATATTTGACGACCTAAGACCTCTTTAATTCTCCTATTGTCAGAATTCAGGATAGCATGTAACAGGGAGAGCTGTCTCTTATGAATTTCAGCTTCAATAGGTACTGCACCAAGAAGTAGATATACTGCTGCTGTGGCTGTTCTTTCTGGGAGTGACTGAATTATCCTCAAACTATTTTTGTGGAATTTCTCAAGGGTAGTAATATGTGACTTTTTCAGAGGTAAAACTTCAAGATCATAGAGTAGTCTTGGGAGAAGATAGGTTTTATAAATCTGATACGATGTAGCAGGTCTCAAGCCGTTTGTTCCATGATAACCTGAGTTCATAAGCGCATATTTGGTTCTACGAGCTATCTTTATTCTATCTTCAATGTTTATTTCACACTCATGAGATACAGTTCGTTTCAGTCCCAGATGAGTAGTTTCTTCTGAAGCTTTGATTACATTGTTACCAAGCTTCCAGTTATACTCAAAACTGCCTTTCTCAGAACTATGTTCAACAATCTTGGTTTTTGTTGGATGAATCTTGTAGTGGTGCTGATCAGAATATCTATATCCCACGTTCAGCATCAGCTGTAGAATTTCTGGATTTGTCGATAGGTACGCCAGGTCATCGGCAACTGCTGATATATATATTCCCCAACATAAACTTAAGTGCATTTGTTTCTAGTTCAAGAAGCTGATAGATTTTATATAGGTATGTAGACAATACTCCTCCTTGTCTGACACCTTGTTTTAAGTCGAAGCTATCACTGAAAGAACCCAGCCATTTCACTTTAGCGGTGAGACCATTATACAGTTCCTTTATGATTAACTAGTATGTCGGACAGATTTTTCTGTCTAGCAGTTTATCAAACAGAATCGTATGCTGCACCACGTCGAATGCGGACTGTACATCCAGCGTCACAAAGTACAACGTAGACTTTGAGCGTTTTGCTTCTGCTCTAGCTTCAGTTATGAGAGGACTTGACATTAAATGAGATAATCATTTGGTAAATCCGAATTGAAGGTCAGTTTGATTCTCAGTTCAGTTTTTCTAATAGAGAGTATTCAAACAATTTGCCTAAGACTGCGGTCACCGTAATTCCTCTGTAGCTATTTACTAAACATGGATCTTTGTCTTTCTTTATCACAGGTGTCAATATTCTGGTTTTAAATGCTGCAGGGATGGTCTTTGTTTCCAATATTTGGTTAAACACGGGTGTGATGGTTTCAGATACAATGCCCTTTGCCATTTTCAAGTGTTCAGCGCAAAGTCCATATTCATCGGGAGATTTTCCACTGTTCAGTTTTTGAATGCCTGTCTCAATATCTGAGACCGTGAACATTATTTCAGTCAAAGTTTCCTCTTTCAGATACTGTTCGACGACTTTCTGTCGTACTGAACATAAGTTCAAGTAGGAGCTTTCATATGTCAGAACAGACAGGTCTTCATAGTATTTCGCGGAACGCGGCACATTGCTGTTCAGTCGAATAACAGTCACGATCCCCAACTTTGAGACACTGGGTAGAAGAAGATGAAACCTTGTTTCTTATGAGTTGATAAAATTGTTTTGAAGTAGGTTTTGTCATTAGTTGTTCATATAACAGCTTGCGGTCTAGAGCACGTTCATACCGCTGACGGTTTCTTTCTTTTCAGATTTCAACTGTATATGGTATATATGATTTGGAATCTTTCCAGCTGCGACCCACTGGGAGTATAAGCGTTTACAGGTTTTTAATGAGTGTTTAACTTTGGGCGAGGCTTTCCATCTTGGTCCTTTCAAGCCTACAGTTTTCTTTGGCACGGAACGATTTGAAGCCCGTACTAAGGATTCAGTAACAGCAGACAGTTGTTGATCCAGGGAATCTTGACGGTTCAAAGGTGTTAACTCCTTCTCCACAGAAGCTCTGTATAATTGCCTATCAGCCCTGTCCCAATTCAGTTTGATAACTTTTTTCTGTCTTTGGTTCACTGTCTGACTCGCATAAGGGAGAGTAATGTTCATTTTTGCTAGAACTGTCACATATGCAGACGAACAGATTGGTGACTTATCCAGAATATTGTAAGATGAGACAAGCTGCCTGTTTTGTACTAGTATATAGTCTATTTGTGACGATGAAGTTCCAGCATGATGATGAAATGTTGGAGTGGTACCACAGGAAATTCTTGTGCTTAACTGCAGTTCCGTTACAAAGTTCCGGAGTAATTTGTCATGTTTATTCGACCTAGTCTCTAAAAGAGTTCCATTCAGATCACCACAAAGGATAACCTCATAAGTTCCCTGATATTTCATAAATATTGAATGTAAAATGTCTAAACACTCTAAATATTCAGTATGAGATCCAGAATCTTGTGTAGGAAGATAGGCGTTAATTAGACATATGGGCTGGACGCGACAATAGTTATAGCAGCGATTCTTTCATTCCCTTCGTCGAGACGTTTCACTTTACTTGACCAAACCTTGGGCCTTAAAATGGCAACACCTCCACGTCCTCTAGGTAGCTTGAATCCAGATAGAGGCTCTAGGTGATCGTGACAACGTATATGGTATGACAATGTTGGCATGATTGACTGTATAAAATTCTTTTCAAAGTCCCATAGAAAATGTTCTTGTATACAAATAACAGTGTTTTCATGTTGAAGCGATTGAAGATAGACTGTGTTGGATTTTAATCCTTCAATATTACATGTAGCTATGCTTAATGTCTCTTTGTCAAATTCAGGATTTCTTCCCTTAGGGGCGGACAATCTGGAGGTATTTCCTTGAGGCTTGGTATCCGAAAAGGAGTACCAATCTGGGTGTTGTCATATTGATTTGACGGGCTGTGGGGCAGTGTTCCTGTCGATGGTCGGGCTTGCTAGCTGATTCTTGTTCCCGCCATTTGGCAATAAATTCACTCCGTTTGACCCAGCTCCCAGACTATCTGTGCCCTAACCATCACCTACGTTATGACTCTGTTTTTGAGGGAATACCTGATTTTTATGTGACGTCACACTATGAGAAATTGGGTCAAGGTCTACTAGAATACATGTATCTGGCACAGGGGGAGGGAGTGGACTGAGGGATACAGCCTCACGGTCTGAGCCATGTACGGGAAGAGTTACCTGTTTAACTTCTTGGCTTGAGGAATTAACGTGAACCAGTCCAAAATTGGCAGGGATACTTCATTTTCCTCTAGGATGTGTATAAGTTAGCCGAAATTTTCTGAAATGAACCGAAACGCAAGTTACTGTCCAACAACTATTAGCTTTCAAAAATAGCTTGCGTTATATTAAACACGCAAATTTAAGCTTTTCGAAAGCCTTTCCAATCAGCAATTACAGATGTGCTATTAATGCACACCTCTGATTCGGGAAATTAAACGAGGGATTTGAAAGGTTGTCAGGTCATGCTACCTTACAATTTTGCGACTTTCCAGAAGCTGTTTCACTACATCTTTTCCGTGCTGGCGATTTCGCCACCCGGAAGTTTTTGCGCGGAAGGTTTTGCACCTTTTCGGCTCGATGGGCATTTTTCTGCTTTGATTGTTTAAAGCGTGCGAAGCGAAACGGGGTCGTATAAGTATATACCATAATTACAGTTACTGATCTGACAAACAGGTCTGAACAAACAGCGTTGCCCCAGATCAGAGCAGAATATTGTCTTCTTAAACTGTGATAACACTGTCGTCCCCGATCAGATTAAAAACACTAATTACCGTGATAAATCGTAGGAAGAAGCCCGAGTAAACAGAATGTACCCAGATCATACCATACCGTTTTCTTCGCACACTCTGTATAATATTGTCGACCTAGGTCAGATCAGGAGCAGTATTTACAAAAATCATTCTAAATGTTTTTAAAAACTATTCTGATAAAAACCTAAAGCTAGGTGTAGACCTAGGTCAGATTGTTTTTATGCTATTTATAACAGTATAGATCTAAATCAGATTAAGAGTGCAGCAGTTATCACTGGACATATTCCACGGAGAAAACATGCCTAACCAAACACTTTAAACCCGTAACAGATCAGACTGCTTTTGTTTCTTTTCATGCAGTGCCCAACAATGTAGAGCCAGATCACTTAAGAAGCTCTTTGATCAACGTCTGAGCTGTTGCTATTCCAGCGCATAGCCTACTATAATTACCGTAAAGTAAAAAACAAAACACGTCTTGATCATCTGTAATCCCACCTTATAAACTTTCTCCAAATGCCATGCTCATTTTAGTCTACTAATTTCTACTTTGACTGGGATTTTGAGTCCTTTCGGTGTCAGTTGAAGTGAGATAATTATCCATACAGGTTATCGCGCTTAACTGAATGTTGTAACAGGTGGTATGCAAACTTATATTAAATTCCCAGGTAATACGATTTCTTCGTGTGCTAAAATAAAGTTTATGAATAAACATGTCTTAAAAAAAATAAGCATGCCAATTTACCATAATAAACAATCATATTGGTAAATAAGTGCAATTTAGTAACTTTTGTTTTTACCATAAACTCTTCATTCTTATGTGGCCGTTTTGGTAACGGTACTTGTGGCCTATTTGGCCCGGGCAGTTTTAGTGGGGACAAGTTTGGTCTAGGGCCGTTTCGTCTATAATTCATAAATGTATTTTTAGGTATCTTATAATATGCTTTTCTAATGTATATAGTATATATTAAACAATTGAATGTACTCATCCAAGTACATTTTTAAACTACTTTTATCATATTGGGTGGTGAAAACATACAGGTAGCAAACTTGCAAGTAGCGAAAACGTACATTGTGTATGTAGCGAAACCTCTTTCCGCGAAAGTGTATGAAGGTAGGGACTGCACAGATGGCGAACTTGCAATTCGCGAAACATTCTTAAAGCATTTGAACATCTCAGCAGTTTCAAAAACAACAACAGGAGGCACAATAGTGTCATTCTAACGAACTCCTAATTTTTAAATCCTCAAATGCTAGTGTTCATTTCGGTCAGTTTCAATAAACTTTTTTCGTTTTTGTCCGTTTGTGTAAATTAAAACCACATTGGTCACAATAACCGTGTTGTATGCAAACCCAAAATGTACAGATTATATAGAAATGGCCTATTATGATCATGTTTTTATATGATCTACACATGTTTGCTTAGATACAACATTCTTGGTCCATCTGTGAACTGTCTTATATCCACAACCATGCTGTGACGAACCCTTATTATAAAGACGTTCCAGTGTGTTTGTTTATTAACGTTTAGCATGCTGGGTAGACATTCAGCACACAGCATTTTGTAATATTTTCTTATTCCACCCACCCCCCCAAAAAATAGTCTTTAGAGTTTCATGCAAATCAACATAGTCTATTTTCTGGGAAATTAGAGAAAAACATTATCATTTTTGTCGTTTGCTGCATTTGTGCAGGGAGTGCTAAAATATTATTGGTTGTCATATTATGTTAGTTATTTTGTAGCTGCCTGCCACATTTTTTATTGTTTCATATTATATTGTAGTAATTACATAATAAACAGACCAGTTCACTTTCTCATTCCGTTCTGTTCAACAGAATGCAGCTGACCTTTCATTTGGATTCTTCTTAAAGAAGCCAACGTGTTTAACTTTTACTTCTCTCTCTTTCTTTCTCTGGGCAGCTTCGGGAGACGACAAATTGACGATAATTTTCATATTTTCTTATTTTTCCCAGAAAATAGACAATGCGATTTTTCTGTCGAAAAGCAATGTTGTATCTCTTATTTTTCCAGGAAAACGTATGTTGGATGTACTTATTAGAAGCACGTAGGCATTTTATAATTATATCATAGAGCAGAAGCAAAGTGATGGACATTGAATTTTGCAGAACTATTAACCGCATCTATTCAACTGTGCAAGGAAAATGGAGCTGAAAACTTTGTTTAGGAACTTGGTGACAAATCACTACATGCCGGATTTTGATTATAACAATTATGAATTTTCGTTCCGTACAGTGTTTTATACGACTCCGGACTATTACTGTTGCTGTCCGTGTGCTTTTGAACATGAATTTTTGCAGTACATATCCGATACCGGAGAAATTAAAGAAGATTCATATACAAACGTTTTACAAAACGTTCTAAACGGAAAGTGCACGCATGTAAACGGCGTACCGGAGTCATACGTAACAAACACTAGTATCTATGGGATCCATATCGCGGCAGCGGTGGGTACAGAGGCTGCACTTGAAATTCATCTATCACAATCGTTTCACCAAGAAGGGGGCATTTTCGAACTCAACGCAGGTGTGATAGGTGTTTTGAAATCAAATCATGAAAGACTGAAGAAACTGACCCGTTTCCGTGTGTGGGAAATGTTTGATAAAAACGGTATTCCTGTGGTGCATTATCTCGATGAAAACGTTATAAACGTTTCCTACTGTTCACTTTTTCAATTTTGCATCAAGACAGAAAATGAGGCAACATTAAAAAGTCATTTTTTAAAATATCAACCATCTGCATACAAACTGAATAAAGTGTTTGAATATACAATCAAAAACAAATTAACAGGATCACAAGAGCTACTTTTAGAGTATGCGAGTTTGATTATTACTGATTCTTCATGTAACCCGGTTACGAATATATGCCAGTTTATGGGTGTCACTGCCATTGTATACAATGAAGCCGAATTGCTGAGCAGGATTCTAACGATTGTATCGAAATGCAAACTAGACAGTGAACTGGAAAGGAGATTGGTGGAGGCATGTTGTATATTCAACAGAACGAAATGTCTTGATATTTTGTTGATGCATAGACCCCAAATTCCCCTTAATAAATATTCAGAGATATCAACAGCAGACAAAATGAGGAAGTTGTTCAACACACTTGATCACCTTCGCTATGATTTGAAAGACGACGTTACGACTATCTTTCGGCCATTTCCAAACAAGACTTTTCTTCTAGAATATTTCTACAAAGCCTTGTCTACCCCTGGCGGAAGTAAGTTAGCACATGCGCTAGTGCATTATATAGATGTGGACAGCGTGGATCATTATGGTTATACACCTTTAAGAAAGTTATTAAAGGGCGGATCAAGATACATGATAGAAACGATTATTAGTAAAAACCCTGCTCCACATTTACATACTTCTGTGGTCAAAAAAGCACTTAAACTGGATCGTTCTTTGGAAGAACGACGGCAGTGCTGTGCTCCCTTGGGAAAACGTTATTCGCATAGTTGTTCTTGTAAACAACTAAAGGTTGGGACGTATAAAATGGACTGTGATTTGAATTTTCACAGCGACTATGGGCATATCCCTTATAACTTTGCCCTTAACTTTTATGGTCCACTGTTGATAGAATGTGGGTTTCCCTACGAGAACAATACACTTTTAGAGGCCTTGCAAACCCATTTACATGAAGCAGAGCTTGCCTACTTACGAACTTGTTTAGATATACCAAGGCCCCTAAAGCTGGCATGTCGTGACATACTAAGAAAACACTTTCAAGGACAGAAAATACACAGCTTCGTTAACTTGGCAGGTATTCCAGACAAACTAAAAGACTTCGTGCTCCTGAAAGATATACTCCTGTATGTCCAGGACGAAGTATACTTTAGATAAGTATTGCTAAAAGCGATCTCATGTGTCACCTTAGTTAATGTCTTCCACTTTATGGACTAATTCAGCATATGATAAATTGATATATTTTTGTGTGTGTTTCCCCCTTTTTTTTTTTTGGTTTGTTTGTGTGTGTTGTTTTTTTTTTTTTTTGTTTTGTTTTTTTTTTTATTTATTTATTTTTTTTTTTTTTTTTTGATTTTATTTTTTATTTTATTTTATTTATTTTTTTATTTTTCCCAGAAAATAGGCTTTGACATTCCATGCAAATTATCTTCCTAGGATACAATTTGCAATGAAATGTCAATGCCTATTTTCTGATAAAAGTGAGAAAACTATTTCAAAATGACATCTGCTGAAATTTTTACGTTAAGGTTTTGTTTTTAGTGAAATCGCGTGTTTACGATTATGCACGAGACATTTCCAAATCTTATTTGATATAGGCGAGGTTGAGACTAAACTGTAAGGGGCAGAAGAACTGTAATGACCGGAGGTAGGTAAGTGATCCCGCCTGTTAAGGAACTTGCAAACATTCGGAACAGCTAGGTAATTGGGGATTTCATGTAGTGGGCACAAGTATGTAATGACCGGCTGGAGATATTCTATCCCCACTACTAATTAATATGCAACCTTCGTGACAGGTACTTGAGATTCGGAGAAAGGAACTAAATAAAAAAATGAAATCGTCTTCCTCGAAGGTGTAAAATTTATTTTATTACCTCAGTAAAGTAACATTTAAAGTCAAAATATGGCAAGCCGTTTTACTATTTATTCTATAAATCAGATATCTGATTTAATATATCAGATATCTTATATAATATATAAGATATCTGATATATTATATTAGATATCTTATATAAATAAGATATCTTATATGTCAGTTTAGATATCTTATATGCTATATAAGATATCTGATATGCTATATAAGATATCTTAATTGGCATATAAGATATCTTATATGCTATATAAGATATCTGATATGCTATATAAGATATCTTATATAGGATATAAGATATCTTATTTACTAAAGAAGATATCTCATTTGTTCAATTAAATAAGATATCTTATTTAGTATATCAGATATCTTATTTAGTATATCAGATATCTATATTAATATATTAGATATCTTATTTAACAAATAAGATATCTTATATGGTAAATAAGATATCTTATATGTGGAATTAAATAAGATATCTAATATGGTATATCAGATATCTTATATCGGATATAAGATATCTTATATAGGATATAAGATATCTGATATACTAATTCAGATATCTTATATCCTATTTTAGATATCTTATATCCTATATAAGATATCTGATATACTGTATAATAAATAGTAAAATGGCTTGCCAGAAAGCGGTTTTACTATTTATTCTATAAATCAGATATCTGATTTAATATATCAGATATCTTATATAATATATCAGATATCTGATATATTATATTAGATATCTTATATAAAATAGATATCTTATATGTCAATTAAGATATCTAATATGCTATATAAGATATCTGAATTGACATATAAGATATCTAATATGCTATATAAGATATCTGATATGCTATATAAGATATCTCATATAGGATATAAGATATCTTATTTACTAAAGAAGATATCTCATTTATTAAATCAAATAAGATATCTCATTTAGTATATCAGATATCTTATTTAGTATATTAGATATCTATATTAATAAATAAGATATCTTATTTAACAAATAAGATATCTTATATGGTAAATTAGATATCTTATATGCGGAATTAAATAAGATATCTCATATATTATATCAGATATCTTAAATAGGATATAAGATATCTAATATAGGATATAAGATATCTGAATTAGTATATCAGATATCTTATATCCTATATTAGATATCTTATATCCTATATAAGATATCTGATATAATATATAAGATATCTATTTTGCTTAATAAATAGTAAAACGGCTTGCCATATCAAAATACTGCTTAGAGCTAGAGACTTAAAATAACATAAAGATCGACTTCGTTTACCGCAAGCGGAACATCCGTGTTCATGTATGTCACTTTCATTTATTTCCATGTAAACAAAACGTTCCTTTCAAATAAATAAATTCAAGATATCAGATTTTGTTTTCACTAAAATACTAACAAAGACCATCAACTGATATGTGATTCATGATATATACCCGAAATACCATACTGAACTATAGACAGATACGATCGTCTTATAACCAATGTTTTTCGCTGTTATATGATCATTGTGAAATAACATATCTGTATCAGAATTTAATTTTAGAATGTTCGCTGTACTTAGAACTAGGATACATTTCAAGTTACTTTTGAAAACGACCAAATATGTTGAAGTTTGTGGAACTAATAAACTCAACAAATACAAATTATATACAGTCGACTCTCGCTATCTCGAACTCCTGGGGACTCTATGAAACACTTCGAGATATCCGTACTTCGACATATCAGATTTGCGGAAATGAGGAAAACAATAAATCGAACAACCACTTTAAAAAGAATGAATATGTAATTTGACTCCTAAGTTAGAGATATATTGAAAATATTGTGGAAAAGAGGAGAAATTGCTCCTAAGGAGCAATTTCTCCTCTTTTCCACAATATTTTGTTGCCTGTTGGTAGATATCTGTATTAAAACAGGGACCAGATTTTCACTTCGAGATAAGCGGTTATTCGAGATAAGCGAGTTCGAGATAACGAGAGTCGACTGTACGTAAATTATGTTCTTTCACTTTTCAAGCATTTAAACTGCGTACAGAGTTGCTTTACAGAACATAATGAAATTGTTTATGACTAAAAGAAAAATTAATAATAATAATAATAATAATTGTAATAATAATTTTGTACAGAAGCCTTGAAAAGTAGTGTCAGGCACAGATAACATAACTATATGCGTATATTTATATGTTCTTTTCGTATCACAAATTAACTCAAAGGATATGTATCGATATACATGTATATCATAATATGAAATGAAGTGGGAAAAATTTATTTGTTTATAACTTTGATATATATTAATACATAATACAACTTCTGATTTATGGGTTATTATGGACTGACATAACGGCATGCTGGTGTGGATAGGCCACATCACTTGTCGGTCAGTTTATACCCAGTCAGCATTCTACGTAAATCTATATCGGGCCGTCATCGGCCCGTCAGGGTAGCTGACGGGCCGATGACGGCCCGATGTAGATTTACGTAGAATGCTAGCTGGGTATCTTCAGGTTATAGTTTTAGAACATTTATGTTTCTATGTAAAGAGATGTTTATCCAATCTGGAAGTGTGTTTCTTTGTTTGAACGTATTTGTATGTCTGGGCATTTACTTATTTATTTCTTGTCAGCTATGGTATGCTAATACGAGATAAAGTCATTTAAATATTTAAAATAATAACGATAAAAAAAATAATAAAAATAAATAATAATGATTTTTTGGCACGGGGTGCATGGCCTGAATAAAAAGGTCTAAATAAAAGGTAATGTGACTGTATGTATGAGAGTAGCCTAGCGTGCGTTGAGTAGTCTACAAATATATGTATAGTTAAAAAAGAATTTGAAGGAAGATGGGCTGGGCTATTCATCGGAATGATCCACTTTTTATAATTGGTATTCAGTAAATAAGAAAATACTTCAAAACGTCAAAAGGCCAATTTAAATGACTTTATGTCATCGTAACCTATGTTATCAG
The DNA here is from genome assembly GCA_964016985.1 of Anodontia alba. Classification (NCBI taxonomy): domain Eukaryota; kingdom Metazoa; phylum Mollusca; class Bivalvia; order Lucinida; family Lucinidae; genus Anodontia; species Anodontia alba. The sequence continues at coordinate 12,612,748 of OZ024829.1, forward strand.
TGTATCAGATCGGCTACTTGCCCCATCGTTTGATTACATATACCTTATCGATTTTTCAATTGAAGAGCGCACAGTAAGAGAGATAACAATGTGAAAGAGGTCTATTACTGAGATACACTCACTCTGCATACAAAAGGACCTAAGCTATGAACCCGTGAGCCGTTACGTACTGTCCACCAGCGTCTGTCCACTCGGGAACTGGTACCGATTTTAACAGCTTATGTAGTGTAAGTGAGGAGTATGAAGCTGTCAGCAATACTGGTAATCAAATCGTATTGTACAGATGTGCGAGGTGAGGTCGTCAATACAGGGTATAATATATATTCATTTATATGGAGCTTACTTATCTGATATAAAATAGTGTGTAATGAATATTTCAAATACAATTATATACGTGTATATTATAAATATTTGGGCAGAAGTGTCTGAGAAACTTTGTTACATTGTAGAACTAATTCTGGACGTTTCACTATTTGCTCGACGTAGTCACTATTTGCTCGACATGTCAGCATGATCCGTAGTACACATTATTTGACAAACAACCACCTGAATTTATACAATATTTATAAATTTAAGGAGAAGAACTCTATAAGTACTTGTGCTTTCGTTTTTATCCTATGATTTGTTTGTATTTACTTGCTTGTTTACTTAATATTGGTTCTGAAATAAATATGTTTAAGCCAAGTTGGCAAAAATTATACGCTGACCCATAAATGTGCATATCTGTATGAAAAACATAGTATGTCGTGAGAGCTTTATATTTGCGTAAAAAGTTATTTTTCATATTATTGAAGTCGGCTTTCTTAACTAAGAGCAGTGTTTTGGTATGTTTGGTTTTAACTTATCACCGTAAATGATATTAAAATATGAAACAGAACTACCGAAGAAAGAACTAACTCTTTGTTAAAATTAACTTTTTCCCATATTTTCGATTGCGCCAGTGTGCTTCCGAAGATTCTGCTATCGACAAGGTTTTAGCTTTTTAAAAAGAAACAATGTTAGCTTAGGGAGTCATCATTTTGCGTAATTAAATAATGCAGTGACATGAAGTGATGTTTCAAAGAGCTAGACCAAAGTACACGTCCTGTCATTTATCTCTGTTTAACCTGAAAATTCGGAATGAAATCGGTGGCTTTGTAGGTTGCCAACGGTATGTTTGTGTGCATTGGGTGTTTAGACGCACCATAATTTGGACAGTTCGTGTTACCTCATCTATGTCATCCATGGTTTCTTATCCCACAATATCAGCCCCAAGCACCTACCAAAAAAAAAATATGTACTATTCTTCGTTGCGTATCTTCTTTTTTGAAGACGCTTCTTGTCATTTATTTATATCACGTAACCTATTAATTAAGTCCTGTTCACATTTTAATCCTTAAAGCTCCATGTAAACTTGCAGCAGATGGCCCTGCTCTGTACAGCTCATATCTGATTACCAGAAAAGTTTCGAGTCAACTGGCCTTTCAGTTCAGGCCATGGCGGCCATCTTGGATCTAAATCGGAACTATCTTAGCTATTTTTGATGCACACGTACTCTCGATACTCCCAATGAAGCTTCGTGTCATTTGGCCTTTCGGTTAAGGAGAAGATAATCGAAATAGATTTTCAAAATGGCGACCATCTTGTCTTGTAGAATGTATAATCCTCCTCTAGTAAGAGCACCGCTCCTACTGGGAACGTAGATAAAAGTTTATATAGTAAAAGTTTATAAAATGGGGACTTATAAACCCGCTTAGTAAGTAAAATCTAATTTCAAAGTTTATGCACAGTTGTCGGATCGGAGCGGGCAGCCATTAATATTATCCCGTCGGGTTTTCCAGCTGTAATTTTTGTATATGTATCTCGTAAAAAACAGTGTCTCGATAACCGCTTTATGTAGTCAGCACTGTCAGTCAATTTGGGCACCAATTTCAACACAGATTCAACACAAACTAATGTCCTTAAGACAAACAGCCAGTCTTGGAAAAACTGGTTCCAGACAGCCGGACTCACGTGCCCGAAGATAATGTCTCTTAGAGATTTTATAGTAGATTGAAAACTCCTTCACCTACTGTCTCGCTGGGCAGCGGGACAGTAGGTGAAGTAGGTTTTCCTCTCCAAGACAACAATGACGACAACAACGGAGCCGCTACTAAAACGTCTGCCTATGTTTCTGCAGTATATATGTTCCAGTCAGGATTCTAACTTTTACAACCGCTTTCTTTACGTCGGCAACTGATGTTTCAACAGTCCGTCACACAAGATGGGTAGATCCAATACGTAGGATTTGCATTGACAGGAATTCAAGAGTGTTCTTTGTCTTTATATCACACACAAGCTGCTTAGTCCAGAATGCATTTATAGCTTTTTTACATATGTATTTCCATTGTGTTTTGCAGTAATCACAAAGCGATGGTAGGTTATATTTCTGCATTTGTGCTATCTCATAAAAAAAAAAAAAAAACTATTTTTGCTGTTAAATGTATGTTAAATGTACACCCTCACCGTCTCTGAACTAGTGACTTCGGACTATGATATTCACTGTTAATCACACTATGGCCAATTCGGCGTTTATGAAGTTCTACTTCAAGGGGTAGAGCAACAAGTAGCATTAACACTGCCGAAGTTGGTTCGTTGAGGTAGTGGCTGAATGTTCCTGTGAGTCTGTATTTCATATTTAGACAGCTGGTCCTTATGTGAGATTCAAAACTTCAAATCCATATAACAAGCAAGTGCGAACATTGACTTTGTAATTTATGCATGATGTATTCTGACCATCTTGGATTTCCGATCGGAACGATTTTAGCTATTTTTGTTCTGCAAGCCACCCTGATACTTCCTACCAAGTTTCATGTCCATTGGCCTTTCGGTTCAGAAGAAGAAGTTCAAAATAGATTTTCAAGATGGCCACTATGGCCGACATTTTGGATTTTCAATCGGAAGGATTTAAGCTATTTTTGATCTACACGTTGCCCAGTTATCTCCAACTAAACTTTTAGTCAGTCGGCCTTTCCGTTCATGAGAAGTTCAAAATAGATTTTCAAGATGGCCGCCTCGACGCCATCTTCAATTTCCGATCATAGCGTTAATTTTTAGCTATTTTTGATCTGCATGTCACCCTGTTACTTCCTACCAAGATTCGAGTCGATTGGCCTTTCGGTTCACGAGAAGAAGTTCAAAATAAATTTTCAAGATGGCCGCCATCTTGGCTTTTGATCGAAACAATTTCAGGTTGTTTTTTTTTATCTACAGTTCACCCCGATACTTCCTACCAAGTTTTGAGTCAACTGTCATTTCGGTTCAGGAGAAGTTCAAAATAGATTTTCAAGATGGCGGCCGCGGCAGCCATTTGGATTTCCAATCGAAACGATTTTCGCTATTTTTGATCTGCAAGTGATTCCAATAATTACCAAGTTTCGAGTCAGTTAGCTTTTTTGTTCAGGAGGATAAGTTATTTTTAAGATGGCAGCCGAGGCGACCATGTTTGATTTCCGATAGGAACGATTTTAGGGATTATTGATTTACAAGTTTCCCCGATACTTCTTACCATGTTTCGAGTAAATTGGCACTTCCATTCATGAGAAGAAGTTCATAACAGATTTTCAAGATGATTGCCGTGGCGGCCATCTTGGATTTCTGATCAAAATGATTTTAGCTATTTTTGATCTGCTAGTCAATCTGATACTTCCTACCAAATTTCGGGTCAGTTGGCCGTTCGGTATAGGAGGAGAAGTTCAGAATACATTTCGGATTTCCAATCGCAATGATTTTAGCTATTTTTGAACTGCAAGTCACCTGATACTTCCTACCAGTTTCAAGTCCATTGGACTTTCGGTTCAGGAGAAGCTCAAAACAGATTTTCAAGAGGGCTGCCATGGCAGCCCTCTTGGATTGCCGATTGGAACGATTTTAGCTGTTTGATCTACGTTGCCCCGATACTTCCTACCAAGTTTCGAGTTACCCAGATAGCATGACAACGTTGGGCCAACATAGTATTTTGGTTAGTCACTCTATTGGGCCAACGTGGTAAAATAACGTTGGCCCAACGTTAACTTGGTCGTTGGGCCTCCGTAGGGCCAACGTGTTGGCGCAACATTGTGCCAATGTAGGACATACTGAACGGGTAACGCCGAAACAACGTTATGCCAACGTACATTGTATACGTTGGCCCAACGTAAACCGACATATCAGTTGTCAACTTGATGCAAAATAATGTTTGTCCATATTGAACATAAAAATTTTGTCTGTATCAAATATCGTAATGTATATTTTCAACTTTGACCAATAAAGCCGTAAAATTTTAAGCCAAAGAGAAAAAAGTGTTACAAAATAACCTCTTTATAACAGGGTTGTTGGAGTTTTAAGAAAAAAAACTGTGTTAGTTAATTATATGTGTAATATCCAATCAAAAATATTTACTTGTCATTTTTCTATATAATCTATACATTAGTGAATCGTGTTATATCCAAATCCATGTTATAATGAACCGTGTTGTAAAGAGGTTACTGTTTCCATATATCTTTATCAAAGTTGAATAATACTGTATGTGAAAAAAATCATACATCCAAGTTGTCAAGCGATATCATCAGATATACACTGATTTCACCGCTGACAATAAAATAAAAGAACATTATTCAACTTACACATAAAGCTTAGCAACATAAACAAGATGTGGTCTAACAGCCAGCTTTAAAGGCACTAAACAGCAGATTTTTGTGTTATCTTCCTGGTATAAATTATGCATTGATAATAGCTAACACAAACAGAACTCTCCTGTTTCCATTTAATTGATGTTATAACCTGCAGGTGGTGTATAGTTCAAAGACAGTATCATAATGAGATTTATGGATGAAGTATTTCTATAATTATATTATTTTTGTTGAGAGAAAATGATAAAGGAGGAAAACCTCAGCTTGCATTATTTTTACATTGGAAGGAAAAAAAAATGTTTTATCAATCAATACTATGTATTTTTTTTTTATTGTATTTAGACTGTAGGATTCCCAACAAGAAAAGATGGCTTTATTTTCTTACTTTTGAAAAATAAAGTAAAAACTACAAATGTTGTAACATTTTCATTTAATAACCCATTTGAAAAATTTAATCAAGATGTATTTTCATTATGTAATGAATCTGTGGCTTGTATATCTTTTAAAGTGTGCATCACATTTCAAAGTTGGGCCAACGTAGATCCAACGTTACCACATAAACTAAACTCCTGGGGGAAACATGCATCTACATACATACAGTCGACTCTCGTTATCTCGAACTCGCTTATCTCGAATAACCGCTTATCTCGAAGTGAAAATCTGGTCCCTGTTTTAATACAGATATCTACCAACAGGCAACAAAATATTGTGGAAAAGAGGAGAAATTGCTCCTTAGGAGCAATTTCTCCTCTTTTCCACAATATTTTCAATATATCTCTAACTTAGGAGTCAAATTACATATTCATTCTTTTTAAAGTGGTTGTTCGATTTATTGTTTTCCTCATTTCCGCAAATCTGATATGTCGAAGTACGGATATCTCGAAGTGTTTCATAGAGTCCCTAGGAGTTCGAGATAGCGAGAGTCGACTGTATGTTGGGTCAATGGCGGCCCAATGTTAGCACATAAAACAATTTTCTCTGAGATTTATCAATTTTGACGTTGGCCTAACGTTGGCGCAATGTTGAACATCTGATGCCAACGGTAAGCCAACTGTCCAACCATATTTCAACCATATTTCAGCGTTGGGCCAACGTTGTCATGCTATCTGGGTTATTTGGCATTTTGATTCAGGAAAAGAAGCGCAAAATAGATCTTCAGGATACGGCCAAGGTGGATTTCCGAATAATTTTAGCTATTTTTTTTCTGCAAGTTGCCCCGACACTCACCAAGTTTCGAGTCAAATGGACTTTCGGTTCAGGAGAAGAAGCACAAAATAGATTTTCAAGATGGCGGCCATCTTTAATTTCTGATTGAACGATTTTAGCCTTTTTTTTTTATTTATTTATTTATTCACTTATTTTTTTATCTACACGCATCTCCGATGCTTCCTACCAATCGAGTCAATTGGCCCAGGAGTGCAGGAGGAGTAATCTTTTAAAGCAATTTGTTGACGCTGCACGACAGGACGACGCACAACAGACGACATACGACGGACATTGACCTATTACAATAGCCCATCTTGAGCACTTCTAAGTGTTCAGGTGAGCGAAAAAAGTAAGTCCAACAGGCAAGAATAATGCCTGTAAAATATATGGGAAAGAGAAAAAATACGCCTGTTAACAGATCAGCATAAAACAGGCAATGCTACACACAGAATGTATTATATAACAGATCGGTGAGACAGGAAACATTTGAAGACAAAAAATCTCAATAGATGGCTATTGTCTTCCTCGACCGATTTTTTTATTTTATGTAACAGATCTGTGAGAAACGGTACAGATGTATATCTTTTCTAACAAATTAGATAAAAGTTAACAAATTATTAATAAAGGAAACGTGCTAGTTGAAATATTATTAGATTCAGCTGATCGGTAATTAATAAAACAGACAAACAAAAGAAACAAATAAAGTAGTCATACACAGCATGAGAAAATAAGCGACATAGATATGTTTGTTACTTAATTTACAAATATATCTCAGTGGTCATATGAAAAAACTGAAAATTTTCAGATAAAAATCTCTGCTATTTTACATATTTCTACTCAAAACATAGATTGTGGGTACTCGTTAGAACCGCCTTGGTGAGGCGGTTCTAACGAGTACCACAATCTATGTTTTTGAGCAGAAATAAGAAAAATAATGTATACCCCTTAAACCCCAGTTTTACGATATAAAATTGGGGTTTAAGGGGGTCAAAATTATATAGGTATGTTTTCGTGATGACATTAATGTCAATGCAACGTCATGACGTTACAACGACGCTAATTTGACGTTTATTAAATAATTATTGACTACTGAGGTATTAGCTATGACATGATATCCCCCAGAGAATACCACTATTGGCCGAGACGTTAGCCGAGTTTCATCGAAGCAGGACCACAGACAAAAGTAATTGAGCAAAACGCATTTTAATTTTTTGAAAACCAGTGAATCTCCAGCATAGGTTCCGGCAAAAACGATCATGTGAGACGCAACTCCTCCAACTAGTAGGAGACCTAGGGAAAAAAAGTAAGAGAAAAGTCCAGGGAGTGCCACAATCACAAACCGCAGCCCTTCTCAGACACCAAGAGGCAGAGAATTTAAACCAACAAGTCCAAAGAAGCACAAATCGAACAAACGTACGAAAAGCACTAAGATTTACTCTCTCTTCCCCAAGCGAGGTAATCGCAATGCTAAAAGGACTGAAAAACTCAAGAACAAAATGACACAAGGTAAGACATAAAACAAATCGCCTTGTAGAATAAACCACAAAGCAACAAAAAGTAAGACTAACACTTGGACCACAGCCTTAGAACGGTCAGTAGAGTAAACCACCAGGGGGTTTAAAGCACTTTTACAACTAGCAACTTCAATCTGGGTCCCGATGCTACTCTTAATACAGAAATACAGCTCATTAAAGGTAAACTGATTTAGTACTATTAGACTTTAGTAAAACTTTCGATAAAGCATTTGAAACTATTGTTCAAACTTTCACAGCATGGAATCAAAGGAAACACACTAAACTGGATAAAATCATTCTTAATGGGTCGAACCCAGGTTTTAGTACTGGAGGGGGAGAGGTCATCAGAAGTGCCGGTTACTTCTGGTGCACCACAAGGTTCCATCCTTGGACCTCTCCTCTTCTTGCTCTACATAAATGACCTGCCACAGTCACAGGTAAGATAGTTTGCTGATGATACGGCAGTCTATCTTACAGTCAGTTCACCAGAGGATAGAAGTATTCTTCAGACCGACCTGGACACCCTCCAAGAATGGGAACGAACCTGGGACATGGAGTTGAATCCTGGCAAGTGCCAAGTATTCCATATCACAAGAGCAAGGCAACCACTCCTGTCACAGTATACCCTTCATGGTCAGGTATTGGAAAATGGATACTGCCAAATATCTAGGCGTAACACTCTCCCAAGATTTAAACTGGAACAATCATATAAACAGCATCAATGGTAAAGCAAACACATCACAAAAACATGCCTATATAATTTTGACCCCTTAAACACCACGTTTATATAGTAGCTCTGGGGTTTACAGGGGAATACATTATTTTTCTTATTGCTGCTTAAAACATAGATTGTGGGTACTCATTAGAACCGCCTCATTGAGGCAGTTCTAACGAGTACCCACAATCTAAGTTTTGAGCAGAAATATGAACAAGAGGGCCATGATGGCCCTGTAATGCTCACCTGAGCAACATAGCACTTTGAGAGCCTGATCTAGAACTTATCAAGGCAAACATTCTGATCAAAGTTCAAAATGATTATATTAACAAGTAAGACAATGTAGCATGTCTAATGGACTGTGAAATAAAGGTCAAGGTCAAATATGGATGACTGCACTTAAGAGGCCATGCTAAGATGTATGCATGTACTAAGTATCACTGGCTGTAGGAGCAATAGTTACTGAGAAACTGACCTGAACACAAACACGTCACAAGAACCAAATACCACTCTGTAGGACCAATAATGACTGAGAAACTGACCTAAATGGAAAAACTTAAGAGAGTCACTGGACAGAAAACTAAACATCACCTTGAAATCATCAAGACAAACATATTGAGCAAGATTCATGATGATCACTTAAAAAATGTGACCTCTAGAGCATCAACAAGGTTTTTGCTTCGATTTGGCCAGGCAAACTAATTTTTTATATCAAGTGACCCAGTTTTAAACTAGACCTAGAAATCATCAAGACAAACATTTTGAGCAATATCTATGATGATTATTTAAAAAATGTGACCTCTGGAGTGTTAACAGTTTTCTGCTGATTTGGCCAGGTCACCTAGTTTTTGATCCCATGTGACCCAGTTTCAAACTTGACCTAGAAATCATCAAGACAAACATTTTGAGCAAGATTCATGATGATTGCTTAAAAAATGTGACCGCTAGTGTTAACAAGGTTTTCTGCTGATTTGACCAGGTGACCTAGTTTTTGATCCCACGTGACCCAGTTTCAAACTTGACCTAGAAATCATCAAGACAAACATTTTGAGCCAGATTCATCACGATTGCTTCAAAAATGTGACTGCTAGAGTGTTAACAAGGTTTTCTGCTGATTTGGCCCGGTGACCTAGTTTTTGATCCCATGTGACCCAGTTTCAAACATATCCTAGAACTCATCAAGACAATATTTTGAGCAAGATTTATTATTATTGCTTCAAAAATGTGACCACTAGAGTGTTAACAAAGTTTTCTGCTGATTTGGCCCGGTGACCTAGTTTTTGACTCCAAGTGACCCGGTTTCGAACTCGACCTAGAAATCATCAAGACAAACATTTTGAGCAAGATTCATAATGATTGCTTGAAAAATTACCGCTACAGTGTGAACAAGGTTTTCTGCTTATTTGGCCCGGTGACCTAGTTTTTGACTACAAGTGACCCTGTTTCGAAACTGACCTAGAAATCATCAGGACAAACATTTGGAGCAAGATTCATGATGATTGCTTCAAAAATGTGACTGCTAGAGTGTTAACAAGTTTTTCCGCTGATTTAGCCCAGTGACCTAGTTTTTGACCCCAAGTGACCCAGTTTCAAAACTGATCTAGAAATCATCAAGACAAACATACTGAGAAAGATTCATGATGATTGCTTCAAAAATGTGACCGCTAGAGTGTTAACAAGGTTTTCTGCTGATCTGGCCCGGTGACCTAGTTTTTGACCCCAAGTGACCCAGTTTCAAACTTGGCCTAGATTTAATAGAGGCAAACATTTTGAGCAAGTTTCATCAAGATTGGGTCAAAACTATGACCTCTAGAGTGTTAACAAGTTTTTCCTTTGATTTGACCTGGTGACCTAGTTTTTGACCCCAAGTAACCCAGTATCAAACTTGACCTAGATTTCATAGAGGCAAACATTCTGACCAAGTTTCATCAAGATTGGTTCAAAACTGTGACCTCTAGAGTGTTAACAAACTAATTGCTGATGACGGACGACGATGGACGACGGACATAGGGTGATGACAATAGCTCACCCTGAGCTTTTGCTCAGGTGAGCTAAAAATACCAGAATTTTTCATTTCTGAAAATTTTCATTTCATCACAAAAACACGCCTATATAGTTTTGACCCCTTTAAACCCCATTTTTATATAATAAAACTGGGGTTTACAGGGGTATACATTATATATATTTTTTTTTTCTGCTTAAAAACATAGAAGAGTACTTGTTAGAACAGCCTCGCTGAGGCAGTTTTAACGAGGACTGACAATTTATGTTTTGAGCAGAAATATGAAAAATATCAGGAGTTTTTATCTGAAAATTACCATTTTTTGGTGGTAAAATTTTCAGTATATTTGAATAGGCGTGTTTTCATAATGAGGACCCTCGGTTTCATTAAAAGAAATGTTAAAACCAAGCATGAGGCTGTTAAAGAATTGGTATATAAAACAGTAAGACCCCAGGTCGAATATGGGTCCTAAGTCTGGAGTCCCCATACTAAACAAGACATAAATAAAATTGAAATGACTCAAAGACGAGCTGCCAGATGGGTAAAAAACAACTACTCCCCATATGAGAGTGTCTCAAATATGCTTGATGACCTAGGTTGACGATCCCTTAAAAACCGACGCACTGACTGTCATCTGGTCTTGTTTTATAAAATAATATACGGCCATGTGCCTATTCAAATACCTGACTACTTCGAGAAATCCCAGCATTACATTCGTCACATGCACCCTCTTGCTTTTAGACAAATCCATGCATCTGCCAGTTATTACCAAGTCATTTTACCCGGCTACAACTGTTCTTAGGAATGCTCTGCCAGCAGACATTGTCCTAAGGACTGATCTTGACTCCTTCAAAGAAGGAGTCTGTAAGATCAGTCACAATCACCAGAAGTTGTAAACTCTGTTTTTAACCTGCTTTTAAACCTCATTCTTCATTACCACCTTTTCTTATAATGCCTCACTTTTTCACTTTTTAGCCTTCTAGAATGTAGCTTTTACCCTTGCACTGACAGCGCAAACTGTACATAATACTCGTGAGAGTGTGATGCAGTATGAAAAGATAGAGAAACCTACCACAGGACATAACTCCAAGAGTTATGGATCCTTGGTCCCTATTCTGGTATACACGATACGGCCAGTCATTGTCCATGTTTATACTAACTTTCAGCTTTCTAGCTTTCATAGTGTCATGAGAAATCTGTTTTGAAAATTTTCAAGAATGGCAAAATTTGAAAACCTATCAAGGGACATAACTCCAAGAGCATGGGCCCTTGGCCACCATTCTGCCACTACACCTTCTTTACCTTAGAGACCAAGTGTGGTATAAGGTTCATTGAAGTAGGACCACAAACATAAGTTATTAAGCAAAACGCATTTTAAATTTTGAAAACCTACCAAGGGACGTAACTCCAAGAGTTATGGGCCCTTGGCCACTATTCTGCAGTTACACCTTACTTTAAACCTTAGAGACCAAGTGTAGTATAAGTTTCAATGAAGTAGGACCACAAACATAAAAGTTATTAAGCAAAATGCATTTAAATTTGCAGTCACAGAATCATGGAATGGCGGAATCATGGAGTCATGGAATCACGGAAGGACATGGCGAATCCAAGAGCAAATCCTGTGTAGCCCCACTTTTTATTATTATTAAGCAAAATACATTTTAATTTTGCAGTCACGGAATCATGGAATCACAGAAGGACATGGCAAATCAAAGGGCAAATCCAGTATAGCCCCACTTTTTATTATTACTAAGCAAAATGCCTTTTAATTTTGCAGTCACGGATTCACGGAATGTTGGAATCACAGGACATGGCAAATCCAGTATAGCCATATTTTTTCAAAGCAGGGCTATAATGAAGTTTATATGAGTTTTTTTTATTATTTGTAACATTCATAGGGAACTCGCATCTCTCAGGGGAGACAACTGTACCAAAATTATGGTACTTATGGAGCCCACTTACTTGTGGTCCCTATAATTTGAAATGTGACCCTACCTATCTCCATTGTTTTTGAGGCATGGTATCTACCAAAATCAGGGCCAACAACCTACTTCACCAACCTTATATGTACATAGCCGTGACTATAACATTTGTTCGGATTTTATGACAAAATCAGGGACAGTGTATAATGCAGCATCAAATCACCGAGGGCACGAAACATGTCTAATTTAGTAATGCCTTTTACAAAAAAAAAAATGCATATTCCATCCATATTCTAGTTATTTTAGATACTGCGACCAATTATGTTTAAATTATCAGTGCTATTGAATGTCTACATTGATGGTCGAAGTGTCTGACTATCCATTCCGCTTCATAAGTCCAATTTTCAAAAAGACAGACACTCCATATCTAAATGAATGTGGTGCACTAAAATGACTATTCGGAATTTCATAAAACACTAGTTAGTTCAGCAAGATTCCGTAAAACTAGTTACTGACGAAAATAGATGTCTACATCACCGTTATGATGTAGATTATTCGGGGTGAACAGTGGCGTAGCTAGAATGGAATCATTTCTACACACACCCAGGGAAAGTATTGAAAAACTTCTTCCTACTATCGTTTACGAAATAGGGACTACTCTTAAAGGAAAGAATTTGCTCCCAGAGGGAGCAAATTCTTTCCTGTAAGAGTAGACCCTATTTTGGAAGTGATAAATTCTTTCCTTCAAGAGTAGCGCAGCAGGTAAAGAAGTAAAATATTTTGTTATTTGATTAAAGCGCTTGTTCATAGCAAATAATTTTATTTTTCTTACCTATGGTATGCACATGCGTAATGTGCGTAACGAGAGCTACGCCTATGGTGAAAATATCTTACATAATTAAAATGGATTCGTTTCAAAATAGGCGTGCTTTCTGATTGTGGCATCTCCTGGGTGTCTTCACATATTTTTGTTTAAGTTTTAGGACAACTATGGTCAGGGGTCAATGTGTCCAAATATTCAGGGTAAATATTGTACCTTAAGATGTGCACTCAGAAGAGAGTCAGATCAGCCTGTGCATCTGATCAGTTTTTGCTGCCTATATGAATAAACCTTGGATCCTAGGCTATCCAAAGAGTCAAACAAACTCTGACCAGATTATGTGGATATCAGTGGACCTGTAAAACACAGCACTATTGACAAATTCAGCAGATGACAAATTGATTATTTTTTTCTTATTTTTCCCAGAAAATAGGATCTGACATTTCATGCAAACTGTCTCCAAAGAAGGCAGTTTACATGAAAAGTCAAATCCTGTTTTCTGGGAAAATAAGAAAATACTTCAATGCCGTCTGCTGAAGTACTTCCCCAACATGCCAAGCAGTTAGGAGTATTTGGTGATAATTCTGGGATAATTTGTCATTTTTTCACCATAAAAACGTTTGTTGTGGGTTCTCATTAGAAGTGCCTCATCGAGGTTGGGTGCATATCAAAAGGTACAATGGGTCATGTTACAGGGCCTGTGTAAATATAATTAAAAACACCATAATTACCTTAATTATTCAGATGCCACAACTCATTACTACATGTCTCTAAAAATTGGAACCAATACAAACTGGTAATATAAAACAAGCTGGCTGAATGGCAAAAAGTGTAGACCTTGATCAAAGTAGTTTAATCTGGGTTTACACTGTTTGCGCCAACATGTCTGAATACATGTGTTTAAGTAAATTTTGAAGCCATACATTTTTTCAAAGGTCATAACTAAAAGACATAAACAACAAAATGTAGTTTGTTCATTTATTAACAAGTATTCATTCTATTAGAGAAGAAACAAGACAACAACAGAAATCATCTAAACATGGAAAGAAAATTTACAAAAACAAATAACAGATGAATATATATATATATGTTAAAATTAACAAACACTGTAAATTTTCTCACAAAAAATCTTGTCAAAGTTCGTTACAATTATATGGACAGGTGGATTTCTAAAAGATGAAATAAAACCAGCATTTGTTTCTCAAACCTCTATCACTTTCTGGGTACATTCAGCTAATGACAAATTAAGGATATGTTTCTTGTTTTTCCCAGAAAATAGGCTTTGTCATTTCAGGATAATTGTCTCCTCTAGAGACAATCTGCACAAAATGTCAAAATCTATTTCTTATTTTTCCAAGAAAATAGACTTTGTCATTTCATGCAAATGTCAAAGCCTATTTTCCCAGAAAAAATAAGAAAAATATTTGTGTGTCGTCTACTGGATTATTTACCCAGCATGCTAAACACTGAGATGATCTTATAAAGCAAACCGTGTACAATGCAAGAAAATGGTCTTTTTGGCATATGAGAGCCGTCTGAGAAAACATAAGGCAGTCAGATCAGTGGTGTCACCATAGTGCAGATTATATTTTTATTTCCTTTGGGATCACTGAGCCCATTCTGGTTACTCCTAAAAGGAATATCCCTTAAGCCAGAGCTAGGGAATGTATGCAGCCTCACAAACTACATGGCTGCACATGAAGAGACTTAACCCTTGTCCTGCTGAATAAATTAAGATGCCATGCCCACTTATGATTTTTAGCCAATCAGATTACTTGATCCAGATTTTTGCTATAAATTCACATACTTAATGGCAAACAGTACAGATCGAGATCAGTTGGCTTCTTCAGAAGCCAACTGATCTGGATCTACACTGTTTGCAAATGCAGGGTATATCCGGGTTCAGCAGGACAAGGGTTAATAAAATCTAGTCTCCGATTTCTGTTCTTTTGTGTTTTCTTTGTTTGTAAAGGCAACCTTTTAGATTTTTATTTGTTGCCACTTACAAAATCGACACAGAATGGAAGACTCTGATCAGATTGTGAATGGGCAGCTCAAGCACAGCCTTTGTTTTCTAACATGACATAAGAACCCTTTTCTTCTGTTGCACGTCAAGCTACATAGTGTCTTTGAGCATGTGCAAAATGTGCCGATTCACATCATCCTGCACGTGCGCAAGGTCTCATCCCGGCATTTGCTCTCCATTGAAACAGTCTATAGTATCTATTGCAGACAATGAAGGCCCTGATAAGACTGCGCCTGAAAACATATTTTAGCATGGCCTGGCCCAAATAATTATGAATGTATGAAATAAAACATCAAGCAAATTTCTTGGCCGAGACCTCTACATACTTTTTTAAATCATAATCAATGAACAAAAAAAATGCATGTCGGAACTGTGCCAAGATTAAAAGGACCCATTTTTTTTTTTTTTAATTTACTTGCTGGTACTGTTTTGAGATTGATTTTACGGGAGATTCAATTATTAAAGGAGACCCCTAAAATATATTCCAGGCCCATCAAAACACTCGGGCAACTTTAATGTGTGTGATTTTTATGCCAGAAACAAACATAATGGTGTGCATTTTTTCCATTCCTTTTTAAAATGTACATAAACTGACAGAGCGAAAAATAAAAATCTATAGAACTTGCAAGAAGTGTAAAAAAGTTTATCTAGTGTATATGCCAGGCCTCAATAAATATTGAGGCCTTCATTGAAGAGTTAAAGAATCTTAGGGTACTGCAGAGTCATAGTTAACCTAACCTGCTATGGGTAAATTTGGCAGATGATTTAACTGATGATTTTTCTTATTTTTCCTAGAAAACAGGAACTGACACTTCATGCAAATTCATGAAATGTCAAATCCTATTTTCTAAGAAAAATAAGTAAAAATACTTCAAAATGTTGTCTGCTGAAATTTTTACCCAGCATGCAAAGTGTTGATTATTCCATGAGACAGGCCTAAGTAAACAGTGCAGACCCATTCAGGCAGCTTCTTGACCAAGGTATGCACCAACCTCCAGTCTGTCAATACTTATCAAATATACACCACAACCTCTTCATAACACTATTGTTGGGGTCAATAGCATAAACCGTGTTTGTTAAACAAACATGTTATATCCAAACAACAAGAGCTCCGCCAAGCGGGGCATTATACACCCCTGGCAAGTAAAAAGATGTAGCACAAAAACTGGCTCCTGTATAATTCAGTGCTCCGGATATAAACTGTAAGTGGAATTACAAAAAAAAAAATTAAAAAAATTTCATTGGGGCATATCTCTGCTGATATTTGGTGAACTGTAACCTAAGCGACCAAGCTGGCCCAGGAATTAAGGAAGAAGTGACTTCTCCCTCCTGGGAAAATAGGGAGAAGTTTGCTGCTTCTAGGGAGAAGTGCTTTCTGATGGAGGACACACCACAGAAGCATGACTATAAGCTCATATGAGCCTTTGGCTGATTTGTTTTTCCTATACTTCAATATCAGACCAAACAATAACAAAACAAAAATTAAACAACCAAACAAGAGGGCCATGATGGCCCTGTAACGCTCACCTGAGCAACATAGCACTTTCAGAGCCTGATCTAGAACTGATCAACGCAAACATTCTGATCAAAGTTCAAAATGATTATAACAAAGTTTTCTGCTGATTTGGCCTGGTGACCTAGTTTTTGATACCAAGTGACCCAGTTTCAAACTTGACCTAGAACTCATCAAGACAAACATTTTGTGCAAGATTCATGATGATTGCTTGAAAAATGTGACCGCTAGATTGATAACAAGATTTTACGCTGATTTGGCCAGGTGACCTAGTTTTTGACCCCAGGTGTTCCAGTTTCGAACTTGACCTAGAAATCATCAAGACAAACATTTTGAGCCAGATTCATGATGATTGTTTCAAAAATGTGACCGCTAGAGTGTTAACAAGGTTTTCTGCTGATTTGGCCCGGTGACCTAGTTTTTGACTGTAAGTGACCCAGTTTAAAACATGTCCAAGAACTCATCAAGACAAACATTTTGAGCAAGATTCATGATAATTGCTTCAAAAATGTGACCGCTAGAGTGTTAACAAGGTTTTCTGCTGGTTTGGCCCAGTGACCTAGTTTTTGATACCACGTGACCCAGTTTCAAACCTGACATAGAAATCATCAAGACAAACATTTTGAGCAAGGTTCATGATTATTGCTTCAAAAATGTGACAGCTAGAGTGTTAACAAGGTTTTCTGCTGATTTGGCTCAGTGACCTAGTTTTTGACTCCGTGACCCAGTTTCCAACTCGACCTTTAAATCATCAAGACAAACATTTTGAGCAAGATTCATGATGATTGCTTCAAAAATGTGACAGCTAGAGTGTTAACAAGGTTTTCTGCTGATCTGGCCAGGTGACCTAGTTTTTGACCCCAAGTGACCCAGTTTCGAACTTGACCTAGAAGTCATCAAGACAAACATATTGAGCATGATTCATGATGATTGCTTCAAAAATGTCACCACTAGAGTGTTAACAAGGTTTTCTGCTGATCTGGCCAGGTGACCTAGTTTTTGACCCCAGGTGACCCAGTTTCAAAACTGACCTAGAATTCATCAAGACAAACATAATGAGAAAGATTCATGATGATTGCTTCAAAAATGTGACCGCTAGAGTGTTAACAAGGTTTTCTGCTGATCTGGCCTGGTGACCTAGTTTTTGATCCCAAGTGACCCAGTTTCGAACTTGACCTAGAAATAATCAAGACAAACATATTGAGCAAGATTCATGATGATTGCTTCAAAAATGTGACTGTTAGAGTGTTAAAAAGGTTTTCTGCTGATCTGGCCAGGTGACCTAGTTTTTGACCCCAGGTGACCTAGATTTTGACCCCAGGTGACCCAGTTTCGAACTTGACCTAGAAATCATCAAGACAAATATATTGAGCAAGATTCATGATGATTGCTTCAAAAATGTGACCGCTAGAGTGTTAACAAGGTTTTCTGCTGATCTGGCCCGGTGACCTAGTTTTTGACCCCAGGTGACCCAGTTTCGAACTTGACCTAGATTAAATAGAGGCAAACATTTTGAGCAAGTTTCATCAAGATTGGGTCAAAACTATGACCTGTAGAGTGTTAACAAGTTTTTGCTTTGATTTGACCTGGTGACCTAGTTTTTGACCCCAAGTAACCCAGTATCAAACTTGACTTAGATTTCATAGAGGCAAACATTCTGACCAAGTTTCATCAAGATTGGGTCAAAACTGTGACCTCTAGAGTGTTAACAAACTAATTGTTTACGACGGACATAGGGTGATGACAATAGCTCACCCTGAGCTTTTGCTCAGGTGAGCTAAAAAACAAAAAAAAATGCTGCAAGAAATTTTTTTTGTAAACCTTTAACTTGTTTAATACTGATTTTATTTTTATTCTTCAAGGGAGCAAAATCATAAGAGTATTAAAAAAAAAAAAAAAAAAAATCCAAAAAGAATTATGTATTCATAAAGATTTAATAATGGCAACCTTTCCTTGCAAATCTAAAAAAAGAAGAAGAAAAAAAAAAATCAATATCTTGCCCATATGACTAAAACTAGTCATTTGCAAAAAATATACCTATTATAAAATAAAATTTGCACACTATTACCTCTAAACAATATGCTGCGAAAGTTTACAAAAACTTTCAAAGGGGCATAAATCTGCAAATATTTGGTGCACTGTAACCTCGAAATAATCTGTGCTGCTCCACATCATCGTGTAACTATTTATAAAGTTTCAGCTTGATTGGATGTAAACTATAGAAGGATTTATCCGGAAACAAAAAATTAATAGAAATTTTCAACGGGATTTAACTCTGCTAATATTTGGTGGACTGTAACCTTGAAACAATATGCGCTACTCCACATCATGGTCTAACTACAAATAAAATTTCAGCTTGATAGGATGTAAACTGTAGGAGGATTTAGCCGGAAACAAAAAGTTTACTGAAATTTTCAAAGGGGCATAACTCTGCTAATATTTGGTGGACTGTAACTGCGAAACAATATGCGCTGCACCACATCATGGTCTAACTGTACATGAAGTTTCAGCTTGATTGGATGTAAACTGTAGGAGGATTTAGCCAGAAACGAAAAATTAATAGAAATCTTCAAAGGGGTATAACTCTGCTAATATTTGGTGGACTGTAACCTTGAAACAATAGGCGCTGCTCCACATCATGGTCTAACTGAAAATCAAGTTACAGCTTGATCGGCTGTAAACTGTAGGAGGAGTTAGCCGGAAACGAAAAGTCAACTGAAATTTTCAAAGGGGCATAACTCTGCTAATATTTGGTGGACTGTAAACTCGAAAAAATCTGCGCTGCTCCACATCATGGTCTAACTATATATGAAGTTTCAGCTTGATTGGATGTAAAATGTAGGAGGAGTTAACCAGAAATGAAAAGTTTACAGAAATATTCTAAGGAGCATAACTCTGCAAACATTTGGTGGACTGTAACCCCAAAACAATATGCACTGCGCCACATCATGGTCTTACTATATACCAAGTTTCAGCTTGATCGGATGTAAATGTAGGAGGAGTTAGCCGGAAACAAAAAAGTTGACGGATGGACGGACGCCATACCCCGTAACATAATACGCCCCGTTTTTCAAACGGGCGTATAAAAATGTATAGATTATATTGAAAAATGACAATTTATGGCCATTTTTCAATATAATCTATACATTTTTGGGATCCATCTTTGAACTGTGTTATATCCAAAGTGGTGTTATAATGAACCATGTTATAAAGAGGTTGTAGTGTATCACCAGAAGGATATCTGGGCCCAGTTGTTCAAAGCGTCGTTAGCTTAACAAGCTCGTTATCTACCCCTCCTATTTGGAGCTAAACCTGGAATAATTACACCGATTCATAGGCAGAACAGGTCTTTGCTGACAGCATATGCCCTAAGACACCTTTTGGCCTGACATGACTGGTGTGACATGGCCTACATAATGGCAACAGATAGATCAGATGCTGCACTCCTATTCTGTGACCTATGATGATGATGATTTGGTGTCTTACTGAGATGATGGAAGGATGATAATGAAAGGCTCTGCAATGAAACTCAACAGTCATGGAATAAATTCTGCCTCCAACTGGATTTGAACCTGGATACTCTTCATTATGAAATCATGCCTATTCAAATATACTGAAAATTTTATCACCAAAAAAACTGAAAATTTTCAGAAAAAAAAACAAAAAAAAAACTCATATTTTTCATATTTCTGCTCAAAACAAAGAGTGTGGGTACTCATTAGAACTGTCTCAATGATGCAGTTCTAACAAGTACCCACAATCTATGTTTTGAGCAGAAATAAGAAAAATAATATATACCCCTGAAAACCCCAGTTTTACTAAATAAAAGTGGGGTTTAAGGGAGTCAACATTATATAGGCATGTTATCATGATGGACTTGAAGTTAGGAGTGCTAAGCCCATTGCAGAATTTTTGAAAGTTTGATCGTTACTGATGAGGCATAATTGACCAAAACTAGCCAGACTTGCCCTGAAAACTTGATACTTTGGCAGTTTTCAGTTTTGCAAGTGCGTTCATTGCACTCAAGGATCATTCTTTTATATCTGTTTGTATCCCTTTCTTAATTACATAGCCCCAGATAAGAGGGGGAATTGGGAATATATTTTTTCTAATTTCTCTATGAAAACATCGGTAAAAATCATCAAAGTAAATAGAACACTAGCATGGCACTAAAAAGCTGTAAAAGCATATAGTTCTCAGATAAAAGCAGATAAAATAACAGAATATTTGTACAGCAAGTTTGAAAGTAAGATATAGAGGATATTCAAATGTTTGGACTGAATATGACTTTTATTTCATCGAGTGAAGTGAAAAAATGTATATTTCATGAGTGCCGAAGGCACGAATGAAATATACATTTTTTCACTTCACGAGATGAAATAAAAGTCATATTCACGACAAACATTTGAATTTTCTTTTTATTATATACATCACTTTCGATAGAAGAGATGCAAATCTTGCATTTGCAAGGGAAAGTCTGACACGCAGTTTTGTCCCTTGGCGCCATGACGTTCATGTTTTGTTTTGTTTGGTGACGTTAGATATGACGTCAGAAACGCGCATTGGAGTGTAAAAATAAAATAAAAAGAAAATTTACTCTTTTTCAGTGAATACCATAAAAAATTTCATCTCGTGTAATGAAAACATTAATGTAAATAAGAAAAAAGTAGATCCAGATCTTATACTTTTCACTGCTCAGAGGAGTGAAAATATAAGTTTTATATTTTCACTAGTGAAAATATAAAACTTATATTTCACTAGTGAAAATATGCATTTTATATCATTAATAATTCTCTGTATTTCATTACTTTGTATATAATAAAAGAAAATATCTACATATACTTAAAAGCGAAGAAGATCATAGAGTATTGCACATATATGTATAAGGACTAGAAAAATACATGAACACATATAAAACATGGACTATAATAAAAAATGTGATTCAATCATAACAAATAAACACTTCTGAACACATCCACAGCTCCAGATAAGTGGGGTATCCACATAACATTTTTCTTATTTTTCCCTGAAAATGTATGTAGTGAGTACTCATTAGACGCACCATACATTTCTGGGGAGAAATAAGATATACACTACAACCTCTTTATAACACGGTTCGTTATAACACTGTTTTGGATATAACATGGTTCAAAGATGGATCCCAAAAATGTATAGATTATATTGAAAAATGACCATAAATGGTCATTTTTCAATATAATCTATACATTTTTGTTTGGATATAACACTGTTGTTTAACTAACACGGTTTATGCTACGGACCCCAACAATAGTGTTATAAAGAGGTTGTGGTGTATCAGAAGTTTTTGGATGAAAACAAAGAGCCTTATCTGGAGCTATGCCATCATGAGCAGAACTGCAACAAACCATGGTTTACATCTAAACACCCTAAATATCCCTATAACCTTAACACCTTATTATTTTACTAAATTACAAACAAGTCTGTGTGACTGACTGTGTCTAGGAAGCACTGGCTAAATGTCCAAAAGCCAAGACCCTGACCAATATGCTCTGTTAGCTCATAGGTCTAGATTAGGCATTTTTATAAACCGAAAACTTCTGAAATCTATCTATTTCACTACAAAATTGTATGGTGGGTAGTCATTAAAAGCAACTGTATGAAAGCAATATTTTAGATATATCAACAGGTAGGAGACAAGACCATTTCAAATTTTAAGACGAGTATGGTATGTAGATAAGGTGTCCCAATGCTTAGGGTAGGTACGGTACAATAGCCTGTGTATTTCAATCATAGCTCCATCTAAGAGTGGGTATCCAGATGTTTTTCTTTAACCTCCACAAAAATATGTCACCTTGGTAAGGCACTTCCAATGAGTACCTGCAACATGTTTTTGCTGAGAAATAGGAAAAATGCCAGTCCTTTCAGTTGGAAAAAGCACCTTTTTTTTTTTTTTTTGATTTGGGTTTTACGGCCCTTTCAAGAATATTTCACTTATATCGAGCCGATCGTTCATCGAAGGTGGGCGAAAACCGGAGTACCCGGAGAAAAACCACCTGACCATCCGTAAGCAGAACTTGGCTTTCCCACATATGACCCGAGCTAGGCTCGAACCACAGCGGTGAGAAACCTAATGGATTAAGAGTCAACTCTCTTATCCACTAGGCTACAGGGGCCCAAAAAGCGCCTTATCTGAAGCTATAATCTGCACTGTGACAACCTCTTCAAATAATTTAAAAGTATCCTATCAGCTTTGACTGTTTATATTATGTCATTAACTAATTTAAAAAGAGCTGATACACTTTCATGGGGAGATAACTGTCAAAATTATTTTGTAATCCTTCTGAAATGGGGTCTACTCTTGAAAGAAAGAATTTGCTCCCCTTGGGAGCAAATTCTTTCCTTTAAGAGTAGACCCCTTTCCAAGAAGGGAATTGGTGTAACCAAACTCACACACCTAGATGAAAGGAATTACTAGCTATTTATTTCTCCTTGAAAACATATGCTGAAGTTCCTAAGGCAGTTGTGATGAGTACCCATATTATGCTTTCATGGAGAAAGAAGAAAATGTCAATATTTTTTGTTGAAAACTGGATCTTATTTAGAGCTATGCAAGATTGTTTTTTTTTTTTTTTTTTTTCATATGATATCACTATTATTCTACAGTGGTCAAAGTCATGTCATAAAAATCATATGACCACACGTTACAAAAACACTTGGTTATTGGCGCATTGCATCATGGCACAGCATGTGACAATGATATGTTTTTCTGTTGAAAAACTGTTCACTTTTTATGGCCATAAAATAAAGTTCAAAAGTAATATGATAAAGAGAATCTTACATTCATGGTCATTTCATATGAAAAATTTATTAAACTAGCCAAAGGCTTGTTTCATAAATTTCATATGAAATGGCCACTCATGTAAGGTCCTCTATGTATCTTCAAACTAGGAAAATGTTGTGTTTCCACAAAAGCCTCAATATCTGTGACTAAAAGACTATACTCAATTTACACGATGTCACTCAAAATTGCTTCTCAAGTTCAGTCATATAAGTGCAAGATAAACCCTTAAAGCAAAGTTCAAAATTTTTGCAGACAACATTCTCATTGTTTTATTATTACCATATTCGATCTAATTACCACATATACCCCTATAAGCACACAGTCAAGCACATTCGTAGGCTTCAGATTGCAGCCTGTGTCATATATTTTTGATTGCAGTCTGTGTCATATATTTTTTTACTTCTTTATAATAGCATATGTTGTGGGTACTCATTTGAATTGCCTCAACAAGTCGAGGCAATTCAAAGTGTTACCACATCATATGCTTTATAAATTTGTCGAGAAAATTCAAATGAGCTTTTATAAAGAATTTTAAAACTCATATCACATAAACATCATTTAATATGCCCCTCAAGAAGTCATCTGCTCATATTCCTTTTAAGTGTGCCCTTATTAGGAAGATATTTTACTAAATGTGTTTTAGTAAGTTTGAGAAACCTAAGCGCACAGTGCAGTAATTAGATCAAATACAGTATTATTATTTCACAGAAAGAGTGAGAATTGATATTTTATATGACTCAGCTGCACAACAGATGAATCACATGAAATACATGTATCAAGCATCATTTTTATCTAGGCCCAGATGTTCAAAAACTAACTATGTCATTAATTAACATATCATTAAAACTTTGATCATTAAATACGCCATATACCTTGATGTTTTTTTGCTGAAAAACTGTGCGTAGCTTTTGCATTTGTAGAAGCTACTCACATTTTTTGCAGCAAAAATACCTGTGAATTAGGTATTATTTTGACCACTAACGAGCTTGTTAAGCTGATGATGCTTTGAACAGCTGGGCCCTGAAAAATATTTTACAATGTTGTCTGTTTCTGTTATGATTACAACTTTATGAATTAAGACTAATACCGAACTTGTCAAAATATAACACTCTAACAAAACCTTAAGGCTTTAAGAAATGGTGAACATTCCAATCATCCAGGAAAAGAAACAACAGCAACACTCAAACACTAGCAAAATGAAATAATCCAGTTATAATGAACTGACATATTGATGACATAATATTTTCTGGTTTTCCTTAAAACCTGGGAGCGCATTCTGTGGCGTCTCATCTGGATCTACACTGTTCAGGCCTGTCTGTCTGAATACATATGGTAAATACGGTATTACCCTGGATATTTGAGCAGTCATGCCTGAGCCAATAATGCAAACCCAGAGCATACTGCAGTTTAAATTGTTTGCCATCTAGCCATTGCTTGTTATACATATCACTTGGCAGTAAAAAAGGCCATTTTAACATTTTTGATGATGATGATTTCGTGTTTTATGCTCCTTTCAACATAACAAGTCTAAATCGAGATAATGGATGCGTGATGAAGAAAGTATCTTTGCAATGAAGTACTGTACAGCCATGAGCTGAAATTCACCTCCAGAATGATTTGTGGTTCAAAGTCTGGAGCACTAACCACTTGACCACCTGGAAGCTTCTTCAACCCTTGCCATGCTGAATAAATTAAGATGTAACACCCACTTCAAATTTTTCAGCCAATCAGGTTATTTGATCCTGATTGTTGATACAAATTCATATACTTAATGACAAACAGTGCAGATCCAGATCAGTTGGCTTCTTCAGAAGCCAACTGATCTGGTTCTACACTGTTTGCAAAGGCAGGGTATATCCGGGTTCAGCACGACCAGGGTTGAAATTATTTAAAAAGTTGGCTAAGGAGATAATTTGTCAGAATATTTAGGGTAATTATGGTGTTTATATTAGTTTTCCAGTTGTTGATACTTGGTTCTGTCATGGTCAAATGTAACAACTTGTGCCCTCTCGAGTAACATTTGTTTTTCCTACATTATGCCCAGACCTGTAATAAAAAAAAAGATAAAATAAAATAAAATAAAATAAAAAGCAAAAATTAATTCTTGAAGTGCAAAGCAAAATTGCAGCAGACATTCTAAATCTTCTTTATTATTTTTCGGAGAAAATATGAATTGGCATTTCATGTGGATCATCTACCAGGCAGACAATTTACATGAAATGTCACAAGCTTAATTTTCTCTCTAAAAAAAAAAAAAAAAAATTCAAAGTGTTGTCTGCTATAGTTTATAACACTTCAAGGGTTAACTTGACCTATATTGTACACACTAAATATTACAATCCCAATTCTCTAAGAAAATTCAGCAGATTGAAAACTGATGATATTTTCCTTATTTTTTTTTCCTCCAGAAAACGGTGTTTAATATTTTATTCAAATTTTCTCTTAAGAAGACAACTAGCATGGTATATCAAACCCTATTATGACAAATCAAACTCTATTATCTGGGAAATTTGAAAAAACAAACAAAAAAAAAAACATATCAATTCTTACTCAGCATGCTAAACCTTAATGAAGATGAGGTAAACTAACTAATGTGGAGAATTAGCTGTTTTGATTTTATCTGGAGTTTTATGGCCCAATGAACACTATTCAGGTCATGTTGAGCCTATCAGTTAACCCGCTCAAACTTTTTCCTGGACAGGTTTAATCCTCTAAGTAGTTAACCAGTACTGTGCACATACTTTTGCCAGTAATTGACAAATGTCCTTCTATAATCAGAAGGAGAGAATGACTGTACATCATGAAAACATGCCTATATACTTTTGACCCCCCTTACCCCACTTTTATATAGTAAAACAGGGGTTTACAGGGGTATACATTGTTTTTCTTATTTTGCTAAAAAAAAATAGATTGTGGGTACTCATTAGAACCGCCTTGCCAAGGCAGTTCTAATGAGTATCCACAATCTATGTTTTGAGCAGAAAATTGAAAAATATCAGAATTTTTTATCTGAAACTTTTCCTTTTTTGATTGTAGAATTTTCAACATATTGGAATAGGCATGTTTTGTAAAGCAGAAATCATTTCATGATGAACCTCCATGAAAGTTAAGTTTTCTGGGATTCCAGCTTGTGACCCCCGGATCTGTAGTCAGACATTCTGCTGACTACACCATGGTGCTCAGCATCAACCTGATATATGTGGTGTAGGCCCAGATCAGCCTGTTCTTCAAAAGTCTGATCAGGGTCTACACTTTTTGCTCACAAGCTTAAAATCCATACACAATGCCAGCCAACAGTGTAAACTGAATAGTCAATGCACAGGCTTATCTGAGATTACATGTCGATTGGTTACATATGTCATAAGGCTGTTTTCTATTTGGTCAGGCTCTAGTTCTGATAAACTGCCAGATTTGGCCCAGTTGTTCAAAGGATCGTTAGCTTAACAAGCTCGTTTGTGGTAAAAATGTTAACAGTTCTTGTAAGAACAATATCTAATGCACAGGTACTTTTGCTGAAAAATGTGAGTAGCTAGTAGCTACTCACATTTTTTCAGCAAAAATATTAGCATATATACCATATTTAATGATCAAAGTTTTAACGATACATTAACTAATGACATCGTTAGTTTTGAACAAATGGGCCCTGATAGTAATTACACTGGTAAATAGAAATCCTCACTACCTGATAGTGTATGAGATCCCGGAAATAAAGCTGTACTCTACAGAGTGTCCAATATACTACTTAATGAATTTTGTAACAGAAACATTGTAGTTGTCAGATGACAAGCTGACTATGTCATACAAATAACTTCAGGAACAAACTTGGGGTTCATGCAAGACTGTAATGTCACTGAAGGGAGTGGGGCTCACACAGAAATTTGGACCAGTATACAAAAGCAACTTTTTTTTTCTTATTTCCAAACATCAATTTTAGAATTTACCCCATTTTTTTTTTTTTTTTCCTTGGCATTTGTTCTGAGTAAATATGGAGATCAGAGTATAAGTACTTAAGCACTTTTAATTTAGAAACTCTCATTTCAATGTAAAATTTGAAAATTTCTTAAGACCCAGTACTTGTAGTTGCTTCTCCATCAAGGGAGATAAATTAACAGAATCTATAAATTCAAGGAAATAATAACCTACCTTTAATGTATTATCCCAGCTACCAGTACACAATGCAGTACCATCAGGAGATACTCCCAAACAGCTGACTCTGTTGTCATGAGCATACAATATATGTACTCTATTACCCTTCAGAACATCCCACACATTTACTGTATGATCGTTGTAACCACCAAATAAGAGACGACCTGAGAATGAGATTATAAAACTTTTTTCATGCTCAACTCAGCTTTTCTCTGCTAATAAATCTCAAATTACTTATAATTGCAAATTCTTTCTTGCTAAACATAGCTGAGCATGAAAATTTCTCTGCAAATAAATAATAAATATGAAAATGCCAACTATTATTGGCATTTTCATATTTATTAGCAGAAAAAACTTCATGCTCAGTTGAGTTTTATAACCTCAGGGCCAGAGAATGGTAGGAATCATTTCATTAAATGCTATGAAAAATTGTAACAGGCGACATTCTATTTTTTATTATTATTATTTTTTTTCAGAGAAATTAAGACTTGGAATTTCAAGCAGATGATTGACATGAAATATCAAGGCTTGTTTTCTCTGAAAAATGAAAAAACAAAAATGTTTTCTGCTGCAGTTGTGATTAGCACTTTATAGGTAATGTTTCATTACAAACACTGGCATACAGTGTAGACACAGAACAGTCACAGAGCATAGCAACTGATCAGACTGCATTATCTGCCATGACATTGCAATTATAGCAGAATCAATTTACAGGCAATTCCTATACACTGATTTTTCATTCTTGTATCTGTTTTTTGTTTTGAAGGGCAACCTTTACAGATTTTATTTTACTTCACTTCAGCTGGTGTTAAGTGGCATGTGGTAGACACAGTGCAGTTTTTATTTTAACCCACTGAGGACTGGAGACCCCTAAATGGGTAACTGGCAAACAGTGCAGACTGAGATGAGATGCCACAGAATGCAGCATTTGATCAGGGTCTCCACTGTTTGCAAAGAGTTTCAACATTTTTCTTTAGGAATATCTATATGATATAGCCTGACATACCTACAACTGAAAATGGACTCTTCCAATATATAGTGTGGGAGAGTTTATTCAGTCTTTAATGGATTAATTCTCCTTGGTATCATTGAGCCAACTCTTGTAAAATAAAGTTCTGCTTAAACGGGTGCTAGGAGGTATATGGAGCATTGCAAACCAACCATATGAAGAGTTTAAATGAAACTGAGACTATCATTTTCATTCTTGTATGTGTTCCTTATTTCTAAGAGCAATATTTATAGATTCTATATATCAAGCCTTTAAATAGACAATGAACTCATCCAACATCATAAAAGCGTTCACTGAAGATATCTGGTATCAATCAGTTAACCTTCACCACTCTCCGAACTAATTCAGCAGACAACAAATTGACAATATATCTCTTATTTTTCCCAGAAAATTTTTACATTTCTAGCAAATGGTCTCCTCAAACCTTATTTTCTGGAACAAAGAAGAAAAATATTTCAAAATGTCATCTGCTGAACTTTTTACCCAGCATGCAGGGCCCAGTTATCCAAAACTAAAGATGTCGTTAGTTAAGATATCGTTAAAATTTTGATCATTAAATATGACGTATATGCTAATATTTTTGCAGAAAAAAATGAGTAGCTTTTTTTCAGCAAAAATACCTGTGGGTTAGATATTGTACTTACTAGAACAGTTAACATTTTGACCACTAACAAGCTGGAACAACTGGGCACTGAGTCAGCATTCCCACTCACATTTTGATTTAGGGGTACATGTACCCCTTGGGTTTAGCATTTGGGGGTAAGATCATTTTTTGAGGGTACACATATTTTGAGGTAATTAAATGCATTGTATAATACCAGGAAGACTGTATAAAAATGCCATTTTATGACTGACCTTTTCATTTTGCCTTTGGGACTGATTGTCGCCTCCAGCTTCCTGCTGAATGTTTTCATTAGAACCCAAGCATTTCAGTGGTTTGGTGGCATAGGGGCCTTCAATAACATCTGAAGATTTGCGATTTTGCACCCCTTTCTCCGCTAAGTTTGAGCCGAAGAAGAATGCTAGCTTGCGACATCTTTGTTGAAGCGTTTCAAACTGACCACCTGTTTTGGCTAGGTAATGAACAATCAAGATATCCCTCTCGGATATAAACAAATTGGTCATCAGTGAATGGATAATGTGAAAAAGACCATACACAATAACCAATGAATAATAATCTCAGCCTTCTCGGTATAAACATAATTAAATTCCCTGATCCTCCTAACGAACCTCGACCCGCTTCTATGCACTGGCCGTATGCATTCATTATTGTCAGCCGGCAATCGCAGTGTTTCGATGCTTTATTAATATTCAAAAGGATGCTAATGAGCGAAAACTGACTCGAGCAGGACTAAACGAATGTTGCAATTTATACGTGCACCAAATTTGCGGTAAGTTTTGTGTACATAGATACCAACATTTCTGTACGCTCATGGCAGTTTTTCTATGTGAATCACGTACTGTGGTATGTGAATGGGAATGCTGTGAGTGTTAAGCCAAGTCTGAGATAGAAACATTGTTATTACCCTAAATATCTGGACATTACAGCTCCACATTATAAGGTGCTTTTTCAACCGAAATATGTTGATATTTTTCTTATTTTCTCTGTTGATGGTACTCATTAGAAGTGCCTGACTAAGCTGCTTCTCATAAGTACCCACATGTGTTTTTATGGTAAATTAAACCATTGTATACTGAACTGACTCTCCCACACAATATATTGGAAGAGTCCAATTTCAATATCAGGTACGTCCAGTTATAAGATTTACATATTCCTAGAGAAAAATGGCTAAACTATTTGCAAACAGTGGAGACCCTAATCAGATGCCGCATTCTGCAGCGTCTGATCTGGGTCTGCACTGTTTGCCAATTACCCTTTTACAGATCTCCCAACTGCAATGGGATAAGGAAAACATTTATCTGAACACTCCTCTTACCTGAGGCTATGTTCAAATTCTTCACCATACTTATTGAAAAATTTGAACAAATCCCTCTGACTACCTGGTGATGTATTCAGAGGAACTTTTAAGAGGGAGTATTTGGTGATAATTCTAGGATAATTTTTCATATTTCTCCATAAAAACATATGTTGTGGGTACTCATTAGAAGCACCTCACCGAGGCGCTTCTAATGAGTACCCACAACATATGTTTTTATGGAGAACTGGAAAAAATTATCCCATAATTATCACCAAATATTCCCTCTTAACAATGCCTCTGAATATTGAAAGAACAGGTTCCAATACAGAACTGCACCTCTACTTTAACATTCTGGGCCCAGTTGTTCAAAGCATCATTAGCTTAACGAGCTCGTTAAGGGTCATTTCGTTAACTGTTTTAGCAGATTCAATATACAATATTCTGATATTTTTTGCTGAAAAAATGTGAGTAGCTTTTGCACTGCAAAAGCTACTCACATTTTTTCAGCAAAAAATTTCGGCATATTTGCGTATCACTCGATGTAAATTTTAACGAATCGTTAACTAACGACGTCGTTAGCTTTGAACAACTGGGCCCTGGGGCTCAAGTAGTGAGTTGCTGGAGAGGAATCCCACTGAAGTCATCAACTGCTAAGTTCTCTTCAAGATTGATTTGCTACCGCTGGCATGATAAAAGGTGTATGGAGATGATTTTTTTCTTATTTCTCCATAAAATCATATGTCAGAGTCTGGGTACAGTATTTTCCTACAAGACTGCATGTGCACCCAGCAGACTCAGCCTGTGTGTTCACTGTCAGTCTGAAGATACTGTGGATCCTTGGCTATCCCCAGAGTACTGTGCAAATCCTGATCAGTGTGGATGTGCAGGCTGATCTGAGTCTTTACTGGGTGCACATGCAGTCTTGTAGGAAAATACTAGGCCCAGGCACATATGATCTGAGTTTGTACTTGTAGGAAATGCTGTGTCCTGGCCCTGAGGTTATAAAACTGTTTTCATGCTCAACTCAGCTGAGCATGAAATTTGTTTTGTTTATAAATCTTTAAATACTGACAAAATTTTGAAACTTTTTCCATGCTCAACTCAGCTGAGTAAGCTCAGCTGTGAGCAAGCTCAGCTGAGTTGAGCATGAAAAAAGTTTAAAATTTTTGGTATTTTTATTTTTATAACCAAGTGAAATTTCACGCTCAGTTGAGTTGAGCATGAAAAAAGTTTTACAACCTCGGGGCCTGACTTATATGCATTTTGTACTCATTATGAATATCATTTGGCCAAAAGAAAATATCTTGCATAGAGGCATGAATAATTTGACCTAAGTCAGGTAGATGCATATGACAACAGCACAGATCCAGAGCAGTATGCCATTACATTCTACAGAAGCCATTTATTTGGCAAACCAATCACAAAATCCTTGATCTTGGTTTTTGGTGATTACATTTGCACTCCAAAGAAAAGTGAACGCACCAGATACTAATCTGATCACAGTATTAACCCTAATAGTTTTAAAACTTTAACTCCTTTTCAGACCTCCTAAAAATTTTAAATGTTCATCTAACCCTTGTCCTGCTCAACCCGCAGATACCCTGCCTTTGCAAATAGTGCAGATCCAGAGCAGTTGGCTTCTGGAGAAGCCAACTGATCTGGATCTGCACTGTTTGCCATTCATTATGTGAATTTATATCAACAATCTGGATCAAGGAATCTGATTGGCTGACAATTAGAAGGCGTGGCATTTAAATTTATTCAGCATGACAAAGGTTAAGTAAGTTAACTGTCTGTTCTTGTGTCTTAACATGGCTGGATGACTGGCAAACAGTGCAGACCCTGACCAGGTGCTGCTTTCTGGGTCTGAAGTTTGCTCAGGCGTGTCTGTCCAAAAACTCAGGGTAAAAATATGGTATGTGGGTATGCATACTCGATTTACCAGCACCTTGTACAGTTATAGAAGAAAGTAAACTCACCACTTATAGAGAAGTCGACAGAATTACAGCCAAATATAATACTTTCCTTCTTGTAACAGTTGGCTTCCCTGTCTGCTCTCAGGTCAAACAGACGACACTGAAACATATAATGATTACCTGTGAGACAAGTTCTAATATACACAACTGTCTCAAATATCAAAAGTACTGAAACTATCACAGGAGCCCCTCCAATAGAAAACCAGAGCTCTTGATAAGATGCTTTTTTCAATCCAAAAGTATTGATATTTTTCTTATTTCTCCATCAAAATATATGTTGTGGGTACTCATAATAAGCACCTCAACAAGGTGCTTCTAATG
Source organism: Anodontia alba (assembly GCA_964016985.1). NCBI lineage: Eukaryota > Metazoa > Mollusca > Bivalvia > Lucinida > Lucinidae > Anodontia > Anodontia alba. The sequence goes on from OZ024829.1 coordinate 12,645,285, forward strand.
AGTACCCATGACATATGTTTTCATGGAGAAATAAGAAAATATTTACCTGATACCCACTCTTATCTAACCTGTGGAAAACTAACTTATGCAAAGCTCTAGATAAGAAGTTTTTCAAGCAAAAAGTACTACTGTTCTTATTTCTCAAAAACTCATTAGCCCACTGTAGACTGAGTGAACTCCCCACACTATATATTGGAAGATTCTAATTTTGATTTTAGGTATGTCAGGCTGTGATACAGATACTCCTAGAGAAAAATGGTTGATCTATTTGCAAACAGTGGAGACCCTGATCAGACGCTGCATTCTGCGGTGTCTGATCTGGGTCTGCACTGTTTGCCAATTACCCCTTTAGGGGTCTCCAGACTACAATGGATTAGAAGAGTCCCAGTTAGGCACTTCTAATGACTACCCAAAACTTGGAGAGTAAGATAAATATTTATTTGATACCAGATAATTATCTAGAGTTATTACTTATGCAATCAGACTCAACTCAGATCAGCTTGCATGTTTCTACAGTCTGATCTGAATCTATGATGTCTGCTTACAAAATGTAGACTTCAATGATTTAATAAGCTAAGAGTGTAGACTCTGACCCAACTGCATGGATGCAGAGACTTATCTGGGTCTATTATGGTTGCATATGTCAAAAGATTGTTTTCTATTTGGAAAGGTGTGTCTATATTCAGACACTTATAACCATACTTAACCTAGAATCTGATTACCTGGGACCAGTTGTTCAAAGCATCGTTAGCTTAATAAGCCCGTTAGTGGTCAAAAAATGTTAACTGTTCTAGTAAGTACAAAAAGTAATACACATGTATTTTTGCTGAAAAAATGTGAGTAGCTTTTGCAAATGCAAAAGCTACTCACATTTTTTCAGCAAAAAATTAGCATATATGCTATATTTAATGATCAAAGTTTTAACGTTATGTTAACTAACGACATCATTAGTTTTGAACAACTGGACCCTGGTGACATATCTATCAGGTACTGGCTAAATAAATAACTATCTGATATAGGACCCAATAAGAAATTTGCTTTTTTTTCCAATCCTTTTGTTTTGTTTGTTTGTTTGTGTTGCGATTTTATGGCCCAGTCAACCCAATGGGGTCATGTCGAGCGCTTCAGTTTCCCTAACCACACGTTTACTGGGCAGGCTTAGTCCTCTAAGCGGTTAACCAGTATTGTGCACATTCTTTTGCCAGAAACTGACAACTGCCCTTCTTGAATTAGCGGAAGGGAGAGAATGACCGCAGAAAATATTTCATGATCAATCTCCACGTAAGAATGTTGCCGACCTCGGCGGGGGTTGAACCCGCAACCTTCTGGTCTCCAGTCAAACGGTGCATCCAATCCTTTTGTTTTGCATGTGTTTATTGTGTTGTATGTTTCTGTATAATACATGTATATGTTTACCCTACACAGTTTTATCTAGCTCTAAACCATTTGCTCATGCATAGCTGTCTAAATATATCAGAGTAAAAGCCACAACATTTATTGAACATTCTAACACAGCTGGCTTACATGAACAGATGTATATGCAAAACTGTTTCTCTATGAATATCATAAAACTGACATTGCAAATGGCTTACTTATTAGAAGCACCTTGTTTAGGCACTTCTTATTCTAATGATCAGCCACAACGTATGTTTTCGTGGATAAATAAGAACAATATTATATAGATATTCCAGCTTAGGCCAAATAAAAAAATAAGTGTGTTTAGGGTAAGATGCTAGAAAAAAAATAGGCAGGGAGTTAGGGATACTTTTTTTTTTTTCTTTTTTTTTTTTCATTATTTATGTAGAATTATACCATAATTATCAAATATATTTGGACTTTGCACATACTTCACATAAAATGTTAATAAGTCTGTTTGGCTATCCTTAGATGTGTCTAAAAGTACTGATAGAATGGCAAACAGTGTAGACCCTGATCAAACTGCTCCTGTAGGAGCAGTTTGATCAGGGTCTACACTGTTTGCTCTGACCTACTTGTCCGAATATATAGCATAAATATTTTATCGAAGTAAAACAGGAAAGAATTGCAAGGTTTCACCAGGAAAATTAGGTAGGGTAGGGTTACCCTAAACACACATTTTTTTATTTGGCCTTATCTGGAACTATGGGTTATTCGTGGTAGATGATTAGTTGTCAATATTACCGTAGCATCATCCGATCCCGTAGCAAAGGCATCTCCACTAGGATAAAACCTAACATTGTTGATGTCCGACTCGTGACCTTCAAATACTTGAACACAATCCCCAGTCCTCATGTCCCACACCATTGCTGTCTTATCACACCCCTGAAGGTATAATAACATCGCATGTTCAGATAAGATGAAAATTTTGGTTAAAACTTCAATAATTGTTGTTGCTTTTGTAACAATCAAATACAGTGGTTGGCACTCAACTAAATCATAAGAATAGTTGCGTTACTCATTGAACTTGGCTCAGTGAGAGTACTCTGATGAGAATAAATCACATAAAAACAAAAATTTCTGAATACACCTTTATCTATGGTCTGATTCCAAATCATAATTTACAAAAACTAACTGCTGTATTTACATCAAAAGATCATTGTTTTCTATATTTGTTCCTGTATTTTATACTAACCCTTGTCATGTTGAATAAATTAATATGCCACACCCACTTCCAATTTTCAGCCAATCAGATTGTTGATATAAATTCACATACTTAATGACAAACAGTGCAGATCCAGATCAGTTGGCTTTTTCAGAAGCCAACTGATCTGGATCTACGCTGTTTGCAAAAACAGGGTAAATCTGGGTTCAGCAGGACAAGGGCTAATTTACCATTTCCAAATTGAATAACCCCACTATCCACATAATTACCATATCATCAATGTCAGGCTTATGCTATTCAAAATAACAAAATGGTGCCCAAAAAGGCTACAGTTTAAATGCCATTTAAAAATAGTTTTCTGACTTTTGCAAGGAAAATATGAACAAATAAAGGTACATATACATTCAAAATTCTGATCTCCATCAATATTTTCTACATCAATATATAGGCGCTTAGAAAGTGTGTTTTTTTGTACAGAAACAAGAAAAATAGTGACACTTTTTGGTTGAAAAAAAAAAAAATCCCATTACCCAGAGCCTTGGCCCAAGTGTTTTCTGATAACTCATATTTTTTTTTTAGGCCTGTGAAACACAAATTCATGTGTAATGGAAAAAAAACAACAATGTTCTTATGTTGTATGCAAACAAAGGCCAACATCAACCTGTGCATCCACCAATCCAATCAGAGCCTTTATTGTTCATCAGCCAATAATTCAAGGCCCATTTGTTCAAAACTAACAATGTATATTAGTTAACATGTGGTTAAAACTTTGATCATTAAATATGGCATATACGCTAATATTTTTGCTGAAAAAATATGAGTAGCTTTTGCATTCGCATTTTTTCCATAAAAATACTTGTGAATTAGATATTGTACTTACTAGAACAGTTAACATTTTGACCACTAAGGAGCTCATTAAACTAACAATGCTTTGAATAACTGGGCCCTGAATGTAGAAAGCAAAGATCCTGATTAGGTTGCACACATGAACAGGCTGGTTTCAACTTCACTGGCTGTATGTGTTATCAGCCTCTCTTTCTAATACATGGTTCTACACAGTATTCTGGTCCAAAATATTTGAACACAGAAACGTCTTCCCATACTCATTCAAAAATCTGGAGGAGTCCAGTTGATGGGTCTGAAACTTCCTTGCTAAACAGTAAACAATGCAGACACTTATCAAAACTGTTCTTTTTGACCAGTCTGATCATTGTTCATTTAAATTTTGCTATTCTCTGGCCTAATTCAGCATACAAGAAATTTAACAATATTTTTTTCCCAGAAAATTGGCTTTTACATTTCATGAAAACTGTCTCCTAAGAGACAATGTGCATTAACCAATTTTAGCCAACAAACTCCCAAAAGGGTATTTGGCAAACCGTGCAGACCCAGATCAGATGCTGCTAAACACAGTGTCTGATCAGAGACAGACTGTTTGCATTAATAATCAGGACTTTCTATAAAACATAGTAATAATAAAAACTAACCAGACACCCTGCTATTGGAAATAGACCAGTCCAAAGAGTTGTGGTAGAAGAGTCCACTCGACGTAAATGGGTTAAAATGTCAAAACCTACTTTCTTTAGACAATACGAAAAACATTTCAAAATCATCACGAAAACATGCCTATATAATTTTGAACCCCTTAAACCCCACTTTTATATAGTAAAACTGGGGTTTATAGGGTTATACATTATTTTTCTTATTTCTGCTCAAAAACATAGATTGTGGGTACTCATTAGAACTGCCTCAGTTTTATCTGAAAACTTTCAGTTTTTGATGGTGAAATTTTTGATATATTTGAATAGGCGTGTTTTCGTAATGGAAGTCTGCAGGAATTATTACCCAGCATGCCAAGTATTAAATACTTCTGTCAAAATATTTATGGGAACTGGATACATTTCCAGGGGAGCAACTATGCTAATAGCATTTCTGCCCTTTAAAAGGATAGAATTTATTCCCTATGTAAGCAGTAGCCCCTTTTCAGGTCACCGGCGTGTGGAAGAGCAAACAGCAAGTCAAACAAGAGGGCCCAGAGGACCCTAATTTGCTCACCTGAGTGTCATTGTCTCTAGTATATTCTAAAAGACTATGATTTCACTTCATAGGACTATGTATGTTTAAAATTTGTTGAAAAGAATGTTTCCGATGATATGCTGGGGGGTGCTGGACAGAGCATGATTGCATGGTGCCTTATTGTTGAATAGACATATGACCTAGATGAAGCTATGTAACCAAATATCAAAGGCCAAGGCCTTCTGGTTTCAGACAAAAAGATTTTTAAAGGTTTTCCCTACATAAGTATATATAAAACAAGATGGCGGCCATGGTGGCCATCTTGGATTTTCAATAGGGACGATTTTAGCTATTTTTGATCTACAAGTCAACCCGATGCTTCCTACCAAGTTTAAAGTCAATAAGCCTTTCGATTCCGGAGAAAAAGCGAAAAATAGATTTTCAAGATAGCCGCCATGGCAGACATCTTGGATTTCCGATAAGAAAGATTTTATTTATTTTTGACCTATAAGTCAACCTGATGCTTCCTACCAAGTTTCGAGTCAACTAGCTTTTTTCAGTTTAGGAGAAGCAAAAAATATATTTCAAGATGGCCACCAAGGCAGACATCTTTGATTTCCGATCAGGACAAATTTAGCTATTTTTGATCTACAAATCATCACAATGCTTCCTACCAAGTTTCGAGTCAACTGGCCTTTCAGTTCAGAAGAAGAAGCGAAAAATAGATTTTGAAGATGGTGGCCATCTTGGATTTCTGATAGGGATGATTTTAGCTATTTTTGATCTATATGTCACCCCAAAGCTTCCTACCAAGTTTGCAGTCAATTGGCTTTTGGATTTAGGAGAAGCCAAAAATAGATTTTCAAGATGGCTGCCATGGCGGCCATCTTGGATTTCCGACTGGCAGGATTTTAGCTATATTTGATCTACAAGTCATCCCGATGCTTCCTACTTAGTTTAGAGTCAATAAGCCTTTCGGTTCAGCAGAAGAGAAAAATTGATTTTCAAGATGGTTGCCATGGTGGCCATCTTGGGTTTCTGATTGGAATGATTTTAGCTTTTTTTTTTTTTTTTTTATCTATAAGTCACCCCAATCCTTCCTAGCAGGTTTGGAGTCAATTGGCTTTTGGGTTTAGGAGAAGAAGTGAAAAATAGATTTTCAAGATGGCCGCCATCTTGGATTTCCGATCGGCACGATTTTAGCTATTTTTTATCTACAAGTCACCCCTATGCTTCCTACCTAGCTTAAAGTCAACAAGCAAATTCCATGGGGAATTTATGTCCCCTACCTTATTTTTATTTGAGGTGTTAAAAATGGGTAAGTTAACTAGAGGACCATTGGTCCTGTATCACTTACCTAAGTATTGAAGCAGGAAACCAGTGATAAAAAATAATTTCAGGATTCTGAAAAAAAAACCTGCATATCTTCAGACCATCCTTAAAGCACCTGTAGAGTTTCAAAAGGATCGGCTTAAAACTGTGGTAGAAGTTATGGAGACAAGATACCTACTCCTTATACGCTTCTGTAGTATTAGAACTCAAAAAATGTCTAAGTTAAAAATGCGGAAAAAGTGATAAAAAATTATTTCAGGATTCTGAAAAAAACACATGCATATCTTCAGGCCATCCTAAAAGCCCATGTAAAGTTTCAAAAGGATCGACCACAAACTGTGGGATGAGTTAAGGGGACAAGGTACCTACTCCCTATACACTTCTGTAATATTAGAACTCAAAAAATGTCTAAGTTCAAAATGTGTAAAAAGTGATAAAAAATAATTTCAGGATTCTGAAAACACCACATGCATATCTTCAGACCATCCTTAAAGCACCTGTATAGCTTCAAAAGGATCGGCTTAAAACTGTGGTGGGAGTTACGGGGACAAGGTACCTACTCCTTATACACTTCTGTAGTATTAGAACTCAAAAAATGCCTAAGTTAAAAATGTGGAAAAAGTGATAAAAAATTATTTCAGGATTCCGAGAAAACCACATGCATATCTTCAGGCCATCCTAAAAGCCCACATAAAGTTTCAAAAGGATCGAACAAAACTGTGGGAGGAGTTAAGGGGACAAGGTACCTGCTCCCTATACACTTCTGTAATATTAGAACTAAAAAAATGTTACAGTTAAAAATGCGGAAAAAGTAATAAAAAATTATTCAGGATTCTGAAAAATCCACATGCATATCTTCAGGCTATCCTAAAAGCCCATGTAAAGTTTCAAAAGGATCGGCCAAAAACTGTGGGAGGAGTTAAGGGGAAAAGGTACCTACTCCCTATAGACTTCTGTAATATTAGAACTCAAAAAATGTCTAAGTTCAAAATGTAAAATAAAGTGATAAAAAATAATTTCAGGATTCTGAAAAAACCACATGCATATCTTCAGACCATCCTTAAAGCACCTGTAAAGTTTCAAAAGGATCGGACAAAACTGTGGGAGGAGTTAAGGGGACAAGGTACCTACTCAAAATTCGGAACCAAGCGCCACGCACCACACACCACGGAAAGCCAAAAACAGTGTCTCTCCACTTTTCTTCGGAAAGGCGGGGGACAATAAGCCTTTCGGTTCAGGAGAAGAAGCGAAAAATAGAATTTCAAGACGGATTCCATGGCGGCCATCTTGGATTTCCGATCAGAACGATTTTAGCTTTTTTTTATCTAAAAGTCACCCCAATCCTTCCTAGCAAGTTTGGAGTCAATTGGCTTTTGGGTTTAGGAGAAGAAACGAAAAATAGATTTTCAAACTGGATGCCGGTGGCCATCTTGGATTTACGATCAGCACGATTTTAGCTATTTTTGATCTACCCCGATGCTTCCTAGCAAGTTTAGAGTCAAATGGCCTTTTGGTTCAGGAGAAGAAGCGAAAAATAGATTTTCAAGATTGTGGCCATGGGGCCATCTTGGTTTCTGATCGGAACGATTTTAGCTATTTTTGATCTATAAGTCACCTCAATGCTTCCTACCAAAGTTTGGAGTCAATTGGCTTTTGGGTTTAGGAGAAGAAGCGAAAAATAGATTTTCAAGATGGCTGCATGGTGGCCATCTTGGACTTCTGATCAGCAAGATTTTAATTATTTTTGATCAACAAGTCACCCTGATGCTTCCTAGCAAGTTTGGAGTCAATTGGCCTTTCGGTTCAGGAGAAGAAGCGAAAAATAGATTTTCAAGATGGCGGCCATGGCGGCCATCTTGGATTTCCGATCAGAACGATTTTAGCTTATTTTGATCTACATGTCACCCCAATGCTTCCTACCAAGTATCGAGTCAATTGGCCCAGGGGTGTAGGAGGAGTAGGCTTTTAAAGCAATTGTTGATGCCGCACAACGGACAACAGACGACGGACATTGACTGACCACAATAGCTCACCATGAGCACTTCGTGCTCAGGTGAGCTAAAAAATTCTCTCCCTTGTAAAAATGGCAGGAAATCTATAAAAAGTATCCAATCCTGTTAAGAAAATATGGTACGTATGTATGGTGTACTTACTCCAGAAACAAAGAGATTTCCTGTTTCAGAAGGTGAAAGGTCGATACTCATGACATCACCAGCATGTCCATGGAAACTCTGGATCAGCTGACCACTCTCAACATCCCATAATGCACAGGTGCTGTCTCCACTTCCTGTGAGTATCTGTAAAACAATGAAGTTGAACTTGAAAGAACTATTAAGTTTTTATTTATTTACTCCATGAAAGCAGTCTTTACATTTTTTCTATTGCCTATTCAAGTAGGTTGTGTTCATAGGTGAGTTGGCAGATGGTTTGAGTTTAGATGATTGAATGATTGATCCAGCTGATGTTTAATGTCCCTGTCAACAATGATTCTGTCATCTAAGATGTTGCCTTTGAATTTGTAGGACTTTTATCAGATCTGGTAAAATAATAAACACTGGTCCTGTCTTAAGTTACTAGCAGCTCAGCAGCAGGTAGCCAATCTATTTACCAAGCCCAGATGGCAGGGCTGGTTTTAAGACAAGGATTGTTATTTTTTTTCTCTTCCTTTCCCCAAAATGGGGATTTCAACATCTGATGAATTACCTCTTACAAACGAATTTGAATCATATGTCGATCCCTACTTCCATAGGAAAAAAATTACAGATTTTACTGAGTCTGTTTGTTCGTGAACAGTAGTAAATATATTATAATAACCCCAAGTACTGGGACAGACAGTCCTAAGCAAACGGTATAGACCCAGATAAGAGACTGCAGAATGCAGCATCTGACCAAGACCAACACTGTTTGCTACTGATTCAGCACTGTCATAGACACATCAACAGGTAGTAAAATGGACCTGTTCAAATTCTAGGACAAGTATGGTAAGGAGTTAAAGTGTTCCAACATTTAAGACAAATATGGTAATTTGTCATAGCTTTTGATAAGGCGCTTTTTTCCAACCAAAAAGTAGCTATATTTTTCGTATTTCTCGACGAAAACATATGTTGTGGGTACTCATTAGAAGTGCCTCACAGAGGCACTTCTAATGAGTACCCACAACATATGTTTTTGCCGAGAAATACGAAAACTATTTACCTGATACCCACTCTTATCTAGACCTATTCGTAACACTACTCACACTACTAGCATTTGAATCTCTTATTTCATATTTGTCTTACTAATTCATCTACAATTTGCTAAGGGTTGAAAAGTTTACCTGTTGATCAGAACTAGTGAAAGTACAGCAGGACAAGTAGCTAGTATGTGTGGCTACTGGTTTCTTCTTACTGGAGATATCTGTCTCTTCTTGGCTCAGAGGGTAGATTGTACACTTATTGTCAAGACCACTGCAAAACATACAATAGATAAGGGAATGCAAGTATTCCTTGAGAACCTCTTCTGCTATGACTGATTTGTTTGTGTGTTGAGGTTTTACTGCCCAGTCAACCCAATGGGATCATGTCGAGCGCGGTCAGTTCACCTAACCACACGCTTACTGGGCAGACTTAGTCCTCTAAGCGGTTCATGAGTATTGCGCACAATCTTACGCCAGAAACTGACAACTGCCCTTCTTGAATCAGCGGAAGGGAGAGAATGACTGTAGAAAATATTTCATGATCAATCTCCACGAAAGAATGTTGCCGACCTCAGGGGTTGAACCCGCGATGAAAGTTTGATGAGATTACTTCTAATATATTCTTGAATCACACACACATACAAACACACACACAAATAGGTAATTTTCCAAAATCTCATTACCTTCTTTTCAATATACGCTGTCATTTATATAGCAAAGGTAGCATTTAGCATTTGAATGGTATTCCAAGTTCCTATAGAAGATGAAATTGATGTATACCCCAACCTATTTATAGCATGTTTCGTTGCTGCATGAATTTGTTGGACCCCAAATTCTCTTTAACTGACCATTTTCAAAAGCATAAAAAATGATGGGTGAAAAGAAAGTTCATCTGTATAACCATTTGAATTAACACAACACCATTCAACGCTGGGTAAAAAAGACTGTTAACATCATTGTTCCAATTTACGGTGATAAACAACTCAAATACCCAGTGCCAAGAGCATTAAACAAAACAACTCATTAATATTTTTTACTGATTTGGGTTTTACGGCCATTTCAAGAATATTATACTGAGCCGATCGTTCATCAAAGGTGGGCGAAAACGGAAGAACCCGGCGAAAAACCACCAGACCATCAGTAAGCAGAACTTGGCTTTCCCCCATGACCCAAGAGAGGCTCGAATCCAGGGCTCTGGAAATTTTGAAATCTGAATCGGTCCAGCCGATGACGATGATGTCATCAATGAGCCCATTTCCAAAAACAAAAAAATATGTATATCACCTGTCACGAAAACTAATGACAATTGGCAGTCCTATAACTCCTTTTAAATAATACACCTCAACTCCGTTATATGACGGAAGTCCGGGTACAACGAGCATGATCAAAGCTGGTGTCATCAATAAATACAGTCAGGTATGTAAAAAGAAAGAAAAAAAAACAACAAAAGTTTTGTTGTTATTTCCACCTCCGCAGGGTTTTCCTAAACTATTTATAAACAACTGATTCCCGTCTTGTATAAGCGCAAAGACGGCGGGAAACAGGAGAGACGGAACGAAACGACTTTCATGGACCTAATTAGGTCTAATAAAAAAGGCCTGCGCCACGGGCGGTTTTGCAGTTTTCAGTGTTTCAAGATTTGATCAGACTGCTTAAATTTTAAGCACTGACCAATCTTGCCTAGCACAAGTGGTGCATTACTTATTTTTACCGTGAAATCTACCTTGAATTATACTCGCGTGTTACGGCAATCAACAAAAACAAAAAAAAAAAAAAAAAAAAAAAAAAGAAGCAATCAATTATACCCAGATCAGATGCCGTTGTATGCGACATCTGATCAGGACATACAAGGTTTGGGAATTCATTTATCGAATCTGGGACCGACAAACCGTGTTGATCAAAACAAAAAAGAAGAGGAAGAAAACAGGTGCGTTCAAGCAATGCATTCTTTTATCACTCTCAGTAAAGCGACCTTTGATCTTTTGGACACGCCGACTGCACCTGGATGTTTTGCAGTCTCAGTGTATTCACACGTGTCACACAAACGGATTAATTATCAGAATACCATTACTGATGATTCGTGTTAATCGCTTGTTTACCGCAGTGAAGTGTTGATTTTTTGACAATGTTTGGATAATGACGTAATTAAGATGTGCTGCGGGTAGGTTTCCGTTATTCAGCTGTCTCTCCAATATACATGTCAAATGACAGTTTAGAGCCTTTTAACTACCATAATGTCGCATTTAAAATGTGCGCGGACGTTGTCAGTTTGGAAAGACTTGACCGTTTGTGATTTTTTAGACATCATTGATTTGTGAAAATTGGTTGCTTTGGGAAAAATGTGGTTCAAGGCACAAACCTGTTGGACCGATTTATTAGCGTTTTGGGGTGTTTGAAATCGGTCCAGAATTCTTAATTTCGGTCCAGACCGGCTATTTTTCCAGTTTTCCCGAGCCCTGCTCGAACCACAGCGGTGAGAAACCTAATGGATTAAGAGACAACTCTCCTATCCATTAGGCTATGGGGGCCCGCAAGAACTCATTAACGACACATGCCTTGTTTTTCTCTTAGAGAATTTCACCTCCACCTTCCAGACTATTGCTATATCAAAGTCCGGTTAGTGGGGTATTGCATTTCCATACGTTTCTGATGACTGAGACCATAAAACTCTGCCCAGAAGCCAATAAAATGATGCTCTGTTATGCAATTAGTTAAGTAATACTGACAAGAGTTAACTAGAAACACACACACAAAATTCTTAAATATTAAAACACAACGAAGTAGCTCAAAACAGATCCTAAAATCTACATCTGCATAAAAAATTAATCAAATTACACATTTTAAATGGTTTTCTATGTTGAAAAATAAAGATTTTAAGACTATATATTACAGTGCAGGGAACCAGTGTTATCAGAGAAAAGTAGTCTCCCAGGTAAATCTGTTAATACCACCTGTTGTGAACAGACTCATTAGTGTAAGAGAGCTGAGAGCAGTAGCCATAAAACATCTGGTTGAATCATCAGTTGGGCATGAATTTTTTGGCCACTTTTTTTCAATGAGAAAAACCTGTCATGAGGTGTGGAATTCCATTTCTGATTCAAGAACACCTGGCATGTGGCAACAAAAGATCAAAGGCCGCTTAAAGCGCCCCCCCTCCCCCCCCCCCCCCCCCCCCCCTACTGAGACAACTAGCAGGGTGCAAGAAAACAAATTTGTTATACAGTTACAGTAGCTTTTCTCAGCAATGCTTAGGTCCAATTTTGCATGGTGCATGTCATTACTTACATGCCTGTAATATGCATATAAGGAAGATGAAAATGTATAAACAGTGCTGACTCCTTATCAGCATTTAGCACTGTCAAGGTCTGCAATATATTTTTTTGCACTGAACACTTTTCTTAATGATTTGATGTACTGAGTCTAATATGAGCCTGTATGTCACAGCTATGACAGCATATGACCATGAAAGATCCTAACCAATGTGCTCAGGCAGTCAGCATACTAATGAACACTTCCAGCTGTGATCCAACACTAAACTGAGGAAGAAAACTGTCTGAATAATATTCTTTTAAAACTTGCGAGAACTGATTTGTACTAATTTTCACCATGATTGCCACAGTAATAAACACACATACACATGCAGTATGAATGAAGTGTACTGGCTGATCAGCATCTTCTAATGTCAGCAAAAAAGCAACAATATTAAGAGAAAGCAATAATCAGAGATCATAGCAACAGATAAGGCACTTTTTTCATCCAAAAAATGCTGATATCTTTCTTATTTCTCAACAAAAACATATGTAGTGGGTACTCATTAGAAGCGCCTCGGTGAGGCTCTTCTAATGAGTACCCACAACATATGTTTTCATTAAGAAATAAGAAAAATATTATGTGGATACCCCTCCTATCTGTAGCTATGAGAGATGTGCATTCTGATCTGGGTCCTTGCTATTTGTTTATACACTATGGCTTGTTAACGTGTGAAACTGACCATGTAACAGTCATCAGAGATCTAGGACAGCATGTAAGCAGTGCACAGACTGATTGGCACCCTTACCCTTTCATTAACTACAATGCCAAAAATGCCAATGCACATGGCCACGCATCATTTCGTTTACTATTTTTTTTTCCTTGAATCTCTTTTTCTCTTTTAGATCACCTGTTTCTTCTCACACTAACACACCCTATGAAATGCCTTTATCAGTCAACAATCTATAAATACTTAAAGGAAATTCTGCAGTCTAATGCAGTTTTTGCACGTTTTGAGATAAAAACATCACATAAAATGCTTCTTTTCTTTGTTCTTGGTTTGCACATTGTGTGAAGCTAGTTATTAATCTATTATTAATCTAATATGAAAATAGGCAATGCCTATAGGCGAGCTCGCAATGCACTATGCATTGCCCAGTGGCTGAAGGAAACTTTGTCCTGGGTTTTCCATAGACAATTAGATTCTATATAGAACTCCCTATATCGAGGGTTGAGTGCAAGACTATCGTAAGTCAGATGATTGTTTTTCCCCAAACCTAATCTCCTCACCATGAAGGCGTTATGAAGATTACAACATTTCTTTCTGTAAACAATGAAAATTTAGGTGCCATTGCTCGTATGAGCAATGGCACCTAAATTTGCATTGTTTACAAAGGGGTCCAAGTTGCCCCTAAACAAGGGTTTCAAAAATACGTTTGAGTTACCATAGTCTTGCGCTCAACCCTCGATATCAGTAATTAATGACAGAGGTAAGAATTCTTCACATACATTTCAACTTAAGGGTCTATGGAGTATGTGGGCCAAAAATCGTCCAAAAGATCAAAGTATAAGACCTATGCTATACCGTTAAAATTCTGTTATCAGATTCTGGCACTGGATTTTATCAGTTGGTGGCGGCAAATACAAATAGATCTGCCACATTAATTGAGAACCCGACAAACAGCAAACAAAATGTTTATTTCCAGTTTGGGTTGACAGCAATGTAACGTGTGCTGTACCATAGTGCGCAGGCCTGTTGGCCACATGCAGCAGCGAGCTTGCTATCAACAAACAAACAGATTCATAACAGTAGGTATGTGCACTCAAGTGTAAAACCAACACATACATGCAAGGAGAGACCTCTAACAGTCATTGCAATACCAGGCAGTTAATTTTCGACCATGTCAGTTATAGCACCGTTTGGGTAACTAACACAATCAGGACCTTGGACCAGACTTCTGTGTATAAATGAGGTTGTGGTGTGTTGATAAAAACTATGGTGAATGTGAAATTTTAAGCTAAGCTTTACTTCCATACATAAATACCAGGAAGAGCTGGTACCTCCTGCTTCTGAATGTTCGTGCAAGAGCTTGTTGCTTCTGTTTGCAATAAATTACACTGGAAGCTACACAGCTCACTCAAGACACAGCACAGATGATCACCCAAAAGGAACAGTAGCATAAAACTATGAGTTTAACCCTTGTCCTTCTGAGACTGGATATACCCTGCCTTTGCAAACAGTGTAGATCCAGATCAGTTGGCCATTAAGTATGCAAATTCATAGCAACAATCCAGATCAAGTAATCTGATTGGCTGAAAATTAGAAGTGGATGTGCAATCTTAATTTATTCAGCAGGGCAAGGGTTAACTTAACTTACACACAAGTGGATATGGGGATATGTAGTATTTGCCTTCACCTATAGTTCAACAGTTTACTTTCAACTTTTGAGATCAAGTGCCAATTACTTTCTCGCAAAAAAAAAAGTGCACAAGTACTGATTAACCGCTTAGAGGACTAAGCCTGCCCAGGAAAAAGTGTGCTTAGGTAAACTGACTGCACTTGTTATGACCCTATTGAGTTGACTGAGTGTAAATTTTTTTTTTTTTTTTTTTTTTTTTTTTTATTTGGGTTTTACGGCCCTTTCAAGAATATTTCACTTATATCGAGCCGATCGTTCATCGAAGGTGGGCGAAAACCGGAGAACCCGGAGAAAAACCACCTGACCATCCGTAAGCAGAACTTGGCTTTCCCACATATGACCCGAGCCAGGCTCGAACCACAGCGGTGAGAAACCTAATGGATCAAGAGTCAACTCTCTTATCCACTAGGCTACGGGGGCCCGTGACTGAGTGTAAAACCTCATCACAAACAAACAATACTAGTGTCAATTACAAACATAAATTCAGAAATGTGTACAACTTGCACACTTAATCTGGTATATTTACCTTATTTTTGAAACCTTATTTTCTATAGCCTATCTGAGGATTTGTACAATAGGAGTATTTGATCATGAAGTCACAGTATGTTGTGGGTACTCATTAGAATTGCCTCTGTGAGATGCTTCAAATGAGTACCCACAATATATGTTTTTATGGAATAATTAAGAAAATTATCCTAGAAAAATCATAAGTTATACATAAAAAGCATGTTGTTGGTACTCTGACATTAGAAGTGCCTTGCTGCGGCGCTTCTTATGGGTACCTACAACATCTATTTTTATGGAGAACCAGCGAAAAGCTTCCCAGAATTATCATTCAGTATTGTCCTCAACAAGTATTCTGACCTACACAGTTACCATATGGATCATATCCCTATTGTACCGCACAAGTAACCACAGCTGCCCCTAAAAAACAAAACTACATAAATCCTTCAAGTATCACAAGCACAGCCTATCACTCAGGTAGCAGTCAAACCAACCTCAATATATCAATATCACTCACCAACAAGCTCCACAATGCCAAAAAAGACCAAAAACTTATGACCCATATCAGCAATATTAATGAATTTACCCTAAGTATTTGGACAAACAGGCCTTAGCTAAAATAACTGTGTAGACTGAAATCAGACGCCATAGAATGCAGCATATGATTAGGGTCTACACTGTTTTCCATTCACCCAGCAGTTTTCAGACATATCTATAGGTAGCAGAACAAAATTGCTCAGAATTTAGGACAAGTATGGTGAGAATTTCAACCCTCAGCCCTGCAGACTAAAAACATCGTTTTTTCAGAAACAGTGTAGATCCTGATGAGATGGCTCATAATGGGCCATCTCATCAGGATCTACACTGTTTGCCATTTCATTTTCATCTTTGACTAAAACCTCTAACTGGTCCATTGGTTCTGACCAGATTCAAAGATGGAAGAGTCCACTTCAGAAACTAGGGGTGAAAGCTTCATGTGTCTGAATATTTTGGGTAAATATAATATTATGTACCATATAGGCACAGTAGTATAACAGTTATACTCACCCACAGGCTACACAGCTCCCAGAAGGACCATAAGCACAAGCCATTACCCAGGTAGTAGGCATTGTAGCTGCATGTTCCTATGAAAGACAAATTCACATATCATATGGATGAATTTTCTCTCCAGAAATCACAGAAAATATTAAAGTGTACCCCTCACCATAGCTCTAAATAAGGCATACATTTTAATGCAAAAGCATGTTTTTTTGTTTTGTTTTTTTTTGTTGTTTTTTTTTTTTTGCCAAAAAAACATAATTTGTGAGTACTTATCAGAAACACCTCATTGACAACTTTCCACTGAACAAAACATAGGACCAGTATCTATCCTCTATTCAAGGGTCAACTTAATCCATAATCCATAAAGCCATTTAAAACAACTTATTTGTAAAGCTTTATCATCATAAAATGTTTCTTTCTTACATTTTCCAGCTATCTCAGAATTAAGGGCAAGGTTCCGATTGAATAAAACTATTTTAACCCAATGTAGTTAGGAGACCCCTAAAAGGGTAACTGGCAAACAGTGCAGATCATGATCAGATACTGCAGCATCTGATCAGGGTCTCCACTGTTTGCAAAATAGTTTAGCCATTTTTCTCTAGGAATATCTAAATCTCATAGCCTGACCTACCTAAAACTGAAATTGGACACTTCCAATATATAGTGTGGGTGAGTTCATTCAGTCTACAATGGGTTAAGCCGCCACTAGTTGTTTCTGCTGACTATCCCAACAGTGATTGTTGTCTTTCCTGAGTAACTTCATTTATACATTAGGAAAACACACCTTTTCAAATATATAGAAAATTTGACCTCCAAGCACTAAAAATTTTCAGAGAAAAACTCTGATATTTTCATATTTCTGCTCAAAACATAGATTGTGGGTATTCATTAGAACCGCCTCACTGAGGCAGTTCTAACGAGTACCCACAATCTTTTATTTTGAGCAGAAATAAGAAAAATAATGTATACTGTAAACCCCAGTTTTACTATATAAAAGTGGGGTTGAAGGGGGTCAAAATTATATAGGTATGTTTTTGTGATGTTTTTGCACTGAAAATCTTCTAAATGAGAAGTTAACCCTTGTCAAGCTGAATAAATTAAGATGCCATACCCACTTCAAATTTTCAGCCAATCAGATTGCTTGATCAAGATTGTTTGATACAAATTCACATACTGAATGGAAAACAATGAAGATCCAGATCAGCTGGCTTCTCTAGAAGCCAAATGATCTGTACCTATACTGTTTGCAAAGACAGGGCATATCCAGGTTCAGCAGGTCTAGGGTTAACTAGAACAGTGTTTTCGGAGGAAAACGTATGTCCCCCCACCAGTTTAAACAGACATATTGTTAAAATAGACTGTATCTATAATAAACTCAAGGTCACAATATACCTATATGTAAGTTTGGTCAAAATTCATCCATTCCTCAATGAGATAGGGTGCTGACAAGCCATTTTCTAAAATCATAGCCCTTGTGTAACTTTGAAAATGGGATCAAGGTCACAAAAAATCTAATCAGTTCTTGTCTCTGCAAGTTTGGTCAAAATCCATCCATTCATTCAGCAGATAGTGTGCAGACAAGCCATTATCCAACAATCTGAGCCCTCCTGTAACCTTGAAAATGGGGTCAAGGTAACCAAAATAAAATCAGTTATTTTCCATGCCACAACAATTTGGCTGTGCAAGTTTAGTTAAAATCCATCCATTCCTTCAAGAGATACAGTGCAGACAAGCCATTTTCCAACAATCTAAGCCCTAGTGTGACCTTGAAAATGGGGTCAAGGTCAACAAAATCTAATCAGTTCTTTTCCATGTCCCAAAAATATAGCTGTGCAAGTCTGGTCGAAATCTACTTATTCCTTCAGGAGACAAGGTGCAGACAAGCCATTTTCCACCAATCTAAGCCTTAGCGTGACCTTGAAAATGGAGTCAAGATCGTCAAAATCTAACCAGTTCTTTTCCATGTCTCAACAATTAAGACCTAGAAGTTTGGTCAAAATCCATTCATTCATTTAGGAGACAGGGTGCAGACAAGCAATTTTCCAACAATTTAAGCCGTACTGTGACCTTGAAAATGGGGTCAAGGTCATCAAAATCTAATCAGTTCTTTTCCATGTCTCAACAATATAGCTGTACAAGTTTGGTCAAATCCATTTATTCATTCATGAGATAGGGTGCATACAAACCATTTTCCAACAAATCTAAGCCCTCCGGTGACCTTGAAAATGGGGTCAAGAGCACCAAAATCTAATCACTTCTTTTACATGTCCAAGCATTGTAGATGTGCAAGTTTGGTCAAAATCCATTCATTCCTATAAGAGACAGGGTGCGGAAAAGCCATTTTCCAACAATCTAAGCCCTCCTGTGACTTTGAAAATGAGGTCGAGGTCACCAAAATCTAATCAGTTCTTTTACATGTCCCAGCAATATAGATGTGCAAGTTTGGTTAAAATCTATTCATTCCTTCAAGAGATAGGATGTGGACAAGCCAGTTTCTAACAATCTAAGCCCTCCTGTGACCTTGAAAATGGGGTCAAGGTCATCAAAATCTAATCAGCACTTTTCCCCCTCCCAATGATATACTTGTGTAATGTGTAAGTTTGGCTAAAATCTGTCCATTCAATAAGGAGATAGAGTGCGGACAGGAGGCTACACTGACGTGATCCACACTAAAAACAATATGTCCCCACCCTACCATGATGGGGGGACATAATAACAACTATATCCATGTAGGCATTCAGTACATACAAATCTTAAGTTTAACCCAACTTGGGTTTTACAAAAACATTCTAGTATCCCAGAATATCAAGTTCTGCTTAAGCATGTGAGAGGGCATAAGCAGACCTGCCATATGAAGAGTCCAATAAAACTGAGACTCATATTTTTGTTCCTTTATGTATTCTTTGTTTTAAAGGGCAAACTTTATAGATTCCAGGTGTATTCTTCACCTCAAGGTCAAGATCATAATCCTATCAGTCCAGGCCCCCGAGGTTATAAAACTTTTTTCATGCTCAACTGAGATGAGTATGAAATTTATCCTGTTAATAAATCTCAAATTTACTAACAATGAAAATTCTTTTCTGCTTAATATAGCAGAACATGAAAATTTCTCTGGTAATATGAAAATGCTAACTTTTTTGGCCCTTTCATATCTGTCAGCAGAAAAAATTTCATACTGCTGGTAGTTTCATATTTATAAGCAGATAAAATTTCATGCTCAGCTGAGTTAAGCATGATAGCTGAACATGAAAAAAGTTTCATAACTTCGGGGCCAGGCGTCAACTAAATCCTTCTAAGCATTCAGGAGATACACTCTTTAGGAAACTTGACTAAACAACTTTAACCCTTGTCCTGCTGAGCCCGGATATTCTGCCTTTGCAAACAGTGTAGATCCAGATCAATTGGCTTCTGAAGAAGCCAACTCATCTGAATCTGCACTGTTTGCCATTTAGTATTTGAATTTTTCTCAACAACCATGATCAAGTAATTTGACTGGCTGAAAACTAGAAATGGGCATGACATCTTAAATTATTCAGCAGGACAAGGGTTAATTAAGCAAGCTAAAAATTAAGAATTATATTCCTCAATATATAACATATTTACCCTAAGTATTGGGGCACCTTACCTGCTTACCATACTTGTCCTACAATATGAACAAGTCCATCTGGCTATCTACTGATGTGTGTAAAAACCGCTGCATGAGTGACAACAGTGTTGAGTAGACCCTGATCAGATTTTGCATTCTGTGGCTGATCTGGGTCTACACTGTTTGTTAATGCTGGCTGTCCCAATACTTAGGATTATTATGGAAGTATAAGAAAAGTATCCAACTCATACAGTCTACAGTTACCCCTACCTTATTGGTTGTAAAAGCATCCCATACCAGCATCTTCCCATCCTGAAATAATCATTGAAAAATGGATGAATCAGTAATCCATGTACAATGACAAAGGAATGATTCAGTAATCTAAGCCAGAACAAGGAAAACGCCTAATGGCATTATGGACGGGTTTTTCAAAAAGGTTAGCCAAAAGGTAAAGCTGGGACGATGCCAAATGCCCAACAGCCGCCCGGATATCGCTATTGTAAAGGACGGATTTTTGAAAAACCCGTCAAAAAATCAAGTTTGGCTGCAAAAGCTTTCCGCAACAGGGGAGACAAGTATGTAACAAAGAAAGTCAGAGTTGTCTTTTTTGCACCCAAAACGCTAACTAGTCCTTATCTATGCCTCTACCTAATATTATCAAAATATTTCTAACCATCAAGAAGTTATGAAGTGCACAAGATATTGGCTTAGAAATTTGTTCAGGGGAGATAACTAGAAAAAGAACAAAGCAATTGTCCTTCTTGCATGTGATACTCTTACTTGACCTGATATATGTCCCTACCAAATATTATCAAATTATCTCAAACAGTATGGAAGTTATGGTCTGCATAAGATTTCGGTTTCAGGGGAGATAAGTACATAACAAAGAAAGTGAGAATTGTCTTTCTTGCACATGACACCTCTTCTATTCCTTATCTATGTCTCTACCAAATAGTACCAAAATATTTCAAACCATTAAGAAGTTATGGAGTGCATAAGACTTTGGCTTAAAAACTGTTCAGGGGAGATAACTAGAAAAATAACAAAGAAGAGTTGTCCTTCTTGTTTGCGACACTCCTACTTAACCTGATATTGTAGAGGCCAACTATGGTATCACTTTCCAGAGACAAATATTATCTCCCTTGACATATGGTATTATTTTCCTTTGTCTGTATCTGGTATTGCTAGAGCCTAAACACCTAAGCTTGCAGTTATACTGGGATCTGGATACTTTTAAAGATAATAATTGGTAGACATGCATTAATTAAGCCTTAACAGTAATTGGCACAGATCATTGGATGACTAAGAACGGTTTGGAGATGGAGACTGAATATGTGTAGTAGATCGGTCAAATGATGTTCTTTCGTTTCATGCATGTAAACAAATGCACTTTGTATGCAGATTAAATGAAGCTAAAGCAATGGCAGAAGTTCTCACCATGGTAGATCGATGAAGCATGACTGGTTCCTAAGAAGACAACTGCAGGTGACGGTTCTGTACATCCAGGGAAGGTAATACAATTTGATAACCTCTACTTTCACTTTTGACAGTTGCCACAGTTAGCCATTTTTTTTTTTTATTACAAACTTCCGGACACCTACAAGGTAGCCCGATGAGAACAGGAGACTGCAGGTGCCTGGGCTGCTCTACTCAGGGAACTGCCCGGTCAATAAAAGCAGAATTAATAACCAGCTTAAGCAATTATACTTTATTTCAGTGTAATAAATCTTTGGGATCTTTATTTCTCGCAAGATTGCATGTGTTTAATAATAATGTTCTCCCAGTATTTGCGAGAAATGAGATGATAACTAGTAAAGTTTGTAGGGTTGCTGTATGCAAATTAGCCATGCTGTTTATACAAAATCGTACAAGATCGAACAATACTGCACTGCAGAATACTATAAAAGAGAGACATACCTGAAGCCCGGCCTTCTTGCAATTCTTATCGCAAACAGGTAAGGTCAGAAGTATACTTTGAAATATTGAAGTAGTTTGATTAGATTTAGTTCAAAATTCAGTGATTATATAGAAATACATAGTAAGGATGGAAGCTGATGTTTGATTGGAGTTGATGTTTGCTGGAGATCGGGTTTGATTTTTTTCATGTTATTCGTTATTATTTTCCTTGTTTGAATATTGAAGTTGTTTCAGGGTTTGAACTTTCTAGTTATCTCCCCATAATCAAAAAACTAACCATTTGCTGAAACAGACTATAGGCATACTGGTGAGATATGAGGGTTTACGATGGAGATGCTACTTATATATGACCTCATGTAGATGTGACCCAGATATTCTGTAAGCTGTTTTGGAGAGATCTTGCAATGAAGATCAGATTTTTTTTTCTTTCAACATTTCTATTGTTTTATTTCTAGTGACCATTTTAGCTTCATACAAATATTAATCATAGAAACATACCTTTATAAAGATTACAGAAGCTATTTTCTAAGGTGTTAGTTACTTAAATATTAGCACTCTGATATTTAGGCATTTATGACAATTTGATGGGACAGAATTCATTTTTTTTATTTGATTTAATATAAGCAATTCATAAGTGATTATGCTTGGGTCACATATAAGTAATGCCTTTACCATACCCAAGGTTTTGATTCAGGTTCAGAACTTAGTTATAGGTTAGCTTTACCCACCCTTACCAAAGTTTAGTATTTCTGTACAGTATTAAGATTTTTGAGTAAATTAATTCAGTCGAATCGTGGTAAAGACATTCTTTTCTGAGGAAATGGGATATGTGTGTAGTTATGCTCATGCTACCCTAGCCTTAGATTTTACACTAGTTTTAGAAGTTTTGGGTAGCTATATGAGTATAACCTCGATGGCTTGAACACGGATGGCTCATTTACCATGGATGATTTGAACTCGTTTTTGAGTCCCTAGGAAATTCTTCCGATAGCTAAAGAAAACGAATATTTTGGGATTTTAATGAAAATTTTCTTATTTTATCATTAAATGTATGTTGTGTGTACTCATTAGAATTGCCTCATCTAATTACACTCACCATTATTTTATAGAAGATGGAAAAAACATTCCTAGATTATTTTCATTTGCCTTCCAACCTTGAGCTATGATTAACCCGCAGTGGCTCGAACTACCCATGTCTCGAACAAATTTCCATGGTCCCAAAGATGTTTGAGCCACTGAAGTTCGACTGTACTTGGGTTATGCCCTTCATGCATGAGGCATGGTATCCCATGTCTAGTTATGGAATGAAGTAAATGACCTTGGTGACCAAAGAAGACTGACCTCAAGCCTGGTTGAACCTATATGCATGAAGATCCATGTAGATGAAGTCCACTTTAGAGTCAGTGATGGTTACTATTCATGTCTATCGCATGTCATTACATGTAGTTTTACTTAACCCTTGTCCTGCTGAACCCGGATATGTCCTGCCTTTGCAAACTGTGTAGATCCAGATCAGTTGGCTTCTTCAGAAGTCAACTGATCTGGATCTACACTGTTTGCCATTAAGTATGTGAATTTATATCAACAATCTGGATCAAGTAATCTGATTGGCTGAAAATTAGAAATGGGTGTAGCTTCTTAATTTATTCAGCAGTACAAGGGTTAATTAATGATCATATCATATCTCTTGCACGTAACATGAATACTGGTCTTCCTTTTCATCCCTGCCAAATATGAAAGCTATCCACTGAAGAATAAAGGTAACAGATAACTTTGAAAAGAGGTTAAGCAAAAGGTAAACCTTGGACATCAGGGGAGATAAGTACATAACGAAGAAAGGAGAGTTGTCTCTCTTGCATGGAACACGCCTGCTGGTCCTCCTCTATCAGATATGAAAGCAATCCGTTGAAGAATAAAGGTTACTTTGAAAAAAAGGTTAACCAAAAGATATATCTGGGACGACGCCCGACGCCTGCCCGGACATTGCTATTCTAAAGGAAGGATTTTTCGAAAAACCCATCCAGAAATGCATGATTCAGTGATCTAGGTATAAATACAATGACAAATAAGATTCAGTTATCTAGGGTTAATGACAAATAGAAAATTAAATATTCTAGGTATAATGAAAAACAGGTGATTCAGTAACTTAGATACAATGATAATTTGGTAATCTACATACAATGACAAGTGGGTGGTTTAGTAATCTAGATACAATGACAACTGGATGACTAAGTAATCTTGGTACAATGACAAATGGTTGGTTCCTTTATCTAGGTAAACTGTCAAATGGAAGATACAGTAATCTATGCACAATTGTAAACAATTTAGTTTATGAGAAATGGACAATTCAGTCATCTAGATACAATAACAAATGGTTGGTTTGGTTATCTAAGTAAACTGTCAAATGGAAGATACAGTAATCTATGCACAATTGTAAACAATTTAGTTTATGAACAATGGCAAATGGATAATTCAGTAATCCAGCTGCAAAGAAAAATGGATGTGTCATTTAACAAAATACAAGGACAGAAGGATATTACGTAGCTACAGATAAGAGGGGGTATCCACATAATATTTTTTTTATTTCTCAACAAATACATATGTTGTTGGTACCCATTAGAAGCGCCTCGCCGAGGCGCTTCTAATGAGTACCCACAACATATGTTATTATTGAGAAATAAGAAAGATATCGGCATTTTTCGGATGAAAAAAAGCGCCTTATCTGCTGGATATTCAGTAACCAAGGTACAGCCACAAAGAAGTTGATGTTTCTGTAATCTGGGTACAGTGAAAATGAATGATTAATTAATCTAACAAGACATTCTGAACCTCCAAGCAGAGAATGACATTATGGCACTTGTAACCAGCACAAAATCCCTGGGCCCAGTTGTTCAAAGCTAACGACGTCGTTAGTTAACAATTCGTTAAAATTTAAATCGAGTGATACGCGAATATGCTGAAATTTTTTGCTGAAAAAATGTGAGTAGCTTTTGCAGTGCAAAAGCTACTCACATTTTTTCAGCAAAAAATATCAGAATATTGTATACTGAATCCGCTAAAACAGTTAACGAAATGACCCTTAACGAGCTCGTTAAGCTAACGACGCTTTGAACAAGTGGGCCCAGATCATAAACACTTACCTTGCTATGGGTAGATTCAGCAGACGAGAAATTGGAGATATTTTTCTTATTTTTCCTAGAAAAAAATATCTGATACTTCATGCAAATTGTCTATGAAGTGTCACATCCTTTTTTCTAGGAAAAATATTTCAAAATGTCTGCTGAAATTTTTACCAAGCATGCAACTTGTTAAGCTGCATAGCTCCAGAAATGGCAGTTTTTACAACAGAAAAGTACTATACAGTCGAACTTCGATGGCTCGAACCCCTTTGGGACTATGAAAATTTGTTCGAGACTGCGGTAGTTCGAGCCTCGGAAAGTTACTATTAGTGCCCCACCAGGAGGCACAATGGAGATAATTGTGGGATATCTTTTCGGTGTTCTATACTTTTAAATGTATGCTGTGCATACTCATTAGAATTGCCTCTCATAGAGGCAATTCTAACGAGTACACACAGCATACATTTACAAGATAAAAGAAGAAAATCTCCCTAAATTATCCATATATCGTATTTGGAGGAAATCCCTGCGGACTCAAGAATGTGTTCGACTCATCCATGGCAAACGAACCATCGGGGTTCGAGCCACTGAAGTTCTACTGTATTTTTATTTCTGCATGAAGACATATTCTGCGGTACTCATGAAAAGTGCTTTGCTGAGACACTTCTAATGAGTACCCACAACATCTGTTTTTGTGGAGAAATAAGAAAAATATGTGGATATCCTCTTTTACCTGGATCTGTGGTGCAGTCTTCACAGTTTAACCTACTCCTTCAAAGAAACTTGGAACTTTACACAATGTACAGTCAAACCTGTCCTAACGGCCACTTGTATTAAGCAATCCCCTGCCTTTAAAGACCACTATTTCAGATCCTATTAAAGGCAAATACGTAGAAATCTACCTGTATTAAGCAAGCACCTGTCTTAAGCAACCAGTTTTTGGCTTTCCCATAGGTGCTTGCTTAACACAGGTTTGACTGTATGTTTATTAGTGATAACCACTGACCATATACACTGTGCATTACAAAGATTCACAAAGCTTAATTCACATGAGTACTATAAGATAATGCATACTTTCTGGCATTAAAATGGAAAAAGACGAGAGTCACTGCCATAATTGAAGAGATTAAAAATAATGTAACACAAATAATAAAAATGTTTTGGTATACCTGTGAGGAACTAACAATATGACGTTTATCTGTGCACCAGTCCATGCAGAGTACCTTCCCCTGATGACCTTTCAACTGACGTCGTTGTTTCATGCTGAAGTTAGTGATAGGATCAACCTTCCCAGCTGCCCGGTACACTAGAAAACAAGAAACAAATGTAACTAGAAATGTTTTTAGAAAAGATATGATCCACTATGAGCACCACCACCATTGAACTCTTTCACCTGGGCCAGGAAATATCCAGCAAGATTGAACATCTTCAACCCTAAGGTTCAGGAGATATTGTACACAAAAATTTAAACTGGTCAAAATTTGATACTATTTGTCCTGTGTTGACCTTGAAAATCGAGTCATGGTCACCAAAATCTAATCAGAACTACAGCTTATCCAATAGATATGCGTGTAAGTTTGATGAAGATCTTTTAACCCATTTAAGAGAGATCAACCCCATTACAGTTTGGTTAAAAATATGACACCATAATAGTTAGTCATGTGCTGACATTGAAAAGAAGGATGCTACATGGTACCATTGCACCATCCAAACACCTCCACTGTCAAGCTGTATCAAGTGAGATCTAGCTTTGTTTAACCCTAGTCCTGCTGAACCCGTACATTGCAAACAGTGTAGATCCAGCACTGTTTGTTATTAAATATGTGAATTTATATCAACAATCTGGATCAAGTTATCTGACTGGCTGAAAATTAGAAATGGCTGCATCTTACTGTATTTACCATATATATTCAGACAGACAGGCCTGAGCAAACAGTATAGACCCAGATGAGACGCCGCAGAACGTGGCATCTCATCTGGGTCTACACTGTTTGCCACTCATCCAGCAATTTTTAGACACAACATCGGGTAGTGAATTGTACTGGTTCAAATTTTAGAACATATATGGTAAGGAGTTGAGGTGTCCGAATACTTAGGGTAAATACAGTAATTTATTCTACAACAAGGGTTAATACAGATCCAATGTTCTAGATAAAAGGGGTACCCAGATAAATATTTCAAGTATTTTTTATCAATTCTACACAGACACATATGCTGTGGGTACCCATCAATATTCCAAAGAAAGCTCTCACATGAGATACTTTCCTGGAGGAAAATAAATTTATAGCAAATGTCCAAAATTTCAAACACATTGTTTTATAGACCTTTTTTTGTCAATTTAGTAGGTGCTTTTTATGTTTGTTCCACAGCCTACTTGGCGGAATGGCAAATAGTGAAGATGATTCACATGAAATGTCAAGACTTATTTTCTTTGAACAATAAAAAAATATTTTAAAATACTGTCTGTTCAAGTTGTTCTTGGCACTTTATGGATGAAGATAAAATGTGATTTGCAAGAAAAGGGTCCTTATGTCATATGTGAGAACAAACTTAGCTCCACTTAGACAAGGCACTTTTTTCAAACTAAAAATATAACAGTCGACTCTCGTTATCTCGAATTCCAAGGGACTCTCTAAAATACTTTGAGATATCCATACTTCGACATATCAGATTAGCAGAATTGAGGAAAAAATAAATCGAACAACCACATTTAATATATTTATATGTAATTGGACTCTTGAAATTAGAGATACGATATCGAAAATATTGTGGAAATGAGGAGAAATTGCTCCTTAGGAGCAATTTCTCCTCTTTTCCACAATATTTTGTTACCAGTTATTAGATTTTTATCTTTAGGCAGGGACCAGATTTTCACTTCGAGATAAGCGGTTATTCGAGATAAGCGAGGTCGAGATAACGAGAGTCAACTGTATATATATTTTTTATTATTTCTCCCTGAAAACATAATTATGTTGTGGTACTCATCAGAAGCACCTCACTGAGGCACTTCTATTGAGTACCCAATATAAATGTTTTTTTTTGTTGTTTCTTTTATGAAGAAATAAGAAAAATGCATGGAGATACATGTATGAAATAAGAAAAATACATGGATGCCCCTCTCATGGAAACATATGTTGTGGGAACTCATTAGAAGTGCTTTGATAAGGCATTTCTAATGAATACTCATAATATGTTTTCCAGGATGCTGAGGCCAAACATTAGTTATATGAATAAACAGATTTGAATATCTTCATGAATTCTCTGTCTTAACCCTTGTCATGCTGAATAAATTAAGATGCCATGCCTACTTCTAATTTTCAGCCAATCAGATTACTTGATCCAGGTTATTGATACGAAGTCACATACTGAATGACAAACAATGCAGATCCAGACTAAGCCAATTGATCTGGATCTACACTGTTTGTAAAGGCAGGTTATATCCAGGTTCAGCAGGACTAGTGTTAATATCCATGAAACATGAGTTTCAGATAAACAGTTCATGACTTGGGTCTAATTAAAAGCTTCAAATGAAACCACCTCACTGTAACTGAGACAAAAGCAGCCAAAGAAGAAAACAGATCATGACTTTTCTCTAAATCAACAGCTTTAAAGAATGAATAGACTAGTGGGTGTGATAAAGAGTCCCAGATATTACAAGACAAGTCACTAGACAGTAAAGTACATCTGTAAACACTCTTATTCATCACATGAAAAAGCTGAGGTCTGTGACCTGACCTCAGGGTCAGGGGGTGGGGATGTGAAGGAGCAGTATCTCACACCAGTCAGAACTTCAACTACATCCATCAGGTTATTCATAAGATATACATCTTTGAAAAAAAAAAAAACTGATACAAAACTTTATTTAAAAATATGCAAGTTCTAAGTCTGTGACCTTACCACAATCTCAATCTAACTGACTGAAGTGGGTCTCCCACTGAGTGAAACTTTGGACCAGCATCTGTTTTTCTAACAACATTCAATCTATCAATTTAATCCTTTTTTTACTGGAATTAAGGAGACATCAATCTTTAGGAACTTAAAAGTAAAACTTTAAAATGAAAATTCTAAGTCAGAGACCTTTAACTCAATGGGGGTAGGGCTTGCAGTGAATAAAATTTGAACAGGCATCCAACATCTACCCAAGTATTAACTAATTTCATCCATGCATTCAGAAATTACTAATCTTCAAAAAAAAAAGTAAGTAAATTCTAATTCAACATCAAACTTCTTGACCTCGATCAAGGTTGCTCACTGACAGGACTGGGGCTTTCAATAAACAAAATTTTGGATCAGTCTCTAACACAAACCCAAGTATCAACTAAATTAGTTTTGAGCTTTCAGATATGGATCTATAAAAATTTTAAGACAATGTCTTAGACCAAATGTCTAAGCCTGTTATACCAAGTGGTTTCTGAAGAGAAGTTCATGATTGATGTATACAGCACAAAGCAGGGGAAGATAACCCGCACAGAATAAATTTTTCATTGTAACAAAGCTTTTGTAACTTCAATCATACATTGTATATTTTAGAAACATCAGCTGTTTTTGTCTTTGTCAGTGTGTTCACTGCTCTCAAGGGTCATTCTTTTTATAATCTAACTTTGCCAGCTCCCATCTTCTCTGAATAAGTCAAAGAAGTGATGAGAGAAGAGGTATTTCAATTGCATGTTGCCACTCCCACCTATGCTATACTTCTTCTGTCTATTTACAAGGCCAGAAAATGGACAAGCTTAAAAGGTTCTTCTTTCCCTGCTGGTGTGCAACAGGGTCACCTTTCCCTGATGTTGTCGACAAGGTCTTCTTGTCCTGCTGGTGCTTCACAAATTTCCTACTTTAAAATTTTGCAATGGCAACCAAACAAAATGGCCATTGGATATAAAACACATTTACAAAAATTGAGTAGCCAATCATCAAATGATCATAACTGTCAAATATGGTTCACATCACTTCACTCATAGGCCTGGATAAGAGTGGGTATCAGGTTAATATTTTTCTTATTTCTCCACAAAAACATATGTTGTTGGTACTCATTAGAAGCGCCTACCACAACATGTTTTCATGGAGAAATAAGAAAAATATCAATACTTTTGGATTGAAAAAAGCACCTTAACTAGAGCTATGCTTCTCTGGTTATGGAGAACATGCATTTAATCATTTTCCCATTATAAGTCTATGGAAGAGTTCTGTTGTCAAGGAAACCAAACCAAGAGGCAGATCACCATAATTTTAGCTATTTTTTAATCCCCCCTACAAAAGCAACATTCTTTCCTTCAGTCGCTTTAGAGGAGTTTGTTGTTGTTTGAAAGTGTTAATGGACAAACAGATAGACAATGATCACTATAACTCATCCTGAGCACAGCTAAAAATAAAAGCATCGCAAGCATAATACACCCTCCCCCCACCCCCCCATAGCAATTATTTGTTTATGTATTAAAGTTATCTTTGCGAAAATGTCTGGAAAGAAAATGACGGAGGTCCCTAACAATCCTAAACAAGATCTTGATATATCAATGGTCAGATAACAATCCTAAACCAGATTGATAATATCAATGCATATAGCAAGTTTGGTTAAAAGGCTTTGTTATTTACTCAAGTTATCATCCGGAAATGAAAATATGGGTGTGTCTCAGGCAGATAACTTCGTAAAAGTTTGACGAAATTTGCCCATTAGCAATTCCAAAACATATCTCCTTAAGACCAATGCATATAGCAAGTTTGGTTAAAATCCCTTCTTATTTACTCAAGTCATCGTCTGGAAACAAAAATATGAGCGTGTCTTGGGCAGATAACTCCGTAAAAATTTGACGAAATTTGCCCATTAGCAATTCCATACCAGATCTTCTTAATGTCAATATATATAGCAAGTTTGGTTAAAATCCCTTGTTATTTACTCGTTATCGTCTGGAAACGAAAATATGGGCGTGTCTCGGGCAGGTAACCCCATAAAAATTTTACGAAATTTGCCCATTAGCAATCCCAAAAATGTATGTCATATTGTGTATACTTTTTTACACATATTTTGTACACCTTTTGTACATACTTTTTTGCCTATTCTGTTCATTAGAATTCTGTGCATATCTCGGTTAATACTAATATTCTGTTTCACAAAAATCAAATGCAGGACATACTTTCAAGGTATGTTTTGTTTTTTTTTTGTTTTTTTTTCTCTCCCTTATACGATACCTTTTACAATGTGGAATGTATATATATGTAAATACTGTAACAAGATTTTTTTTTTTTTTTAATTAGTCTCTTGAGTCAGTAAATATCTCAACGAAAGTTTTCAACCTTGCTGTAGTTATATGTATGTTTGTGGTGGACTGGAGTAAATATAAAATGTCCCAGAGTTTCTGGTACAATTTCTGAATGTATTCAGTATACAAAGATCTCTTTCATTTCGTTTCGGTAAGATATCTGTTTAATGATTAATTAATATGTACTGTAATGCATAATATTTTTAAGTTTTTCATTTTTTTTTTTTTTTCTCCCAGCCATACCTTAAATATTCAGAACTAAAGTACCATAAAGATCCTACAAATTTGGACACTCTAAATTTTGTGTATTACCATAAAACTAATGGATTCAAAAGATGCAAACCAGTTGGCAGTGTAGATCTGATCTGATTGCAGCTGTAGCAGTCTGATTGTCTGCACTGTTAGCTCTTGTGCAAACCAGTGTCTGATAACTTGGGATCACAGCAGTATTCAAACTATTTGTTCACTTGTATTTTATAATAATTAGTAAGTACTGCTTGTAATCTTTGTACTATATGTTAAAAACCATGTTCATTTAATGCACAAATGTATATACATTTATAGAGGGCCTCATGGAAGATTAGCTATTGCATGCACTTTTATGTATTTGCTAAATGTTGTTACCCTCTTTAAATAAAGTCTTTACTTACTTACTTACTTACTTATAGCAAGTTTGGTTAAAATCCCTTGTTATTTACTCAAGTTATCACCAGGAAACGAAAATATAGGCGTGTCTCAGGTAGATAACTCCGTAAAAATTTGACGAAATTTGCCCTTTAGCAATCCCAAACCAGATCTCCACAATATCAATGCACATACCAAGTTTGGTGAAAATCCATTGATGTTTACTCAAGTTATCATCTGGAAACGAAAAACGGATGGATGGATGATGGATGGACAGATGGATGGACAGACACACGGATGTCCAACGTGAAACCATAATACCCTGCCACTATTGTGTGGCAGGGTATAAAAATATTGTCTTTATTGCTCCTTGAATATCTATGTTGTGGTTACTTGTAGATAGCATACTGACTCCAAAATACTTGGACACCATAATCTCCTTACCATAATTGTCCTAAAATTTGAAAAAGTCCACTTTACCACCTATTTACAATATATGCATCTAAGACTGCTGTGCAGTATAGAGCCTGATCAGATGTGGGCTGCATTCTGCAGCATCTGATCTAGGTCTAAACTGCTTGTTTAATCAGACGAGCTGTTAAGAAGTATTTGAAGATACTTCTGGGATTATTTCTCTAGTTCTCCATAAAAGTCTGTTGTGAGTAATCATTAGAGGCACCTTCTAATATCAGAGTACCAAAAAGGCAAAAACACAGGGTTTTTTTTATGATGAAATAAGAAAAATTATCCCAGAATTATCTCAAAATATTCCTTCTTAACAACTCTTTCATCTAAACCCTATCTGTCCCTATACTTAGGGTAAATATGATACCCTATTTTCCATATGTATTTGGACAGACAGGCCTGAGGCTGAGCAAACAGTGCAGACCCAGATGAGATGCCAAAGAATGTCACTCATCAAGCAATTTTTAGACACAACATTGGGTAATAAATTGTACTTGTTCAAATTTTAGAACAAGTATGGTAAGAAGTTGAGGTGTCTGAATACTAAGGGTAAATATGATCATCCTCTTACCTGAAATGATGCTTAACATAATAATATTTACTGAGACAGGCTTGTCTGTTTAGGACACATCCTACTAATATTATTTTCCCTAGTCTGTCAAGCCTCTCCCAGTTTTTGATAGGAATTATGTATAAGTGCTAAGAACAAAATATTATGCAAGCTCACTTCCTCGTAGAGAAAATCTGAGGATTGTAGATAAGATATCATATTTACTCCAAGTATTGAGACTCTGCAGTGTGCAGACACAGATCAGATGCTGCAGAATGCTACACAGCTATTTATATGCCCCACCTCTCCCCAAGACCTCAAGAGTTGCGGTCTGGGGTGAGCTGTAAGTGTCAAAAAAGCAAAGTAGCCATATCCCTCTGAACCCCCCATTTAGCATAAAAGTGGAGAAAACAAGGAGTACCATTATTATATTGGGCTGAATTACCGGCCCCGTCTCCAAGACAGAGAAAGATTTGTTTGTGTTAGAGGTTTTACGGCCCAGTCAACCCAATGGAGTCATGTCGAGGGTGGTCAATTTACCTAACCACACGTTTATTGGGCAGGCTTTGTCCTCTAAGCGGTTAACCAGTATTGTGCACATTCTTTCGCCAGAAACTGACAACTGTCCTTCTTGAATCAGCGCAAGGGAGAGAATGACCGTAGAAAATATGTCTGTGACCTTGACCTCATGGTTACTCATGTGGGTCCAGATGGTACTGCATACAAGAATTCCATGGAAGTCCATGTCGCACTTGCTATGGGTAAGGTCACTGGAGCGTGAAATGTAGGTAATTGGCAAAGGGTCATATTGCATGCTTAAAGAGTATGTCAAAGACAATTATTATGCAAGGTTTGACACTCGCAGCTACAAAATGTACATGTATCACCACTGCTGAGAAATGCATTTCTAATGCTAGACTCGAGTAAAATCACGAAAATGTCACTAGAGCATGAAATCTAGGTCAAGGGCACCAGGTCATAGTGTGTGCTTGAAGAGTAAATCGAGGACAATTACTTTGCAAGGTTAAACACTTGCAGCGATGACCCTGCAGAGAAATGCACTTTACTGCTAGACTCGCAAATTCATGACTCAGTCAATGGAGTGCAAAATCTAGGTAAAAAATAGAAAGGTTGAATACCTAAACTGATATATGGTAGTAATACAATCATACAATGTGGCACCTGACTGCCTGTAAAATTTTGAGTAGTCTGTCATTCTTGAAATGAAATGATTTTTTATTGTATCTCTGAATTAATTTTGCCAAAATTAATAGCATAAATAATCATTTCATTTTTTATCCAGTTCAAAATCGAGAGACTAGCTAAAATTTTACAGGCTGTCAGATGCTATGTTTTACAATCTTAGTAATATTATACATCAATTTATTAAACCTTTCTTAGATAAAAATGTCTATTTTTGAGGAATATGGAGCCTTTAACTCTTTGCATATAGTTTAACTAAAGATTTGAACAACTTCCTTTGGCTAACTGGTGGTTGGTCCATATTAAACATGGTGGAATGGCAAACAGTGCTGATTCTGATTAAACTGTTCCTGTAGCAGCAGTTTGATTTGGGTCTAAATTGTTTGCTCAGACATGGCTGTTCAAAAACATTGTATGAGGCTAAATACAGGATATTTTTTTTTTCAAATGTTTAATATGGACCAACCACCAGTTAGCCAAACTGTAAGCCAATATTAGTTGGACGCCCTGGTGACGCAAGATACATGACACCTTTGCCTCACCCAACCATCTCCGATGGATAGGATTGGATTTTGCAATTTCTTGCAAATATGTGTTAGACGGACACCCTTGAATCCAGGGGAACATGGCAATGCAGTGGTTAATTGTACACTTGCCTCATGTTCAAGAGGTCCCTAGTATGATCCCTGCTGGTCTGAACAAGATTTGAATGACTGAGTTGAGGTTTTTTGTCCAGTCAAACCAATAGTGTTATGTGGAGCAGGTCAGTTTATCTAACCACTTTTACTGGACAAACTTAGTCTTATAAGCGGTTAACCAGTTCTTGTGCACATTCTTTTGCTGTAACCTGACAACTGCCCTTAATGAATAAGCGGTAAGGAGAGAATTACCATAAAAAATTGTTCATGATCCATCTCCACAAAAGAATGTTGCTGGACCTGGCGGGGATTGAACCTGCAACCTCATGATCACTAGTTGGACAGGCATTCGACTGAGCCATTGAGACCAGTGGTTTGATCAAGACCTTAGACATATTAATACAGATATATTACAGAATTCTGTTAACTAGTGTCATGTCACTTCCTGTCCAATATTGATCTTGATCATCAAGGCATTTTATGCACTGGTGAATAGGTAAATGCCTGCATTAGCCTATGCATTTTGGTAAAATTTTACATCGCCTTATCTTAAAAAAAAAACTACTGCAGATTTTTAATGACCTTTTCTGCATTTATTCGAAATATGATCTTCTCTGGATAAATGAAATTAGACAAGATTGTACATTTGAAAGGAATTATGGACAATTCAACCCAAAGACAAGTCAGCCCATGACAACTCGGCCCATTAAAAAATCAGTCCAAGTTGTCCCAACTTCAAAAGACAACTCAACCCAAGTCACCGCAACTTTAGAAGACCTCTTGGCCCATAGGAATCAGACCAGGCACTCCTGAATGTATTAACCTTTACCACTCTCTGGGCATTTTCAGCAGATGACAAAATGATGTTATTTTTCTTATTTTTCCCAGAAAACAGGATTTGACATTTCATGCAAATTGTCTCCTTAGGAGACAATTTGCATGAAATGTCAAATCCTGTTTTCTGGGAAAAATAAGAAAAATATTTCAAAATGTCGTCTGCTGAAAATTTTACCCAGAGTGCTAAGCGTTAAACTAACTGGATGGTGGAACTGTTATTGCTCTGCACTAGTGATGCAAAGCATATACGGATATCTCCAAGCGGGTTCGAATTTGCAAAAGTATATACATGATGATATAGGTTCCAATTTTAATGACATCTATATTTTAGAGCAGTATAATGTAGGTGACTGAAAACAATTTACGTATTGAATGCTAAAAATATAAGAATACATCAGATAAATTTATCGGCTACCAACCTCTGCCTATCTAAATGTCCACTTGTCTGACCATCCATCCATCCGTTTACAGATCTATCTATCTATCTATCTATCTATCTATCTATCTATCTATCTATCTATCTATCTATCTATCTATCTATCTATCTATTTATCTATCACTATGTTTTGTAAATTCTTGGTTGTAGCATGAAATTAAGTAAAACAAGAAAAATGCCTACCGGCATTAAGGACGGGGTTTTCCACTGAAGAATAAAGGTAACATATCACTTTGAAAAAAGGTTAATCAAAAGGTAAACTTCAGACAACGTCCGACTGCCCGGACATAAAGAACAGAATTTTTCCATGAAAAGCCTGTGCAAAAATACAATTTTTATCAAAAAAATGCTGATTACTTATGTGGTCACTGGTAAGTATATAGAAGAGGCTCAGCCACTGAAGCTACAACCTACATAAGTGAAAAAAAAAAAAATAATAATCAATTTTCACCCCAAAAGAGCTACAACCTGCATAAGCGAAAAAAAAAAAAAAAAAAAAAAAATTTTGCTGCCCAAGCTTTCAGCTTCAGAGGAGATAAGTACGTAACAAAGAAAGTCAGAGTTATCTCTCTTGCAAGCAACAAGCCTACTGGTCCTTATCTAAGCCTATACCAAATATTATCAAAATATTTCAAACCATTAAGAAGTTATGAAGTGCACAAGAATTTGGCTTAGAAATTTGTTCAGGGGAGATAAATAGAAAAAAAAAATTAAAAAAATTGTCCTTCTTGCAGGTGACACTCTTTCTTGACCAGTGAGAGTTGTCTCTCTTGCACATGACACCTCTTCTGGTCCTTATCTATGTCTCTACCAAATATAATCAAATTATTTCAAACCAATAACATGGATAAGGACTGACATTTTTTTCTCAGGAGCCAGCTGGGCCCCTAATTTGAATTTTAGGGGCCCAACCCAAAATTTAGGGGCCCAGAATTTGAAACCGCACACAACGAAAAAAACTGCAATCAATTCAATTAAAAAATTTCATTCCTATTAACTACATCTTTTCACTGACTGAAATATTTAAGTTTCATAGCTCTAAATAAGAACGGGTATTTTGTATCCAGGGATATTTTTCATTATTTCTCAGTATATGTTGTGGGTACTCATTTATAAAGAAAACTATTGTTAAATTATTACAAAATAAACCACTTTTATCTAGAGCTATATTTCTTTATGCTTATATAATGTATTTTCTTCTTTTTCTCTGCTGGTTTGGTTGCGCCAGATATGTAGCACCACATTTTGCAAATTTGCATGCACGAAACGATAAATCGTTTCAAAGGAGAAATGAAAGTAGAATACTCACGGCTGACACAATTTTTAGAAGGGAGAAAACTCCTTAGTCATTACTGGTAAAATGCAGGAACACTGAAAGTAAGCCGGACTATACCGAGTACGAGTAAAAAGCGGTAACGACATATCATCAAGATAGACACTTGATATCTGCTTCAGTGCAATCGCAACAAAGTGGCCGGCACGTTTATAAACAGTCGATCTCAATTAAAATCAAGGTCGCCAAGCAATCATGCTCACCAGCTGGGCGAACTTATGGAATATTTTAGGGGCCCAGCCCAATTTCCACTCGCTTTGGGCGACTGGGCGAGTGCTAATCCTTATCCCTGAATAATAAATTATGGTGTGCATAAGAATTTGGCTTAAAAATTCCTTCAGGGGAGATAACTAGAAAAATAACAAAGCAAGAGTTGTCCTTCTTGCAAGAGACACTGATATATATCCCTGTCAAATATTAGCAAATTTTTTCCAACAGTATGGGTGTGATTTCAGCTTCAGGGGAGATAAGTACATAACAAAGAGAGTGAGAGTTGTGTCCCTTGCATTGTGACACCCCTACTGGTCCTCCTCTTCATCCCTACCAAATATGTAAGCAATCCACTGAAAAATAAACTTAACATATAATTTTGAAAAAAAAAGGTTAACCAAAAGGTAAACCTCGGACACCAGGGGAGATAAGTACATAATGAAGAAAGTGAGAGCTGTCTCTCTTGCAAGCGACATGCCTTCTGGTCCTCCTCTTCATTCCTATCAAATATGAAAGCAATCCATTGAAGAATAAAGGTAACATATAACTTAAACTTGGACGACTGCCCGCCTACCCGTACATCACTATTTGAAAGGATGGATTTTTTAAAAACCTGTCCAATAAAATAATTAAAAAAAAAAAAAAAAAAATTAATAAACAAAGAAAAGTATTAGCAGTCACCTTTAACAGTGGTAATCAGCAGCTAATGTCCTTGAATCTGTTAATTCACAAAAATACATGTATTTCAATGTTTGATTTAATTTCGTGTTAAGACAGTTAAGCTAATTGACACTTATTTAACAACAGGCATGGGAGTTTACTACTTGTGAATTAACAATAAAAGGGTATATTGTCATCCTTTAACCAACAAATCTTGCTTAATGAAGAAAGTTTGAATATCAACAAATTGCCAGCTTTTGTTAAAATAATTTCTTTGATTTGCCTAAATGGATTGGTGCATTTTTAACCCCGATTTAAAAAAAAAAAAAAAAAAAAGGGGGGGGGGGGGGGGGGGAAAGGTTTAAGAGTGTAAAAAACACTTTCATTTTATTTAATTTGGCAGAGATGTCTTCCAAAGTTGGGGCAACTTGGGCCATGTTTTCTTCTGAAATTGGGCCAAGTTGTCTTGGGTAGACTTTTTAATGGGCTGAGCTGTCCTAGGCCAAGTCTTTGGACCAAGTTGTCCTGAACTCATTTGAAAGATATCATTGAATAATCATTAATGCAGTGATTTATTTACAGTTTGGTTCTTTTGAGTCCCAAGGACTCACATGAGGTCGGGTATAAAAGCCAGTCCGATCCGATCCGCCGATCATTTTTCTACCGATCATAAATTTTATTTTTGTCATTATATCTAAGCTATGATTCAAATGTCCAGTATATCAGTTCTATATGATCATATTATATAACTGTAATTTACAGCAATGATATTATTAAAATCGTTGCTCTAGTTTTTGATTGAGAGTAATTTTTTCTCGTTTCAGGGGTATAAAAGCCAAGCTCGGAAGAAAAAATAGCCGAGAGAGATTTCTTGATTTTTTGTCTCTGTTTTGTCCTTTTATAGAACAGACTTAACTATAAATGCTGAAATTTTAGTACATGTGCATTGTGATTCAACAAGCATATACATATGTTTCAAGAAAATCAGTTTTTTCCCGTTTGTTTACCAAATTAGACGCATCTATTAATAGACCTGTAAACATGACGTTACATACAACAACGTCCTGAAATGAGACGAAATGGGGGCATTTTCTTACCGCGGAAGATAGTGTTTTAAGAATATCTAATAGATATTAATATCTGTATTAATGTTATTTCTCCTTTTTTGTCTATTTTTTTTTTTTTTTTTGTACAGTAGTAGTTGGGTCATTTTGTAGCTTTCGTATTCGTTGCGGTCCAGCGTTTCTATTTTTAGAATAGTACCCGTGCAAAGCAAATATGGACAGAAAAAAAGGCTAAAATAGTTTCTATATGACACAATTTTCATATGCAAGAAACTAATTATGTTCTAGTGACCATTTATTCTCTGAGACAGAGCTGATCTCTGTATATATTAGCTTCACTACTGAGAAAACTATGATTTTCTTATATTTACTGGACTTGGCTTTTATACCCCTAGAAGACAGAAAACTGCTTAAAAATCAAATCCAAAAGCATTGAAAAAAGAAATATCTTTTGTCGAATATTTAATTAAGCAATGTATGATAATACAAAACTGATATACTGGACATTTGAATCGTAGTTTAGATATAATGACAAAAATAAAATTTATGATCGGCAGAAAAATGATCGGCGGATCGGATCGGACTTGGCTTTTATACCCGACTCTCACATGATTGAAATTCACGGAGTCCCATAATAAAATCATGAGTGTAACATATTTTAGAGCAGTTTTCTACTGCATTTTGTCAGTCCAGGGACTCGCATATACGAAATTTGTGAGTCTCAGAGAAAAATTATGAGTACATGAAGTGGGACGCAGGTAAAAAAAAAACATTGTTAATGTCAGGATTTTAAGCATACTTTTTTATTTAGATGCCTGGTAGTGTTTCCTAGTAGATAAGTGCTGCTCTTCACCTGGAAACAACATCTGGTCCCAATACACCTGGATCAGTATATACATGAGAATGCCTGCTTTCTTACTATCTTACTTCCTCAATCACCATTCTGATCAAGGCTGTGTGAGTTACTTATCATTTAAAACGAGCTTACACAATATCAATGATGCCAAGTGAAAATATCTTTTTGCAATATATAGTATATGCAGGCTTCAGCCAAATTAAGTTACAAGGTGAGATTACAATTTTCCGAACATACGTGCTGTCCGGAAATTTTTCCTTTGCAAAACGCGAAACTCATTATAATGGAGTCAAATATTGAAACGCGGGAACAGCTATATTTCAAGTGAGATATTTACTTTCTACATCTTTTAATTTAGCCTTTTCTTCTTCTAGTTTCTTCTTTAACTCATCAGCTTCTCGCTGAAGCGCTTCCAAAGTGTCTTGATTGTCTACCCTCAAAATTTCGGCCGCCATCTTGAATAATACTTCCGGAAAATGAGAAAATCGAAAGGAGAAAAACTTTTATGGCCGACTATGGTGGCATATTTCTGCCACGAGATAGCTAGGTAGCTATCATGATACTTATAATAATTATCTTAATATTTCGAAGTTTCCTGAAAAGATTATCTTAATAGTCTAAAGTTTCCTGGAAATATTATTGCGAAAGTTTTCAGTATTATCGCGATATTTTTTGTGTTAGTGCCCAGAGCTGACATTTATTTTCTGTTATCAATAAATAGAACCGATATCGGGTTATCTTCGATTATACTGTTGAAAATTCCAGATTATTTGGTAGATCTTGTTCCGCCTCGAGTAGGGAATGAGACTCCCTACAGCCTTCGTAATGCTGATAATTATCAACAGGTTCATGCAAATTCTAGACTGTATTTTGACTCATTTCTTCCTTCTACGATTCGAGAGTGGAACAATCTTCCCGCTGATGTAAAATCAGCACAGACACTGACCTCTTTTAAATATAAATTTGAGAGAAATACCCCGAAAATTCCTAAATATTACTTCTTTGGTGACAGAGGTAATCAGATACTTCATACAAGATTAAGAACTGAACGCAGTACATTAAAGTTTCACTTGTATCGGAGAAATTTGATCCCCGAACCATATTGTACCTGTGGAGCTGTGGAAAATACTTCTCACTTCCTTTTTAAATGTCCGAAGTTCAATGCCTTTCGTAGTGAATTATTGCTTACAGTTAGCAATTATGTTGAATCATCGGAAGCTGTTCTTTTGTTCGGGGATGATACATTATCGGATGAAGGTAATGAAGTCATTTTCCGGGCAGTTCATAAATATATACAACAAACCAAACGATTTTCAACAAATAATTAGACTTTTGGATTTAACCTGGAAATGGTATGTTACAGTAATCAACAAGCGTACTTACTGATGTTCCACGACACTGATCACGACTGTTACCATTATTACTAATTATCGTCGCGCAGACTTCTTTTCCTATCTTCCTTTCTTCTTCTCTTTCTTTTCTTTCTTTTTTTAATCTTCTTCTTTTCTTTCTCTTTCTTCCTATCTTGCTTTCATTATTATTGAATTGAACAATGAATTATTCATGAAAAATGTTTACATACGTAGTATAATTTAGACATACTCCATTCATTGTGTAACTTTACTGCAGGAGATGATTCAAAGAAGCATGATATGCTTGTTTTCAAATCCTGTATGATTGTGCTATTGTATTCTGTCTATGTACTTAAATGTAAATGTTTTGACAAATTGAAATAAAATATTGTTTAAACCAAACTTCAGCGAGGATATTCACCAGCGACTTTTAAGGTAAGGGGCACAGGGAACCAATTGTGGCAGGACTGCTGATTGGGGCAAAAAAAGCCCGGGGGTAGTTATTTTGTGTACGGCGACCTGTGACTGCTTAATAATAAAGACGAATTAGACCTCATCATTCTAATTTGAAGAAAATAATGTTTGTGTGTAATTTTCTGATTGTATCAAAGAAATAAATGTTTCTCTGTGTGTGTGTTTGCTGGAGCCAAATGAAGAAGTGGTGAAATTGCAAAGTTTATTTTTTGAAACCTGCCAATTGAGGGATTGCTACTCTCAGCCTCCAAAACGTCCCAGAAAGTACTGGTGATGGTGGTATTTTTCCTTTTTTATTTTGCTGTGCTAAGCCTGGTCTTTAAATTAAAGCAAAATTTAGAAGCCCAGCCATACCCTGAAATGAACCCTTAACCACCAAAAAGGGTGGAATTACCATGGAGCTCTTTGAAAAAAAAAAATAGTTCACTGCACCCTAAGAGTTATTGCCAGGTAATCGCAGTTCTATTTATAGCTACCTCGCTGTCATGAAAAATTTATCGCGATAATTTTATCTAGATACAAATCTCAGTTCCGAGCAGTATCACGAAATTTTGCGTTAAAATATTTTTTGGAAATTAAAAAGAAATATCTAGATAATTGAAGTTATTGCGATAATGTTTTCAGGAAAACTTTTTATTTTCTGGAAAATTAAGAATATTATCGCGACAACTGTCTGGCTACGTCGTGGCAGAAATATGCCACCATAGCCGACTATCGAGCGGAAAATACACGGCGGAATCTGCAATAGATCGGAAAATGCCGAAGGTTTTCAGAATGCTCTGAATTTTCTCCCGGCCCTACACTGCTCGCCTATGGCATAAGACGGTTTTGCTATCCGTCCATCTCTCCGTCCGTCTGTCCATTAGCTTTTCGTGTTGTTCCCTATCTCCTTCACAGACTGAAGATTGTTTTTAAATAAAAAATGTTGTTTTCAACATAGTAATCATTGCAATTTGCTTTCATGATATACAGAAGTTATCAGATTTAGTACAATGAGAAAATGAATATATTCATTACACAGCACGGAATTCAGAGTTTTTGGATTTTTTTAATGAATACAACGGAAGCAATACTCCCGGACATGAAAAGTACCGTAATTGCATATTCACCCTACTACGTAAGACATCCGCGGAGAAACTCTTGACCTTGATAAAGGAATTCCTGGGTGATCGATGCCAGCAGGTGGTACTGGAAGGCAAGGTCATCTCAGAAAGACGTGCTTTCAGGTGTTTCCCAAGGCACCGTCATGGGGTCTCTATTATTTTCGGCCTTTATAAACGACCTCCCGGAAGCTGTCAAGACGTCAGAGGCCATATTGTTCGCTGATGACTGTTTACTGTATCGACACATCTGAGGCGACAGATTATTCTGACCTCCAGACAGACCTTTCCGCCC
Source organism: Anodontia alba (assembly GCA_964016985.1). Classification (NCBI taxonomy): domain Eukaryota; kingdom Metazoa; phylum Mollusca; class Bivalvia; order Lucinida; family Lucinidae; genus Anodontia; species Anodontia alba. The sequence continues at coordinate 12,688,576 of OZ024829.1, forward strand.
TCGGGAAATGGGAAGCTTGGTGGCAGATACGATTTCACCCTGAAAAATGCACAGTAATCAGAGTGTGCACTAATAAACGATTCGGGAAGAACACCACTTACAAGCTGCACAACCACGTTTTAAAAAGAGTGGACTGCAATAAATACCTTGATGTTAACAGCAGCGATGACTTGAGCTGGAAGAAACACGTAGATTAGACAGCACCAAGAGCCTCCAGGACACTAGGCTTCCTTCGGCGTAACTTGAGAGTTTGTCGCAAAGATGTTAGAGCAGCTGCCTACAGTGCCATGGTCCAACCAACTCTCGATTATGCAACCACCTCATGGAACCCCCACACAAAAGAGGATATTAACATCCTTGACAATATACAACGAAGAGGGGCCAGATTTGTATGCAATAATTACTTTGACAAAACCCCCGGACAAGTTACAGCTATGATAAACAGTCTGAACTGGGTTCATCTCTAAACAAGGAGGTGCAGCCAGCGTCTCTGAGTTTCCTTTTTTCTTCCATTACTGCTTAACCTCCTAGAAGGACTTACAAACATCCCGGGTTGCAGGATGAAGGCCTACAAGTAACCATTTTGAATTACCGTAGGGTTCTTTAACCTGCACAGGGGCTGACTTTCCCTGCACAGGGAGCCTCTAGATAACATCTCGATCCGAAGGACGGCGCACTGTTTTCATAACATGCCTGCAAATGGCACGAAGGAAAGCGTGTTCGGACATCGAAATTCCCTTACCTAAGCCTGGGATCGATCCCAATACCTTTAGATCTAGAGCTCTCACCACTGAGCTACCGTCTCGTCATGCTATTTAAGATCCAGCACAACATAGTGAAGGTTGGTAACTGCTCCGTTCTCCTATCAAATGACAGAGGGACCAGGGGATCCATCAGACTACCAACCATCTTCAGTCCATAGTGTTAACAAATATTCCTTCTACCTAAGAACGATCAGCGATTGGAACAGCTTACCCACAAGAATGTCTGACTGTTCATCTCTGGAGGCTACCTTTGGTCCTCTGGGAAACTTCTTAAGCCCTTCTGGCTTATAAATTCCCCTCGGTGTTTTGTTTTTCTTGTCGTCGTTTCCGGTTATTTGAGAATAAGTTTAATAGATGTCTGACAGATTAAACCTTCTGTTTTTCCATAACTTATATAGTTTGGTCTTAAATTCTAATACGGTTTTGGAATTTACAATATCTTGAGGTAAACTGTTCCACACTGGGATATTTCTCATTGAAAAGGAGTTTAATTTGATAGATTTATTTGCACGGGGCTTGTTTACTTTAAGGTTGTGGCCTCTTAATTGACTGTTCTCCGAAAAGGTGAAAAATACATTCATGTTAATGTCATCTATCTTAAGAATTATCTTGAATACTTGGATGATGTCAAATCTCTTTCTGCGACAGTGTAGGGTAGGTAGATTCAATTCAATTAAACGTTCTTGATATGTCAGTCCACGTAATTCAGGAATCAAACGGGTAGCCCTACGTTGGGCATTCTCCAAGACTTATATGTACTTTTTGGTAGTTGGGTAAAACAAAAAAATGTTACCATAAGCTTTGACCTCACCAGGGACTTATATAATGTCAAGAACAAATCTTTATCCATGTGGGTAAATTTCCTTTTTATTAAACCAATGATTTTATTCACTTTGTTTACAGTGCTATCAATATGCTCATCAAACTTCAGATTTTTATCAAACATTATTCCTAGATCAGAAGCAGAATCCACTGTTTCAAGTATGTGAGTGTTGTTTTGATTATCAGACATTTTATATTCCTATTTAAACTCTACCTTACCATATGAAACCACTTTACACTTTCCGATGTTAAAGCCTAACAACCAGTCTTTACTCCACTTACAAAGTCTCTCTATGTCTTCCTGTAACTCTTTTTGATCCGCTTCAGATGCTGTACTACTGTATAATTTGCAGTCATCTGCAAATAATTTACAGACACTTCCTACAACACCCGGTAAGTCATTGATATAAATTATGAACAGAATCGGTCCAAGAATGGACCTTGTGGAATACCTGATAGTACCTCCATCCAATGTGAAACGTTTCCGTTTATCACTACTCTTTGCTGTCTTTTGGTCAAAACGTTTTCTAACCATTTTAATAATCTCGGGGGTGGGGGGGGGGTAACTTCCTATATATGGCATAGTACGTATGTGCGTGCCGAATAGCCCCCTTTTTCAGCACTGTCAGGTATATGATTGGCCCCCTTTTTTCAACAAAAGGTATTTGAATGGCCCGATTTTTCTGGATTCCTATGTGAAAGGCCCCATTTTTCTGACATCCTGGTATATGCACATATTTTTCGCACAGAGATTTTTCGAGGCTGCTTATCCTCTTGGTATTACATGAATTGACTGTGATATTTGTGTAATAACCAACAAAAAATGGGTACAAAAAATCAAAGAACAGTATATGAATAGGTCAACATTTTGGATGATCAAGTATATGAATGGGTCCGTTTTTTCGAAGGCCAGGTACATGAATGGGGTAGGTTTTGAAATATTGGCTCGCACACCCGTACCAAAATTAACCCTGAAACCCTCCCCGCCCTGCCCCCCCCCCCCCCCCCCCCCCCCCCGAGTTAATAATACACCCTTTATACCATATCCATCTAATTTCTGTAAAAGTCTTTTATGAGGGACACTATCAAACGCTATTCTAAAATCTAAATATACAGTGTCAACTTGTAAATTATTGTTTATTGCCTCGGTCCATTTCTCCACTACTGTTAATAGTTGTAATACTGTGCTCCTATTCTTCCTAAAACCAAACTGGCTGTCTATTAATAAGTGGTGTCTTGACAAGTGACTCATAACCTCCTCTCTAATATTGCCTTCTAATAGTTTGCAAATAACTGAAGTTAACGAGACAGGCCGGTAGTAACCTGGATCCTGTTTATTTCACTTCTTGAATATAGATGTGATATTAGCTTTTTTCCAATCTTGAGGAATATCTACCCTAATCTAGCTGCAGACAGAACCTTCGCTCCACGGCGTTCTAGACAGGATCACCACGTTTTAAATTATACGCCGACCGGCGTCAACGGCAGCAGGCAATGTTGGCCTGCACGCCTATAATTAACACGCATGAAACTCTTCACTGTATCCTGCCCATGTCTCTCAGCCGATCCGTGCCAAAGTTACAAGTCTCGCGAATTTAAAACTGGCGGGAAACGTAGTTATTTTCTCAAAATGATTTTTTTTCTTTTCGTGAATATTTAAAGATGTTTTTAAATGGCAAGAAATAAATACACATTATTTTCAATAAATAATGCGAAAATAAAAAAAAAAAAAAATGACGACTGAGTTTAAATTATTCACCTGGCGCTTTCATCTCAGTTCGTCAGTTGCATATCAGATACTATACAGCTCAAAGCGTCAACTAATAATCGTAACGCTATAGAACCAGTTGGATTTTGACACTGTAATACGGAAATCATTTTCGTTTAACTTCCATTTCATTTATTGAAGCAACTGCAGAAATTTCAAAGCTACTTAAAGCTTTAAAAAAATATTCTTGACTATTTCAGTAATGTTGGTCAACGTTAATGAGACGCTCATTGAAAATAGTGGAAATCAGAGGGCATCGTAATAAAACATAGAGCCAGTCTAGTGTATTTTTTCGTCTGCATCGTTACAGATTGTGACCCTGTCCTGCATCAACAAAAACAAGAACACTTTTCAATTAAGCAGTTGTCGTGCCCGTTTCTAGGCGGTGCCTAAATTCATATTATATAAATGCTTTTAACATATCTCTGGGAGTGACTGTCCCATTTCCTCTCGCTGGACAAAGTACATTCCGACTTGGAATCCTGTCCATTTCCTGGAAGATGAAGATGAAGGCAAATGCCCTTGTTAATCAGATTCAGAATTTTTATTGGTGATACGTCTAATGACATTCATTCACCAGGACCTGTGATATGTGAAATTAGTCCCTAGCTCTCACTAGAGTGATAAACCTAGCCACACCATCCTCTGCATCTTCAAGAGAGGTAATGATTGAATCTAGAAGGGCATTCCAATTTTTGATTGTTTAAGGGAAGAATGAGCCCTTGTAAATGTCAATTCTTGCAGCGGGGGTCTGAAAAGTCAATGAGTGATGATTTCTACTGCGCCTAATTGGGGGCTAAGATCATCTGTTGGAATGCTGGCAACATCCTTTAGACCTTTGTACAAAAGAATCAGTCTACCGTCTCTCCTTTTCTTGAAAGACTCCCATTTTAGTTTGAGTCGTCTGTGTCTCTGATTTCACGATAACAAACCCAGTCATCTGCCAAAATTCTTATTTCTGAGTTTATGTCTGTGGAAATATCATTTATGTACAGAGAGAACAATAATGGACGAAGAACGGTCCCTAATCGTTCGTTGTTCTGCATAAACTTCCAATTCTGGAACACCAGGAACCGGGGTTCCTGTGTCTGTATATCTTCTTGAGCTCACAACTTATTGCGGGGCACCTGACAAAACTGGAGCCCACTCCGAAGTTTCACCGTTTACAACAGCTCGTGGTGTTCTATAATAATAATAAGAAGAAGAAGAAGAAGAAGAAGAAGAATAGAATATTATTTTTATTATTAGCTTTTGTAAAAGACGGAATCTACAGAAATAGCATAAAATTAGACACGGTTGTCCTACGAATAGTTTTAAAATATTACCTCCCTTGCATAGCTCTTCTACATGTTTATGCGTAGTCACGACAACTCACGGGAAAGTAACTTCCGGCAAAAACAAAGCGACTGCAGTAAAATAAACTAATCCAAAAAAAGCCACAAGAGCCACAAAATGAATGTTCTAAATGAAGGAAGGAATGAAATTCGTTTCAATAATTCAGATGGAAAGTGTCTTTTGGAAAACTGGGTGGAAGAGGTATGAGACTCAACTGGCTGCTACTCTCCCTCCCGCTCTCCGACCATCACTCGGAAAGCCGTGTTTTGCTTGGTGTTTAAAATGGATATATTTAGTTCTCATATCATCTGAAACCATTTGTCTTTTCTGTTTCTGTGTTTTTTGTTCTCAAATATTTACCCTAAAGTTAAATTTACAGCTAAGTAGTTAAAAGTAACAATTAAGGAGGAAAAAGTGTGCCCGATGAAAAAGTGTGCCCGACTCGGATGCAGGACTCGAATCCGCGACCCCCATCTTGAAAGTCAGGTGCATAACCAACAGCTATCAAGGCTGACAGTCCTGCCAATCACCACAATCCTCCCCCTTATAAGTTTTAAGTGCAAGGCATCAACTGAACTTACTATCAATTTCTAGCCTTTCCCCACACACCAGCTAATTACTCTCATCGCCATTAAAGTAAACTAAGGAGGAAATATGTACCTGATGCAGGACTTGAACCCCAGACCCCCTGCTTGCAAGTCAGGTATAAATATTTACTTCTGCACCACTATACACACTTCATCGCATGACCTTTTAAACTGGGGTTTCGATTTGATGAATGACCTCATACCAAGACTGATTAATTCAATTACAAATTCTACAACAGCTGATGTGACTGCATAGTGATGATAAGCAGTCTACAAGCAGGGCTGTGGAAATATCATGCCCAGTGTGTCCAACTTGTCCCATTTCCCTAAAGATAGGTAGTAAATTTCAATTTGTCCTCTGACAAGGTCTTCATAGCTCCTCCTGCAAAAACATTTTTATGTGAAGTTGGTGACAATTAAACAATTAGAAATTTGTACACATACTATTTATTTTAAATTTTCATACCTATTTAAAGCAGTATTTCTCCTTAAAATCATGTTTTATAGTCATTGCTAATTATAGGTATTTGTCAAGTAAATCTCACCTAACACAGATTTCAGTTCACTTCAGAGCCTTTTTACAAGAAGAAACTTATATTCTATTTTGGCATCTTATTTGAGCATATTTAATTTTTAGTGACTCTGTCAAAAATCAATATACACAGGAGCATGCATATATATTCTGTGTTTAATTAACCTGGTTTGCATGTACTAAATGAGCAGTTTGCTTAAATTATGATACAATGTGTGAAAAGTGTTTTTGTAATATGAGATAAAGTTTACTCTGTTTTTGAACAACAATTAAATGATTCAGGACATTTTCAGCAATAGTACAGCTTAAATATTTCATATTCAAATATCTTAACCATTGTCCTTCTGAACCAAGATATACTCTGTCTTTGCAAACAGTGTAGATCCAGATCAGTTGGCTTCTGAAGAAGCCATCTGATCTGGATCTGCACTGTTTGTCATTCTGTATGTGATTTTAAATATGTCCACAATCTGGATTAAGTAATCTGATTGGCTAACAATTAGAAATGGGTGTGGCATATCAGTTTATTCAGCAGGACAAGGGTTAACCTGATTTTGAAACGTTACATATATTTTGTGTTTACTGATTATTTTACATTATAGAGACAAGTAAAGCCTTATGACACAATACCTGATGCAAAGGGTGAGAGCAGTGCTAAGCTATTTCGAGATGGCCATGCAGGTATTCTATCAACAGATTTTAATGCCAAAGCAGAAAAGGATACCACTTTCAGAGTTTCATACAAAGAACCTGAACACCCTGGTGTAAGATTGATGGGTAAGTTTATGTTTCAACACGAAAACACACCTATATATTTTTGACCTCCTTAAACCCCACTTTTATATAGTAAAACTGAGTTTTACAGGGGTATACTTTAATTTTCTTATTTTTGCTCAAAAACAGAGATTGTGGGTACTCGTTAGAACTGCCTCACCGAGGTGGTTCTGATGAGTACCCATGATCTATGTTTTGAGCAGAAATATGAAAAATGTCAGAATTTTTTTATCTGAAAATTTTCATTTTTTCGTTCGTAAAATTTTCAGTATATTTGAATAGGCATGTTTTCGTAATGATGTTCTATTTAAGGTTAAGGGATAGACTTGGCAGAGTTTCTGCCATCTTACAAAAGGAGACAACTTTTGCAGATAAGAAATTGTCTCCCTATCATTTGAAACATTCAAAAAAAAAATAGGCATAGGACTACCAGGAGCAAATTGTTTCCTTTAAGGGGAAATGGATTCACTTTCATGGGAAATGACTTACAAATTCATTTTGCCTTAATTCCTTCTTAAACAGGGTCTACCCTAAAAGGAAAGAATTTGCTCCTCTTTGGAGCAAATTCTTTCCTTTTAGAGTAGACCCTTTTTTCAGACTGGACTTTGATGTACAGAAAGGCAAACAGCAAGTCACAAAAATTGTTTCCTTTAAAAATCTACTGGAAAAAGTGTATCCAGACCCTTTAAGAGAAGGAAAATGAATGTTTCCATGCCGGAGTTATATGCCTTGGATGTGTAATCCATTGCTATTAACATATTTGAGCCAGAGCACAACAAAACCTACAGGAATACCTATGTGACCAGCAAAGATCAGCCAGTACAGCCACTCAGAATGGCAAGGGTTCTTGATTACATATCTTTAGATAGCCAAGAGGCTGTATAAAGCACATGCATATATGTGATCAGTTTAGACTCTGATCAGACTGTGGGGATACTGAGTCTTCGCTGGTCGTACAAATCTTGTTGTAGTGTTTGTCGTGCGCTGATTTATTTACCATATTTACCCTAAGTATTTGGACAGCTTAACTATCAACCACACTTGTCCTAAAATTTGAAAAAAGTCTATTTTACTACCTGTTAATGGGTCCAAAGTAGTGCTAGATGAGTTATGAACAGTGCAGACCATGATCAGATACCACATTCTGCAGCATCTGATCTGGGTCTGCACGGTTTGCTCAGACCTATTTGTCCCAATATTTAGGGTGATTAGGGTGCCCTAAATATTCAAACGGACAAACACTGCAGTAAACAAGAACTAGCTGCTCTTTAAGGGCTTCAAAGGAACAGTTTGATCAGACTCTAAACTGTTTGAAATTTCGTCAGTATGCACATTTATGATACAGACATGTACTGTTAGGGAATTAGGCATCAAAATATTTACTTATTTTATCATTATAGTGATATACTACCCTGTAGACTGAACAGGCTGTCTATTGATCAACTGATCGACTAGCAGACTGACCAGCCTGCCTATCAACTGCTTTGTCTGTCTGTGTGTTCGTCCGTCCTGTCCTGTTTTGCCCTTTCTTGTCTTGTTGTGTCATGTCAATCCATCCATCCATTCAAAGTGCCAGTGGGGTGGTGTTTAGTGTCTAAGATTATCTAAGTTAACAACAAATGCACTAAACAAACTGTAAAGATGCACATGCTTATTCAGGATTACACTGTTTGCATCCATCTCTAAACGTTGAGAAGGAAGGTAAATATCTCTATGTCAGAATTGTTTCTCCTGTAGTTCAATCCATTCCTCTTAGGGGCACTTTTACACTTAATAGATTTTTCGCCATTTTTATATCTCGCCACAAAATAGTGGTGAGGTATTATGTTTTCTTCTCTGAGTGGCCGTCTTTCCGTCCATCCGCCTAGTCGCCCATTAGCACTTGGTTTCCGCTCTCTAACTTGAATTGTTTTTGATGGATTTTATTCAAATTTTATTGAATAAAATCCATCAAAAACTGTATATCAGGGGTGAGTGGTTTGGGATTGTTAATAGGCAAATTTCGTCAATTTTTAACAGGGTTAATCTGCCCGACACATGTCCGTATTTTCTTTTATGAATGAGTAAATATCATTTGATTATCACCAAACTTAGCATGTGCATTGATATCAGGGCTGTAGAAATACCATGCCGGTCTTGTCCAACTTGTCTCATTTCCTTTAGGACAAGTAAAAAATTTCAGCTTACTTGTCTGGGACAAGGACTTAATAGCTCTAGCTATCCAGATTATGATATATTAAATGTGTTCTTATTTCTCGAAGAAAACTCATTAGAAGCGTCTCAGTTTTCTCCAAGAAAACATATGTTATGGGTACTTATTAGAAGCGCCTCATCGAGAGACTTCTAATGAATATGCACAACGTATGTTTTCTTCGAGAAATAAGAAAAAAATGTCAAATTATTTTCGATAAATAAGAAAAATGTCAATTTTGGGGCAAGTAAATCTTAATTTGATTGGACAAGTGGATTCTGACCATTTTACTTGTGAGTGGACATCATCATCATCATCATCATCACCGGATTTTTTATTAACGTGCAAGTATAGGGGCAACATCCACATTAGTGCCCCCCCCCCCCCCTTCCAGGTAGCTGGCTTACTGCACGCATAGCTGATCTCACACCAGCTCTCCGGGTGTGTCTATCATGAGGGTTGATAGCCGAGAGCTTCCATGTCATCTTGGGCCTCCCAGGCCCACGCTTTCCATCAACATGTATGTTACATGCTCTCTGTAAGCTAGAGGGTGTAAGCAGCGTTGCAAACTTCACTACTGCTTATGAAGAGTCTCAATAAAACCGAGACTCCCATTTTCTAATCCGTAGTGTGTTCTTTGTTTTCAAAGGCAATCTTTTTGACGTTTATTGACTGCACCGTTGGAGCATTCCACGTGTCCATACCAGCGGAGCCTTCTCTCCTTCAGGATGAGGTTCAGCTGTGCACGTAGCTGATGGTGACAATGTCTTGCGGCTTGACATTGTAGATCTGTCTGCATAAGTGCATATGGTCAGTGCACTGTCATTACTGCTGCAGTTGTTGGAGGTTTGGCTTTGTCATTGGCCAAATCTCAATGGCATGGATCATTTCGCTCGATCCGCACATGCAAGAGCTGTACACGCGGCCACGTGTCTTGAAAGAGAGTTGGCGGGAAGAGAGAAGTGGTAGCAGCTCCTTGAACTTCTTCCAGGCGGTTTTCACACGTGTTGTGAAAGTTCACAGCCACCGGCTGCTGAGAGCATGTCTCCTAGGTAGCAAAAGGAAGCTACCACCTCCAGCTTGTCAGGTCCAACCTTGACTTCCCTCTGTGGTCTGCGTCCAAGGGACGTGCAGTTCCCTGGCACCGTGTACATCTGTAATCAGCGTCCTTTGTTAAGCGCTTGAGCACACTACAGTTCTTATGCACCCAGTGCTTGCAGGCGTTGCAGAAGATGCTGTTGCTGCCCACTCCAGTGCGATAGACGGCGCATGGAAACTTGCCTGAACTCTGCAGGAGGTCCAGGCCCATACATTTGTACCAGTGATACCACAGATCATAATCTTCTTTCCTGCATTTACTCTCAGCCCTTTCTCCTCCATTGCTTCTTTCCAAGTCAAGAGCCTCCTGACACATTCCTGGAGCGATTTAGCGATGATAACATGGTCATCAGCATAGAGGTCCTCCCAGGGGATCCCAGAGCGGAACTCGCATGAAAGCTTCAAGCACAATGACGAAGAGCAGCCGGCTGAGTACCCAGCCTTGGTGAACACCGACCTTCCTTTCAAACTCTATACTGTACCCCTCACCAACACCGTACACGCCTCCACGCATTGCCAGTCGCACAAATAATGGAATTTGATATTTCGACAACGCTGATTGTTATTACAGAGATCTGGTTTGGAATTGCTAATGCGCAAATTTCGTCATTTTCATTTACAAATTTATCTGCCTGCCACAAGTCCTTATTTTTGTTTCTTGATGATAACTTGAGTAAATATCAGTTGATTTTCACCAAACTTGGTATGTGCATTTATTGTATGGAGATCTAGTTTGGGATTGCTAATGGGGAAATTCCAGCACTTATTTATCTGCCCGCTACACGATAATGGAGGGGTATTATCGTTTCACGTTTTTATTTACAAGGGAGACCAATTGTGACTTGGTTTAAGCAATATTTATTCGGCAACATACATACATAAGTCGCACAAATAATGGAATTTGATATTTCGACAACGCTGATTGTTATTACAGAGATCTGGTTTGGAATTGCTAATGCGCAAATTTCGTCATTTTCATTTACAAATTTATCTGCCTGCCACAAGTCCTTATTTTTGTTTCTTGATGATAACTTGAGTAAATATCAGTTGATTTTCACCAAACTTGGTATGTGCATTTATTGTATGGAGATCTAGTTTGGGATTGCTAATGGGCAAATTCCAGCTCTTATTTATCTGCCCGCTACACGATAATGGAGGGGTATTATCGTTTCACGTTTTTATTTACAAGGGAGACCAATTATGACTTGGTTTAAGCAATATTTATTCGGCAACATACATACATACATACATGCATACATACATACATACATGATTGACATTCTATATATAAGCATACTGAAGCATACTGCTTATATGAAAAAAAAGGTAAGAGAAAAGTCCAGGGAGTGCCACAATCACAAAGCGCAGCCCTTCCCAGAACCCAAGAGGAAGAGAAAACCGACAAATCCAAACAAGCACAAATCGAACAAACGTACGAAAAGCACTAAGATTAGGTCCCTCTTCCCCAAGCGAGGTAATCGCAATACTAAAAGGACTGAAAAACACAAGAACAAAATGACACACGGTAAGACATACAACAAATCGCCTCGTAGAATAAACCACAAAGCGACAAAGAGTAAGACTAACACCGGGACCACCATCATCTCATGTGCAAGTCATCTTGTGACTTCTTATTTAAATTGTTTTCCTATGTACTAAATCCCTTCTGCAAATGTATCTAATCTAAGGGGAGTAATTTTTTTTCCTATTTGAGATGACTGCTTTTCAGAAGGAGCCAAACTAATTTAGAAAGATTTGCCTCCCTTGCAAGTATATTCATTGCCCTTAATCCATTTTTGCCTGGAAACCCCAAAAGAGTAATCAAGCTCTCCACTGTTTGCAAATAGTTCAGCCATTTTTCTGAATGAATATCTAAATCGCCGGGCTTGACATTCCTAAAACGGACATTGGACTCTTCGAAATAAGTATGGGGTAGTTTATTCATTCTAAAATGGGTAAAGTAATACCTTGTAACGGATAGTTATCTGTTTTCTAGGTAAAAAGGAAGAAATAATGAGACAGATGTATATGGAACAAGTTGTGTAAGTATAGCTACTATTCTTCTTACGACACCTTTCAGAAAGTCGTTCTTTTTTTGGCAGCCTATGGCACTTTACACAGTCTGCAGAAGTAAGTTTGCAAATTTGCCATGATTTAATGTAAAACCATTTGTTGTAACTACTTGTGCACAAAAAGTTTTATTTAGTAAATAAACGTCAAAAAGATTTTTAGGTCGTTTTTATTTTAAATCGAATATTTTCATTTTCCCCCATAGTAATAATTGCTGATACTTGTTCTGAAATCTGTAGGGTATGTACATTGAAGTCAGGTCTTCAACATGTTCCATTTACTCATTTTTTTTTCTGAAAATTTCACAGTATTGTCATGAATCATCAAATATTAAAAATCAGCAAAGGCAAGTAAAAAATATTTTCTTAGATAAAATTTAAAAAAAAGTTTGGAATCCACAGCAACCACAGACATCGGGGTTGGCGGAGAGGGTTGTGGGGTGTGTGTGTGTGTGTGTGTGTGTGTGTGTAGGTGGGGAGAGGGGCGCCTTCCAAGGTGAATACCAGAAACGAAATCGGGACATCTAAATGCTACTATAGCATTGATCCAGCATTATAATTTGTGTATTAACATTCACAGTGTCTCTGAAAGTGTTATAAATTAATAAAGACGTTCAGAGAGTCCCATAATGATAGTTTATCCTCTACCTATGAACAAAGATCATATTTTATGTCTTTTTTGTGCTATATTTCCAAAGGATTTTTTTAATTATATTCAGATCTTTGACAACGACAAAATAAAATATATTATACGTATATGAAATTGAATATATTCACAGCCACAAATCTTGAATTATCAGATATTGTCACAACACAAAATACAAGGGTTTAAACTTTCTTATTTTTGTCTCTTTATAACAGACAAGATGTGTTCAAGGATGATATCAACCCACCAGAGCCCGAACCTACAGACTTCAGATCGATGACAATGGCAGATTACAATATTCCAGGCTTTAAACATGTACCACCGGCACCTACAAAGGTACTGTCATTATCTGCATCATTAGATTTTTATCATCAGGAAAACATGTCTATATATTTTTACCACACCCTCCAAACCCCACTTTTATATAGTAAAACTGGGGTTTACAGGGGTATAAATTATTGTTCTTATCTCTGCTCAAAAAACATAGATTGTGGATACTCGTTAGAACCGCCTCGCTGAGGCGGTTCCAACTAGTACCCACAATCTGTGTTTTGAGCAGAAATATGAAAAAATATCAGAGTTATTTTTTGTCTGAAAAATTTCAGTTTTTGGTAGTAAATTTTCTGTATATCTGAATAGGCATGTTTTCGTAATATAACCGCGCAGATGTAGATAGTGTCCTGGGCCCAGTTGTTCAAAGCATCGTTAGCTTTACGAGCTCGTTAGTGTTCAAAATGTTAACTGTTCTAGTAAGTACAATATCTAATTCACAGGTATTTTTGCTAACAAAAAATGTGAGTAATTTGCAAAAGCTACTCACATTTTTTCAGCAGAAAAAAATAGCGTATATGACATATTTAATGATTAAAGTTTTAACGATACATTAACTAACGACATCGTTAGTTTTGAACAACTGGGCCCTGATAAATATTTTTTTTCTTATTTCTCAATGAAAACATGTTTTGGCTACTCATTAGAAATGCCTTATGGAGTGCTTCTTCTGAGTATTCTCAACATATGAATTAATGGAGAAATAAGAAAAATCAACATTTCTGTTGGAAAAGGATGTGTCTTTGCCTATGAACCAGGCTCATGCTATATAAGTCGTATTATAATTGGATATTTCGCCCACAGGACATATGTGCATGGACAAAACATATGCAAATGCTCAGTTAGAGCCATACTTTTAAATTTAGTCAACATTTTAGCCATTTAAAAGAAATATTATTGGCTTTGAATGTTTAGAATATGGAAACATATTTTTAGAAGAGACATGCTAATACGACTACGCCTCATACCCATGGGATTTCACTATGTCCCAGTAAAAATGGACATTAGCGGAAATAAAGAAAACAAAAGCTCATGAACTCCACTATTTGAAACTGACCCAAACGAAACATCTGCTTATTTTTAGAAGAGACATGCTAATACAACTACGTCTCATACCCACGGGAATTTAGTATGTTCCAGTAAAACGGACATTAGCGGAAATAAAGAAAACAAAAGCTCATGAACTCCATTATTTGAAACTGACCCCCCAAAAAACTTCTGCATATTTTTCTAAGAGGCATGCTAATACTGCTACTTCTCATACATAAGGGATTCCAGTATGTCACAATAAAACGGACATTAGCGGAAATAATCAAAAACAAAAGCTCATGAACTCCACTATTTGAAACTGCCCCAAAGAAAACATATGCAGCGTTGCCCGCTACACAGGTACAATACCGTCTACACTAGGCAGCCAAGAAATTCGCATATTATTAGGCAATTTGTTAAAACATATAAGCCGCAGTGTCGGAAAACATACCTTCGGACGTGCGCCCAGCGAAGATTCAGATCAGCCTGTGTATTCACACAGTCGGATCAGAATCTTCAGTAGGCACATTTTGGATAGTCAAGGGTAAGAACATTATGGAAACACGCCTATCAAAATATACTGAAAATTTTACCACCAAAAAATGAAACATTTCAGATAAAAAATTCTGATATTTTTCATATTTCTGCTCAAAACATAGATTGTGGTACTCGTTAGAACCACCTCGGTGAGGCGGTTCAAACGAGTACCCACAATCTATGTATTTGAGCAGAAATAAGAAAATAATATATACCCCTGTAAACCCCAGTTTTACTATATAAAAGTGGGGTTTAAGGGGATCAAAATTATATAGCTATGTTTTCGTCATGGTTTCTTCATGGGGAGAACGAAGACTGTTCAGATTGCATGGACGTGCAGACTTATTTGAGTCTTTGTTGGGAGCACATGTCAGAAGCTACGTTTTCTCACGTTGCGGCGGCTTATTTCTCTATCAGTAAGCACTAGCAAGCTGGGCTCAGTTGTTCAAAGCATCGTTAGCTAAACGAGTTTAATTGTTAATGACAATCTCGTTAACTGTTGTAACTGAGGTGTTTTCAGATACATTGATATTTTTGCTGCAAAAGTGTGAGTAGCTTTTGCAATGCTACTCACATTTTTGCAGCAAAAATATCAAAGTATTTGCCGTATTTCAAGAAAGAAATTTTAACGTCACTTTGGTTAACAACTTTGTTAAGTTTTGTACAACTGGGCCCTGAATGCCAGGATGAATAAGAAAAATGCATTGCATTTTTTTCTCTCTGCATGCTGTGTAGCAGACAACGTTTTCTTAATTGTCAAAGAAAATAGGGGTTAGCTTGTCATTAAAATTGTCTCCTAAATGTCAGGCCTTTACCTGAAAAAAAGAAAGAAAAGAAAATAATGCTCATTTATTGTCTGTTGATGTTGCCAAGATAGTGTTAAAGTTAAACTTTTTCACCCCTGAGTTTTTGAAGTGGACCCGTCTATGTAATTGAATGTGTCCATTATCTCAATAAAGGATGTCGCGTAGACAAAACTGGAAAACAGAATGGCAGACAAAGTAGTGAAAAAATAAGAAAAGACAAACAGACTAGATTCTAATAAGAGACGCCTCGTAGGAGCCGTGTTATCTGGATCTACACTCTTTGCAAAAAAAATTTTTTTTTGTCTGGGGTTAAATAATCATGTCAATGGTAATTTTTGGCAATGCATATTCATATGTACATTTGTTATATGCGCAGGTAGCATTACACTTTTAGAAACGCTTTCTTTTTTACCAGCATAACAGTTTAAATAAATGACTTCTAATTTTATATTCTCCTAGTAACAACAGCTCATACATCACTATAATAGACACTTGTTTCATGCGTAAAATGTACTGTTTTTAAATTTACTGTTTTACAATACATTTAACCTCTTTGCAACATCCAACTCACTACAACAGCCACTTTTATGCATTAACAAGAGAGACTTTGCTCTCAGTATAACCTGAAAAAAATAGTCTGATTCGTATTTATATTTAGTTAAAATTCATCTACATGCATTTAACAAGGATGAGGTTATATTAACACCACATGACGTTTAGACATGGATTTTGACCTGGCTACATATATATCACATCATCTGCCTAATCCACTGGAGGATGACTCGTTACAGTGATGCATCCTATCTTCTCCATATGACGGTCCTTACGAAGGTGCATAATAATCAGCCGACATGTTGATCAAATAAACAATTTAACTCATTAAAAACAAAATTATATATTTAACCCATTAAAAATTTAACCCAAATAAACAATTTAACCTGGTAGACCAAAACCGGTGCAAGTGTAAACAGTGCAGATCCAGATGAGACAGCTCGTTGCAAGCAATCTCATCAGGACCTATACTGTTTGCCATTCTGTTTTTTAGACTGAAACTCCCTATTTGCATTAGTGGTCAAGCCCAAATTTAAGAATGGAGGAGTCCACTCCAGAAACTCAGGAATGAAAGGGTTAAAATTCTCAGTTGTAGACCTTTTCCATAGATACATTTCTTATTCGATTTCTTCTGTATTGGCTATATTGGCTATTATTGCCTGTTTATGTAAACCAGGGTTGTGGAATTATTAAATTTATTATTTGTCCACGGTCAAGTAAGTGGTCAAAGTCCACTTATCCAACCAAGATTTACTTGCCCAAAAATTGACATTTTCTTATTTCTGGAAGAAATAGTATGCTGAGGATATTCATTAGAAGCGCCTCTGAGTGAGGTGCTTCTAAAGAGTACCCACTACATATGGTTTCTGAGAAATAAGACATCGAACCAAAATGAAAATGGAACCGCAATATTGCCACAGTATTGCAGCAATATTTCGGTAACATTAATTTGTTGCTAGAAATACCAAATCCTCGAAGCTGTAATATTGCCACTATATAGTAGCAACACTTCTGGCAACATTTCAGACTGGCGACAATATTTTTTGCAACATTTGAAGCAACAGATTTGGATTCCATATTGTTGCCATAAATATTGCCAGAACTTGAGCATGCTTAGTGGAGATTTCCTGTTTCAAGTTTTTGAGGGAACCGATGGAAACAAAGGAAATGTGTTTAATTAAAATCTGTATTAATCGGTTATAGGAGTATATCAATTGAAAATTTTGGATAAAATGAGTGATTTTAGATAATCTATTAAATGTTTAACTATGTATTCTGCCTGAAACGAATCTACGTTCTTTTCAATTGACATGGCCTTTGGTTCTGTTTGAACTCTTGTAATTGATCATGATATTTTCAAACTTACAGAAGTTGAGCCAAAGTGAGATTACATATAAGATTATTACAGTTTCATAGCAGTGTTAAATGGAAATGGGGACAATGATGGGGTCAGAGGCTAATGAATCAGCATGCTTTTAATAAGGAATTAAGCCATTATCAGTTATAAGGACTGTAGCTAGGGCCTTCAAATCCTTTAATAGGAGGATACTTTGCATCAAATTTATTAAAACTCAACACAGCAAGAAACTCGCATGTCTAATAAAACACGATGGTATTCTCTGGTATTATGTACATAGAGTTTTCAAAAACAGTTGTTATTTCCTGAACCCATAAGTCATGTTAAATATAATATTTATTTTCTTGCAGATGTTGAATTTGCATGTATCAGCTGCACAATCATGACTATATATAGCTTTTATTGTGGCAATATGGCCAGAATTCTGGCAGTTCTGCCTGAGATTTAACTGCCAGTACATATACCTAGATGGTTTTGGCGGTATTGCCGCAAAGTCGCCAGAAAGGGTTATTGTGGCAATTCGCACATAAAATATACGAAATCTAAACCCAGTATTGCCACAATATTGCGGCAACATTGCCAGATTGTATTGTAGCAATATTGCTGAAATATGTTGCCAGAAGTTTCGTATTTTGGTAATTTCCTCAGGGAAATGGGACAAAAAAGGTAAGAGAAAAGTCCAGGGAGTGCCACAATCACAAACCGCAGCTCTTCCCAGACCCCAAGAGGAAGAGGAAACCGACAAATCCAAACAAGCACTAATCGAACAAACGTACGAAAAGCACTAAGATAAGCTCTCTCTTCCCCAAGCGATTTTTGATTGTGTTGGGGTTTAACGACACGTCAACCCTTAAGGGTCATTTTGTGTCGTCTCCCAGAGAAAGGGAGAAAAGAGATAGAAGAGATAGTAGAAGAGATGAAAGAGAGGGACAGGGAAGAAAGCGGAACAGGAGTGAAAGTGTAGAAATAGAAGAAATAAAAACATTCCCCCTCTACCCTTACCCACTACAAGGATAGCAGGCCTTGCCCAACTGTAAGCCAATATCAGTTGGACGCCCCGGTGATGTAAGATACACAGCACCTTCGCACCACCCGACCACCCCCTCCCCAAGCGAGGTAATCGGAATACTAAAAGGACTGAAAAACACTAGAACAAAATGCCACATGGAAAGACATACAACAAATCGCCTCGTAGAATAAACCACAAAGCAACAAAGAGTAAGACTAACACCGGGACCACCGCCTTAGAACGGTCAGTAGAGTAAACCACCGGGAGGGATGGGGGGGGGGGGGGGGATTAAAGCACTTTTACAGCTAGCTAACTTCACCCTGGGTCCCAATGCTACTCTTAATACAGAAACACATAAAAATTCGGTTCGCATAAAGGCTCCCAACTCAGTCAATGCATCAAAGCGAAAACACAAAAATCAAATTAAATTAATCAAATTAATCACTAAAATAAACAAAGACGAGTACTCATGGCTAATTCTACTGTATGCCAGAGTAAATGAAAACCAATATTTGAACCACGGCGGGCCAAGCCAAAGACATATCGTCAAGTTGGACAAGTCGGGCATGGTATTTCCACAGCCATGTGTAAACCATACATATTCTAATAACAACAGAACAGAAAAAGTAACGTCGATACAAAACCAAATATGGATTATTACTTGGTCCAACTTACAGCAGTGTTCTATATTTATGCCAGAAAAATATATCAGAAAAGAGGTATGCTTATGTTAATAATTTCATCTAATGAATTATGTGTGTTTGTTTCAGAACCATAATTACAGAAAAGAACAACCTGTAACATTTTGGAGTGAACACAAAGACAAAATTACGGTAAGATAAAATAGATTTCAAAACATTATGAGCCATAAAATAGCTTTAAATATATGCCCCAAAGGAAGACAATTATCAGCCTGTGCATCCGTGCAGTCCGATCAGAGCTTTTCTCTTGTTGAAGAAACCATGTATCCTTAGCTATTCAAAGAGTATGCAACGAATACTGACCAGACTGTGCAGATGCGCAGGCTAATCTGTATTTTTGTTGGGCGCACACCTCTGATGGTTCCGTTCCACAACTTGCAGCGCTACTAGTTATTTGGATTCTTGATGGGAGTGTGGGGTCGAATTTCTTTGCATGGCGATTCAGTTGAAATCCAGATAAAGTCTTTATTTAAATATATCATAAAGCTTATATTGAGATTGTTCTTAAATAGGCTACTACGCCGAAATATGTATCTTATAATTTGTGCTCTCAACGAATACTCAGTTTTACTTTCAAATTGATTTAGTGCTGCCTAAAAGTTACTTTTTACCCGATATATATGTTGGTACATTTTAACTCCTTACAATACGTCTTAAAATTTGAAAACGTCCATTTTACTACCTATTGATGTGTCTCGAAACTGCTGGCTAAATGACAAACAATGTAAACAATGTAGATCCTGATTAGTTTTTGAGCATGTGATCTGGTTTGCACCGTTTGCCCATGTCTGTCCTGCCCCAATACTCCCAAAATGCATAGGAGGTGGCGTGATATCTTCTATTGCTTTAGGCTAAGATTATCGGCAGACGAGTTATTTCATCTGTCAGTCGGCTAACTGGCGGCACATAAACTACCCATCAAATAATGTTGTTTGTGTACAGAACGTGTGCTTTTACATATGTCTCATCGAGCCTCTAATTCTAACTGGACTGACAGTAGCAAACTGTGTTTGATTTGTTTATTTTTATTTATTTTTTTTATTTTTTATTTTTTATTTTTTGGGGCAAAAATATATCTTTTTCTAACTTTCGGACCGAACATTTCAACGATATTGTTTTGGATTCCAAAGTTTTCAGACGCCTAATTCCCGCCATTGAGATCAGAGTTTCCACAGGCAATCTTTTTTACATTTATTCTACTACACTGCAGTTGGTGTTAGTGCCGTGTGGCGGCGGTAGAACGTCTCCCCGTACATCACCACAGTGCAGATTTCATTTCATTTAGGATCATTGGTCATATTGTGGTATATTTGAAAATGGAGTTCTGCTCATGTATACGCTAGAGGGCGTAAGCAGTGTTGCAAACTTCGTTACTGCTTATGAAGAGTTTCAATAAAACCGAGACTCCCATTTTCTAATCCATAATGTGTAGTTTGTTTCCAAAGGCAATCTTTTTGACGTTAATTTTACTATACTGCAGGTGGTGTTAGTGGCGGCAGAAGAACCTCTCCCCGTACATCCCTATAGTGTAGATTATATTTCATTTCCTTTTGGATTATTGGGCCGATTGTGGTATATTTGAAGATGGAGTTCTGCTCATGTATACGCTAGAGGGCGTAAGCAGTGCTGCAAACTTCATTTCTCATTAAAACCGAGACTCACATTTTCTTAATCCGTAATGTGTTCTTTGTTTCCAAAGGCAATCTTTTTGACATTCATTTTACTACACTGCATGCGGTGTTAGTGCCGTGTGGCGGCGGTAGAACGGCTCCCCGTACATCACCATAGTGCAGATTATATTTCATTTCCTTTGGGATTATTGGGCCGATTGTGGTATATTTCAAAATGGAATTCTGCTCATGTATACGCTAATAGGCGTAAGCAGTGCTGCAAACTTCATTACAGCTTATGAAGAGTCTCAATAAAACCGAGACTCCCATTTTCTAATCCATAGTGTGTCCAAAGACAGTCCTTTCGACGTATATTTTACTACACTGCAACTCGTATTAATGCCGTGTGGCGGCGGTAGAACGTCTCCCCGTACATCACCAAAGTGCAGATTATAATTTATTGCCTGGTATCATTTAGGTCATTTGGCCCATCGTGGTATATTTGAAAATGGAGTTCTGCTCATGTATATACGCTAGATGGCGTAAGCAGTGTTTCAAACTTAATTTCTGCTTATGAAGAGTCTCAATAAAACCGAGACTCCAAATTTTCAAATCCGTAGTGTGTTCTTTGTTTCCAAAAGTATTTTTTTGACGTTTATTTTACTGCTTATGAAGAATCTCAATATAATCGCGACTCCCATTTTCTAATCCATAGTGTGTTCTTTGTTTCCAAAGGCAATTTTTTTACGTTTATTTTACTACATTCCAGATGGTATATATGCCGTGTGGCGGCGGTAGAACGTATCCCAATACATCACCATAGTACAGATTATATTTTATTTCCTTTGGAATCATTGGGCCCATTGTGTTATATTTGAAAATGGAGTTCCACTCATGTGTACGCTAGAGAGCGTAAGCAGTGTTGCAAAATTCATTACTGCTTATGAAGAGTCTCAATATAATCGAGACTCCCATTTTCTAATCCGTTGTGTGTTCTTTGTTTCCAAAAGCAATCATTTTGACGTTTATTTTACAACACTGCAGGCGGTGTTAGTGCCGTGTGGTGGCGCATGAACGTCTCCCCGTATATCACCATAGTGCAGATTATATTTCATTTCCTTTGGGATCATTGGGCCCATTGTGGTTTATTTGAAAATGGAGTTCTGCTCATGTACAGTATACGCTATAGGGCCTCAGCGCAGTTCCATGTTTTGACATTCATTTTACTACACTGCAGGCGGTGTTAGTGCCGTGTGGCGGCGGTAGAACGGCTCCCCGTACATCACCATAGTGCAGATTATATTTCATTTCCTTTGTTTTCATGGGGTCCATTGTGGTACGTAGATTTGAAAATGGAATTCTGCTCATGTATACGCTAGAGGGCGTAAGCAGTGTTGCAAACCTCATTACTGCTTATGAGGAGTCTCAATAAAACCGAGACTCCCGTTATCTGATCCGTAATGTGTTCTTTGTTTCCAAAGGCAAGCTTTTTGACGTTTATTTCAAACTTCATTGCCGCTTATGAAGCGTCTCAATTAAACCGAGACTCCCATTTTCTAATCCGTGGTGTGTTCTTTGTTGCCAAAGGCAATCTTTTTGACGTTTATTTTACCGTTTCTTTATAAAGCCAATAAACGGTGACACGCAAAATGGTATCGTATCGCTTATGAAAAATCTATACCAGTCGGTCAAAACAGTATTTATCATCCTGTTTTATTGTAGTCTTTCTTTGTCGGAAATGCATGCGAAACAGATAGCATAACTAAATTATCAAATCATTGTTTTCGCGAATCATAATTAAGCAAGTAAACAAGACGCGAACGTTTCCTTAGCATGTGCTATCGTAACACGGTGCAATATAAACATCGCAATGACATTTTGCGGGAAAGTTAGAGGGATTTCCAGTTTAAATTTGCGATGACACATGAGCTTTAATTGGTTTTGTTTAATGACTGTTTTACTGACTAACAGAAACCCCCTCATCACTGAACAACAGAAACCCTGAACACTAGTAAACTAACGAACACTTGAAATATAACTGTAGGGGACAACGAAAGTTTTAGAAGTTGTAATGGGGTATCGCTATGGGTTAGCTAGTTTTGAACATCTGGGCCCTGAATGATCACCATGGTTTAGTTATATGAGAAAATTAAAAGGTTTTGAGGATGAAGGCTTTACAGCTGGTGTTAAAGCCGTGTAGTGGCCGTAAAACTTCACCTCATACTATATTGTGGTGTAGTTTGTATTTTCTGGTCCATGTGATCATTTAGTACATTGGGGGATTTTTGAAAATTTATGTAGGTCCTTGATGAGGTCTAATTGTCTAAAACTATTAGTCTTTCGTAGGAAACTCGATACTACACTTGTTCACAGTTTTATAAGTGTTAGTTACTAACAAAGTAATATTCAAACTATATACTATTCACAAGGATTATTTCTTTTTGAATCTACATGTATTAACCCTTGTCATGTTGAATAAATTAAGGTGCCATGCTCACTATGGTGATGTTCAGCCAATCAGATTACTTAATCTGGATTGATGTTATAAGTTCACATACTTAATGGCAAACAGTATAGATCCAGATCAGTTGGCTTTTTCAGAAGCCAACTGATCTGGATCTACACTGTTTTCAAATACAGTGTATATCAGTATGACAAGGGTTAAACATGTGATGTTTTTTCAGGGTGTAACAAATGTGAAGACAGGAGATACACCATTTAGAAGAAATGATGCTTTTAGTCAGCCTATCGATGAATATTGGAATGCTACTCAGCCTTATGACCAAGAAAATTATCCAAAGATGTGATTTTTAGCGACTGGTTTATTCAGAAACACTATATGTTTTTAAATTTTATGTTGATAATCATATTTTATAATGGAACAGTGTCTTTTTTTTTCAACAGCCTACCATATTTTATAGTGGAACAGTGTTTTTTTAACAGACAACCACTGTGTCAAATGATTACATATGTACACATGCATGACCCTCACTGCGTCATTTTGTAAATTTGTACCAGTAAGGATTTGTGATTTTAAATACTATACTGAGGTCCCCTGTGTCAGAAGTATCGAAAAATCTATCAAATGTTCCAGTCCTTTTAAGCTGTTTATATTATTATATTGTAATATGTACAGTCGAACCTCGATAGCTCGAATACCGATGGCTCATTAACCATGGCAATTTCGAACTCGTTTTTGAGTCCGTACGAAATCCTTCTCATTTTATCATGAAATTTATGTTGAGTGTGCTCATTAGAATCGCGTCATCGAGGTGATTCAAATGAGAACACTCAACGTACAATTAGTGTGTAGAAGCTCGAAAAGATATCCCTAAATTATCGCCATTTGCTTCCTGACCTAGCTTCATGATTAACCGTCAGTGGCTGGAACTACCCATATCTCGAAAAAATTCCATGGTCCCAAAGGTTCGAGTTATTGAGGTTTGACTGTATGTATGTGTCGCAATGTCAAGAAACATACCTTCGGACATGTGCGACCAGCAAAGACTTGGATCAGACTGCGCATTTGCCTGGCCAGAATCTTCACCAGGCGCATTTTGAATAGAAAATTTTGCACATTTTTTTTATGTGGACAACGAAAACTCAATTCAGATTGCGTGGATGCGCAAGTTGATTTGTGTCTTCATTAGGCACGCATGTCAGAAGGTACGTTTTCTTACATTTCGGTATCGTATGTGAACTGTCCTAAAGGTGCCTGTGATATAGTAAATACTGAATTCTTTTATATGATTCCAATTTAAAAATCATGTTTCATGAAATTGAACTGAGATTTGTTAAACATGAATGCATTATAATCTAAACAAGTGTTTTCAAAGATACTGTAATGAAGTTAATGCTGTATTCAAATCTGTGGTTTATGAGATGTTGAAGAACTGTTTGCTTTACTATAGTAAATGGACTGCACTATTGTGCATATAAAAATACTATAATTTGTGTTTAATTCCTGTTCTGTTCTATTCTGTTCTTCTGTTAAATTGTGATTAGCATTGGATGCCCTTTTTAGAGGAGACAACTTTGTCAAAACTCTACTCTACAAGGCAAGAATTTGCTCTAAACTGGAACAAACTCTTTCCTTTTATAAGAGATTTTTTTTAGAAGAGAAAGTCACAAAAATTGTCTCCCTTGTAATAAATGGCTGAAAATTTTCCAAGTGTACCAGTCTTAACCCATTCAAGCCTAGCATCCCATAAAAGGGACATTGGCAAACAGTGTAGACCCAGATCAGACGTCTGATCAGGGTCTACACCGTTTTCATTAAGTTCAGACATTTCTACAAAACATGATAACAATGAAAGCTAAACAGACACCCCATATATAGGAAATGGAACTGTTCAAAGAGTTTAGATAGAAGAGTCCATTCGGCATAAATGAGTTAAACTCAGTAAGGCCTAAGAAACAGCCGTATAGACTACACCAAGCGAATTCTGTGTTGATAAACAAAATGCGCAGATTAAGATCATTTGTGCATCTGTGTCTTATTAGGTAAATTTCTTTGCTTTTATACATTTGCAGTGACCAATACAGTTGACTCTCGTTATCTCGACCTCGTTTATCTCGAATAACCGCTTATCTCGAAGTGAAAAGCTTGTTCACTGCTTAAACATGAAATTCTAACAACAGATAAAAATATTGTGGAAAAGAGGAGAAATAGGAGAAATTGCTCCTAAGGAGCAATTTCTCCTCTTTTCCACAATATTTTCAGTATATCTCTATCTTCAAGAGTCCAGTTACATACATATTTGTTAAATGTGGTTGTTCGAATTATTTTTTCCTCAATTCTGCAAATCTGATATGTCGATGTATGGATATCTCGAAGTATTTCAGAGAGTCCCTTGGAATTCGAGGTAACGAGAGTCGACTGTAATTCTGTACACAGGAAGGGAAGCGTTTGCATGGCCGAGGGGCTAGTGCACCTGATATTTGATCATGAGGTTCGGGCTTTAGTGTATGGTCCTTCAGTATACAGAACCTTTCATTATCAGCTGTTTATCATCTCGACATGACTTACATAATGTTGAAAGAGACATAAGCACCAAATCATTTTCATTTTGTAAGCGGATAGCGAACGTGCTAATCAGACTGCACAGATGCATCTGGCCCTTTCATTGTTCTCATATGTCCAGAATATATGTTAACTCGGGATGCAGCCCAAATGCAAGCAGC
Source organism: Anodontia alba (assembly GCA_964016985.1). NCBI lineage: Eukaryota > Metazoa > Mollusca > Bivalvia > Lucinida > Lucinidae > Anodontia > Anodontia alba. The sequence continues at coordinate 12,714,277 of OZ024829.1, forward strand.
TTGAATAAGAGTGACCTACCTAGATGTCGAGTCCAGTAAGAAGTAATTCCTGTGCTGACTAGTATTTGCTTTTATAATCTACAAACACCGCACCTGCCTATAAACACAATACCAGTCTACAAACCGGGCACCTGTCTAGAAACAAAGCCTATAGTATATGAAAATAGATGCTAAAATCAGAATGGGAAGGTGTGCAAGAGGGACTAATTTTTGTCATTTTCTACCGGACTCGGTTATGCAATAAACAGACACAAACTTGTCATAACCCTGAAAGTGCTAATGGAAACTACAGCAATCGACATTTTGAAATACTATTTTTCATTTGTCAGAGAAAATAAAGGCTGGACATTTCATGTGAATCGTCCGCTTAGTTGCCGGCCTCGGTGGCTCAGTTGGATGCGCCGTCCGACTGGAGACCAGGAGGTCGTGGGTTCAACCTCCGCCGAGGTCGGAAACATTCTTCCGTGAAGATTGATCATGAAATATTTTCTACGGTCATTCTCTCCCTTCCGCTGATTCAAGAAGGGCAGTTGTCAGTTTCTGGTGAAAGAATGTGCACAATACTGGTTAACCGCTTAGAGGACTAAGCCTGCCCAGTAAACGTGTGGTTAGGTAAACTGACCGCGCTCGACATGACCCCATTGGGTTGACTGGGCCGTAAAACCTCAACACAAACACAAAATCGTCCGCTTAGCAGATGATTCATATAAAATGTCAAATCTTACTTTCTCTGAAATAATAACAGAATTAGTTTTATAAGCTCACCTGTTTCAAATCTGCCTATCGCTTTAAGGGCTATTAAAGATAAGACTATAGTCGCAGGGCTTTTGGATGTCTTGTATGAATGTATTTAGGTAGCGGCATTGATTTTGTCCTTGTTAAAAGAAAATATTGTGACATATTCAAGAAGCAAACCCACCCCCCCCCCACCCCCCCCCCCCCCCCCCACACCAGCTTGTGGTTAGACAGAACATTCCATTTTTGCTGCTTAATTTTATGGAATATTCGCACAGACGGACCTGAGCACCAAGATCAAATTGCTCCTAAAGCAGTATGATCAGAATCTAAAATGTTTGCCAATCCCTCACAACATTTTAGACACACACCAAGTAGCAAAATGGCTTTGTTGTCCCCCAACGTTAGTCGACGGAGATTAGTAAAGTGGGTCCATCCGTCTGTAGGTACAATGAGATAGGTAGTCTGTTTGCGCAACTCCTCTTACAGTTTTATACCGATCTTTTTGATACTTTGCCGGTGTTTTTGTCCGTTTGACTATCGATGCGCCGAAAGCTGCTGGATAAGTGGAAAACAGTGTGGACACTGAATTGTGTCGTCTGATCTAGGTCTACACTGTTTAGTCTAAACATATTTTATTTCCAAGATACGATGATCATACATACATAAATGACATATACACAAACGATCTTCTTGTTCGTCTGTCATTACTGACAATGACCAATCCTAATCAACTGTGTGATGTGTTATTATTTGTGTGTTCTAAGATGGCTGATGAGACCAATCTTAGCTCTAAACTGCCTGTTGCAGATAGAACAAGAGAGGTCTGAGGAAGAAAGCTCTGTTGGTGATGCCTTAGCTCTGGCTTTACGCTGTGCACGTTTCTGCTCGGCTTCGCTGATTCTTTTTGCTTCGTATTCACCAGCTCCCCTTTTTATGAGGCCTCGCCTCTTTGTACGATCTTGTGCAATCTGTTCCCATGACTCAGTTGGTATGTTGAAGTCTTTAAGGGAGGCTTTGAGGGTGTCCTTGTATTGCTTCTTCTGACCACCATGGGAGCGTTTTCCTACTTGAAGTTCTCCATAGAGGATTTTCTTTGGCAAACGTTCATCAGGCATTCTGGTAACATGGCCTGTCCATCTTAACTGTGCCAATTTCAGAAGAGTAAGTATACTCTGTATCCCTGCCCTTTTCAGGACTTATGTGTCTGGAATCCTGTTTTGCCATTTGATCTTTAGAAGTTTTCTAAGACAGCTTGTATGGAAGTGGTTCAGTCTTTTGGCATGCCGTTGGTAAACTGTCAAGTTTCGCATGCGTATAATAGTGTCGGCAGCACTACCGATCTATATACTTTCAGCTTTGTGTCAAGTCTGATTCCACTTCGGTCCAAAATACTTCCACGTAGCCGGCCAAATGCTGCACTAGCTTTGGCAATTCTAGCATTGACTTCATCATCAATGTGCACAACTCTAGACAATGTGCTTCCAAGGTAGGTGAACTTGTCTACCACTTGCAGTCGTTGACCTTTCACTGTGATGGTAGGCTCCTTGTAAGGCTTTCCAGGTGCTGGCTGATATACTACCTCAGTCTTTTTGATAGGATTAGAACGGAAGCATAAGCTTATTTACTGTATTCTTAAACCTTACCCTGTTGAACCCGGATATACCCTGCCTTTGCAAACAGTGTAGATCCAGGTCAGTTGGCACTGATCTGGATCTGCACTGTTTGCCATTATGTATGTAATTTTATAGCAGTAATCTGGATCAAATAATCTGATTGGCTGAAAATTAGAAGTGGGCGTGGCATCTCAATTTATTCAGCAGGAAAAGGGTTAATAAGTCATCAGGTACATGATCTAGTGATGCATTCACTAATATCATTTTATTGTCTGTACATGATGGATATTGAAAAGAAATATCTATCAGAAGAAATGGCAGATCCCCCGACCGAAAGCCATGCAATATGGCCTTCAGATGATTGTAGGTACTCAGAAATTTCAGTATAAACACAAGACACCCGCTAATCCTCAAGTAATTCTGCAACGTATCAGAAAGGCATCTGCAAGGACATATATCTCAGTTGGGGTTATTGTGATCACGATGTTTCTATTACCAAATACTGATAGGGGAGATAACTAAAGGACTGCAGCATCCAGATGGGTGGTTCTTGTACGCAACGTGCCTTCGCAATCTTGTGTGGAATTCTACCAAGTATCATCAATACATCTCCAAAAGAGTTGGAATTATAGCGCTCACAAGGTTTCTATTGCCAAATACTCTCATGGGAGTTAACTCAAAAGCTGCAGCATCCAGCGTTGTGGTTCTTGTATGCAACTTTCCATCTCAAACTTATGTACAATCCTACCAAGTATTGTCAATATACATGTATCTCAAAAGATTTTAGAGTTACGGCGATCACAAGGTTTCTCTTACCAAATACTGTCGGGGAGATAACTAAAAATCGCGGCACCCGGACTTGTTTCTTGTACGCAACATGCATTTTCAATCTCGTGTAGAATCCTTTAGATATGTAAGAAAGGGTCGTTGGAGTTATCACAATTACAAGGTTTCTATTACCAAATACTATCAGTTGAGATAACTAAAAACCGTGAAAAAGTTGTGGTTCCTGTATGCAACACGCCTTTTCAACCTCATGTACAATTCTACCAAGTATCATCAATATATCTGAAAGGGTGTAAGAGTTATCACGATCACAAGATTTCTACTACCAAGTACTGTCGGGGAGATAATAGTACAAGTTCCAGTACAAAAATTTGGCTAACCCTAGAATCTGAAAGATATACTATTTATTTTGATGTAGGAAGAAAGCCTGGACATATCTGTATATAAAACAACTATACAGCAGATATGCTTACATTGCATTTCGCGAACACTCGCACGTTTCTAAGGAGGTCCAGTTGATACATAAATTCTAAGTATACAAAACCTTGTGTATTCAGGTTAAATCATAAAAGGGAAAGAAAATGCTCAAAACAGAAAGCAGAATTTTCTCATGCGCATATGCAAACATAAAGCCATGAGTGACAGGGTTCGAAGAAATACCGGAACACACCGGAACACACAGGTAATTACCGGAACACACTTTAATTTTTTTTATATTATTAAAAGTTCGTTTTTACAACTTAATTGCTGTTTGTTTGTTTGTGTGTAGGCTGATGTTAGTAATAAATTTGATCTTAGCATACAATAAATTAACCTCATTCCAGTGTTTTATAAAAATGTGTTCCGGGCACTTTATGATAATGTCTTTATAATGTTGAGGTGGTCGGGTGGTGCGAAGGTGTCATGTATCTTATGTCACCGGGGCGTCCAGCTGATATTGGCTTACAGTTGGGCAAGGCCTGCTATCTTTGTAGCAGGTAAGGGTAGGGAGGTGATGTTTTTATTTCTTCTGTTTCTTCACTTTCATTCCTGTTCCTCTTTCTTCCCTGTCCCTCTCTTTCATCTCTTCTCCTATCTCTTCTGTCTCTTTTCTCCCTTTCTCTGGGAGACGACACAAAATGACCCATAAGGGTTGACGTGTCGTTAAACCCCAACACAATCAAAAGTCTTTATAATGTCAAATGCCAATACAGTGTTCACTCTCATCATTAATATTCCCTTAGGAGGTTTAACTCAAGCTTACACACATCATCATAAAATTAATCACCATCATAATATTTATTAATGATTTAAATAACATTTTTTGCGATTGAAGTAAATATATGATTTATGACTTTCTAATACCAAACTCATCATGACAAAAATTTAAAGGATCACACTGCCATACAATAAAATTAATTATTTGATGCTAAACTGAGCTAAGGTTTATAAAGTATGTTCACGTGTTACAAATGGTCAAACTATAAACGGACCACATAATCCCCCTAAAAAGTATTTATTAAGCAAAGAAAAAAAAAAAAAAAAACTTAAATGTGTTCCGGTAATTACCAGTGTGTTCCGGTGTTTCGGTGTGTTCCGGTATTTCTACGAACCGTTAGTTTGTTTGTTTGTGTTGAGGTTTTACGGCCCAGTCAACCCAATGGGGTCATGTCGAGCGCGGTCAGTTCACCTAACCACACGTTTACTGGGCAGGCTTAGTCCTCTAAGCGGTTAACCAGTATTGTGCACATTCTTTCGCCAGAAACTGACAACTGCCCTTCTTGAATCAGCGGAAGGGAGAGAATGACCGTAGAAAATATTTCATGATCAATCTCCACGAAAGAATGTTGCCGACCTCGGCGGGGGTTGAACCCGCGACCTCCTGGTCTCCAGTCGGACGGCGCATCCAACTGAGCCACCGAGGCCCGAACCGTTAGTGACACTGCGGCTGTTTTCCACATTCAAGCATCAATTTTTTAAATTTCGCTCGCAAACTGCATCTCAAATAAACCTACCGTTTTCTATAGCTTTTATTAGAATGCATAAAGAAAATGGATTAACACCAAAAATTGTTCGAGTTTTCGTCCGATACATACGCTACTATTAACCTGTTAGGAAACGTTTGATTGCAAATTTTACACCATTTGAATGACACATTTTAAATTTTACCAGACATCTTTCAAGCGTTCATGCTAATAGTTTTACTACGAAAAATATTCCTATAGAACAGTATATTATACTTACGCAAGTCTTAAAAATGCATGTTGAGGGGAGTCGTCACACATTTCGTCATTTCGTTTATTTCAAAACCTTTGTTGACGAACTATACTCGGTAAGAATGTAAGAAGACCAAACATAATAAGTGACGTAATTTCCGCAAACGGAAATGTTTATCAAAATTCCATGAAATACACGCTGTTTTACAAAACGCAAGAATTTTTAAACAATCAATGTTGTATTTGGCTGTTTGACAGCATGGTAATATTATAGTCATGAAAGAATATATATCTTATAGAGTATAGGTCCTCAAGTTTTGGATATTTAAATAGCTGCTGTAATTACTCAGAGGCTTATCTTTGTTGGTTTTACCATACTTCATAAGAATGTGTCAGAATGGCAAACAGTGTAGACTCTGATCAGACCTTTTTGCATGGGCGGTCTTATCTGGTCTGCGCTGTTTGCCTCTTTACACATTTGTACAGGAATTTCGGAGCTTTACAATATATACTTTGTTTAAACAGTATTATATATAATACTGTTTAAACAAATTATATATTGTTAAGCTGATATATATATAATACTGTTTAAACAAAGTATATATTGCAAACCCGATTATAACGTAAAGAAATATATATATATATATATATATATATATATATATATATATATATATATATATATATATATATATATATATATATATATATATATATATACATGGTCTCATAATATTTATTCTATTCTAGTCCCCAGCTGTCATAAGGAATTTGGTTTGCTCGTTTGCCGACATTTCTTGGTAATCGGGCAAATAACAGGAGGAGGCTGGTATGGCGAGGAGCGGCGGACGCGGTTGTTGTTGTCGGGTGGGGATGGGGGGGAGGGGGTGAGTGTATGTCTGAGAATCACTTACCACGGGTCAGTCTGACCCGTGGTGGTTGTTCTCGGATGGTAGCCTTCTCACTGTTTCCGCTTGTTGACTGTGTTCGTTGTTGTCTGCAGCGTTAGTTGTAACCGGTGTGACACATGTGATGTTGTTTTGTATAATTTCATTTGTTTAATTGTTGTTCCTGTTATATATATATATTGTCTCAAAATATTTAGTCTATTCTAGTCCCCAGCTGTGAGTTCTGACATAAGGAATTTGGTTTGCACGTTTGCCGACATTTCTTGGTAATCGGGCAAACAACAGGAGGAGGCTGGTACGGCGGGGAGCGGCGGACGCGGTTGTTGTTGTCGGGTGGGGATGGAGAGGGTGCGAGGGTGAGTGAATGTTTGATAACCACTTACCACGGGTCAGTCTGACCCGTGGTGGTTGTTCTCGGATGGTAGCCTTCTCACTGTTTCCGCTTGTTGACTGTGTTCGTTGTTGTCTGTAGCGTTAGTTGTAACCGGTGTGACACATGTGATGTTGTTTTGTATAATTTCATTTGTTTAATTGTTGTTCCTGTTATATATATATATATATATATATATATATATATATATATATATATATATATATATATATATATATATATATATATATATATATATATATATATATATATGGTCTCAAAATATTTAGTCTATTCTAGTCCCCAGTTGTGAGTTCTGACATAAGGAATTTGGTTTGCACGTTTGCCGACATTTCTTGGTAATCGGGCAAACAACAGGAGGAGGCTGGTACGGCGGGGAGCGGCGGACGCGGTTGTCGGGTAGGGATGGGGGTGGGGGGGCGGGGAGGTGAGTGTATGTCTGAGAATCACTTACCACGGTTCAGTTGTTCTCGGATGGTTGCCTTCTCACTGTTTCCGCTTGTTGACTGTGTTCGTTGTCTGCAGCGTTAGTTGTAACCGGTGTGACACATGTGATGTTATTTTGTATAATTTCATTTATTGGTGACAATCCTAAATTTGTTTGGATTTTAGACCAATTAACTTGATTTGATTTGATTTGATGTATATTTTACCAATAAGTATACCAAAACAAAGGATTTATATATACAAAAATCTCAGTTATACATCTTTCCGATTGTAGGGTTAAGTTGTTTTTTTTTTTTTTTTTTGTTTTTTTTGTTGTTGTTTTTTGCAAGATATAGGAATTGTGAAACCCGATTATAACGTAAAAAAAACAAAACAAAAAAAACGCGGCACCCAGAATGTATTTCTTGTACGCAACACGCTAACAAATACCATCAATATCTCTAAAGGGCGTTGAAGTTATCACTGACGATCACGTTTTCTGTGACAAATATTGTAAGGGGAGACAATTAAACATGGCACCTGAAGTTGTATTTCCTGTACGCGACATGCCTTCTCAACCTCGTGTACAATCCTACCAAGTATCATCAATATATCTGAAAGGGTGTTGGATGTATGGGGCGCACTATAAGAATGTGTCTAACAGGATCCATATTCCTCGAGAATAGACATTTTCTTATCAAAGAAAGGTTTAATAAATTGATATATGGTATTAATACGATCATAAAATGTGGCATCTGACAGCCTGTTAAATTTTAGTTAGTCTCTCGTTCTTGAACAGGATCAAAAATGATTTTTTTATCGTATCTCTGAATTAATGTTGCGTCATGTGCCCGGATGTGTTCAGTCCTGGCCTTTTTAAGTTTGGTATTTTGTAGGACCGTGCATATAGTTGGGGGCATAGTGTTTTACAAACAAACATTTCTAATTACTTATATATTTTAAAAGTGAACATAATATTTGTGTAAGAAATAATGAACTGCTATCCATATTGGCTCGGTTAAGGACGCTCTGTGGGGTCGCTAAACTGACGGTTGACTGTCAAATAGCGCAGAAGGCGATCAAACTGCATCTCTTTGGAACGGTTTGATCTGGGTCTAAATGCTTTGATCATGTATGTGTAAATGAGCCAGCGCATGACAAAACAAACAAAATGGCATGTGCGCCCAGCGAAGACAGCTTAGCCTGGGCATCCGCCGTCTGATCAGAGTCTTCGCTGCGCGCTTATCGGGTAGCTAAGGACCCAAGCTTTCTTCATGCGGACAGCGAAGATTCTGATCAGACTGGGCGGATGCCCAGGCTGATCTGAGTCTTCGCTGGGCGCAACTGTCATTTTATACTGGCTCAAACGTGTACAAGGAGGAAAGCGTTGGGTGTAACAATAATATTTGGTCCTATCCCTTTCATGTAATCCACACAGGTATGTTGTCCTAATCTACTGGGTAACGCGGGTATTATCAGGATGGAGAGACCAGCGTTATCTCTACCACCTTCACTTAATTGTTGCTAATCGTTACCGTTTATACACCTACACAAAAGTAAAACCCGTTCAACCACAAACACCCCAAAACATAAACCCCTCCAAACTGTGGCTCCTAATGTGACAGTTCGACATAGTCTACCCTATCATTGTCAAAACTCTTTTCCAAATAATAAATTTATCCAAATTGAAAAAAGATAATTTCTGCCCTAATGTATCTTTTGAAAGCAAAACTAAAGAGATATAAGTGTAGTAGACTCGGGTTTTCTTGAGTCTGTCCATGAGTACATGTAACACTTCTGATCGTTATTAGATGTTGCGTAAATGCATGTTGCTGTCATTTTCAGTGTATTATTATTATTATTATTAATACAGTCGAATCTCGTTATCTCGAACTCGCTTATTTCGAATAACCGCTTATCTCGAAGTGAAAATCTGGTCCCTGTTTTAACATGAAACTATGACAACAGGTAACAAAATAATGTGGAAAAGAGGAGAAATTGCTCCTAAGGAGCAATTTCTCGTCTTTTCCACATTATTTTATATAAATATTTCTAACTTCAGGAGTCAAATTACATATTCATTTGTTAAATGTGGTTGTTCAATTTATTGTTTTCCTCACTCTCTCAACTCTGATATGTCGAGGCACGGATATCTCGCAGTGAGTCCCTTGGAATTCGAGATAACGAGAGTCGACTGTATTATTATTATTATTGGATAGACGCGTCAGCAAACAAACTGTCAAACGGATTATTGCCTCCTCCAACACAACAGCAACCTCCTCCACCCCACCACCACCTCCTCTCCTCCAAAAGACCTCACACGATCCTCCCCACTCCCATGACCGACATATGCCTCCACATTTTTTGTCCCTGGTCTTTCCTGTTCAAACACGAGCAGCGTCATAGAATGCGAAAAGACGCCGATCAGCTTGCACATCCACACAGACTGATTTACACTTACATTCGTAATCATTGGATATTGTAGAATATATCAACATGCAACAAGGACCCTTACCAGACAGTGTAGATGGGCAGGATAATCTAAGTCTTTGTTGTCAAGTTGTACATATCCATAAGACACATCGCATGACTTGGCTTATGTGCAATTATACTGTGATTGAACAGTGAACGTCTTGACCAGAATGCGTTCAGATGCTCATGTGTTTAACTGTATTTCAGCCTTGGACCCAATATACCCTGGACTAATAACTATGGTACAGGTATTGTATTTATTGCAAATACAGTCGAACCTCAATGGCTCGAACATCTTTGGGACCATGGAAATTCGTTCGAGACATGGGTAGTTCGAGCCACTGAGGGTTAATCATGGCGCCAGTTCAGGAAGCAAATAGCGATAATTTAGGGAAATCTTTTCAATTTTCTGCACAGTGATTGTATGTTGAGTGTACTCATTAGAATCGCCTCGATGAGGCGATTCTAATGAGTACACACAACATATAATTTCAAGATAAAATAAGAAAATTCCTTAAATATTTGTTTTCTTGAGCTATCGGAAGAATTTCGTAGGGACTCAAAAACGAGTTCGAATTAGCCATGGTAAACGAGCCATCGGTGTTCGAGCCATCGAGGTTCGACTGTATGTTGTGTTGGCTACGTTTTCATAATTTTGTTTGATGGAATTTAAATGCTCATATTTCAATTATTTCTCCAAATATCTTAGATTTGTTTCCAAAAGCAACAGCTCAATGTACCGCCTTTAAGACTGCGGCATTATGTTTAAGGAAAATAAAACAGTTTTAGTAAACATCACCAAGAAACCTTGGTACCCATTTTAGCTATTTCTATTTTTGGCCCCTTTAGCAGAATATCAACAGAAATTCACCCAAAATGATAGCATAACTTCAATTTTATCAATTGCAATTTTTCAACCAAACCTATTAAAAACAATTTATCACAATTTCAGTCATTATCCGAAATCATTTTTAATGACCACAATGCTGTAAAATAGCGCTAAAATCAAGCCAAGACAACATATTTTGGCAGTTCCGTTAGTGACAAGTCCGGGTATTATTAGGTCCGAGTTTTAGCTTATCGCATGTGGTTTAAGGGGAAGTGATATACTTTCTAGGAGGCAACTCCTTCAGAAAAGTTTGGCTACCCTTCTGAAAAGTGTCTATTCTAGAGGAAAGAATTTGCTCCCTGTGGGAGCAAATTCATTCCTTTTAGAGTAGACCCCTTTTCAGAAGAGACTTGGTGTGCAAGACTGCAAACAGGAAATCACAAAAATTGTCTCCCTTGTAAGAAATGCCAGAAAATGTACCTAGTGTATGGATTTGCCTTAAGGTACGCTTTCCTGGCATCTTTTGAGACACAGGTAAAGCGTTAGTAAAATTGGCATTTAGAATCCAGTCATCAAACTGACTAGATAATTTAATCGAATAAATGGGCGTCAAAAAGTTGCATTGTTTAAACAACAGTCACGTTTACTGAACCCACAACCATTCGGAACAAATACCTGTACGAGGACATAAAATATATCTAAACAGAGCGGTTATTATTTTCGTGCTTGGAGCGCCTTATTTTCAGGAAATTATTGTTAGTATTATCACTTTTTTTTTTTGTTTTTGCCGTTAACGGAGATAACAGGTATTAATATTTCTAAAATTGTGATTTTTTTCCAAGGGAATTATTACTTCTCTGCTTACAGCTTTCGTGATTGTGTTAATGATTGTCTTTAGAATTTAAAACAGAAATAATATTTCGGAACTCAGGTGTCGCGGCAGTGTTAATGGCTGTCTTTTAGATTTTAAATTTAGTATTTCGGAGCCAAGGTTTCAGAAGAGAAAGGGACGAAACTGGAAATGGAATTCGTAGCAACTGTGCTCCATGTACTCACGTGTGTACTGGTAAGTACACGCCTAGGATGCGTGCGTTTTTTTAACCGTATTTACACACGATATTCGACAGGTAAACCCGATCAAATAGTGAAGACCCAGACCAGTGTCTTCATTGTTTGCTACTCATCCAGCAGTTGAAGACACATCAACAAGCATTATCGTATTTACTCTAATTATTCGGACAAACACGCCTAGGCAAATAGCGTAGATTAAGATCAGACACATTTGTGGCGTCTGATCAGATTCTACACTGTCTGTCACTCATCCAGCAGTTAATAAACACATCACAAGACTATACTGTATTTACTTGGACAAACAGCGTGGACCCATATCAGACACCACAAATGTGTCTTATCTTAATCTACGCTATTTGCCTAGGCGTGTTTGTCCGAATAATTTATTCGACATTATTTGTCACTCACCTAGCAGTATTTTGTACACCTCAGCAGGCAGTAAAAACGATGCATTCAAAATTTAGGACAAGTATGGTATGAGGATATGGTTACCGAATACTTAGGGTAAAGACTATAAGGTGGAAACTTAATTTAACTCTTTCGATGCCATGAGGATATGGTTATCGAATACTTAGAGTTAATACTATAAAGTGGAAACCTTTAACTCTTTCGATGCCACATTTCAGACTACGTTTGTTGTCTGCTTTGTTTAATTGTTGTTGTTGTTGTTGTTTTTCAAACTATCAACTTCAAAAGGGTTTATATGTAAAGTTGAAAGACTGAATGCCAAACAGCGTAGATCCTGATGAGACGGCTCATTATGAGCCGTCTCATCTTGATCTATGTTGTTTGCAAAAACCTATTATTATAGCCTGTCAAAGAAAGAGGTAAATGTTTAGTACAAGAATGGTATGATAAGTAAGGTATCTAAGTATTTAGAATAATTATTATATATTCAAGTAGTCCCCATCATGCATGCGAAAAGAGAAGTTTGAGTCCCATCTTTGCTGTATATGCGAACAGTAACGAGCCATAACAGCCAGCGCTCCATGTAGTCTGATCAGAGGTTTTTGATTTGTTCTGTACTTCAAAAGGATCCCTACTTCGGAATATTGTATTATCGTAGAAGCTATCATTAAGTGCTTGTATGTGGAGGCCGTAAAACGTCACCCCGTACTTCGATATATGCTGAATTAAATTGTCTGGCTAATTTATTATGTGAGAATAGAATTTTCGCACAAAGCTGCTAAGGGGAGTGAGGTATGTTGCGTATTTGCTTGTGGCCCTGGGACCAAAAATACAGGGATACTTAGGAATTCTTCAGTGACACAAACTCATTTTAAACCTGCTCTTGCTGAACTCGGATATACCCTGCATTTGCAAACAGTGTAGATCCAGATCAGTTGGCTTCTTCTGATCTGGAATTACACTGTTTGTCATTCAGTATGTTAATGTATATCAAAAATCTGGATCAAGTAATCTGATTGGCCGGAAATTTGAAGTGGGTGGGGCATCTTAATTTATTCAGCATGGCAAGGGTTAAGTATGGACCGCATCGTGTAAAATATGTCTTATGGGTATCTGCTCAGTTTTCCCAAGGAGTTCGCTGCCCGCTTACGGACTCATTGGATATTGTAGAATATGTTTATAGAAAGGCACATATCAGAATGTTTGGTCAGGCTGGGTGTTCTGGACCTTCACTGTCCGCATATGATGTCAAAGACATTTTTTACTGGTGTTTGGTGTCTCAAAAGTCACTAGTAACAGGATGTTGGTAGCATATTTTTGAAAAAAAAAAAAAAAAACAACAAGGTAATAATAGATTAGAATCAATTTGACCTGACCACCAGGCGGAGGATGCTATCAACATTTTTGTAAAACTACAAAGTAATAATAGGCTAGAATCAATTTGACCTGACTACCAGGAGGAAGATGCTAACAACAAGGTAATAATAGGCTAGAATCAATTTGACCTGACTACCAGGAGGAGGATACTAACAACAAGGTAATAATAGGCTAGAATCAATTTGACCTGGCTACCAGGCGGAGGATGCTATCAACATTTTTGTAAAACAACAAGGCCCGGTAATAATAGGCTAGAATCAATTTGACCTGACTACCAGGCGGAGGATGCTAACAACAAGGTGATAATAGGCTAGAATTAATTAGACCTGACTACCAGGCGCACTCTGTTACTAGTGATTATCGAGACACCAAATACCAATAAAATATGAAAAGCGCAAAGAGTAAAAGTTGCCTTTGTGGTCATATGCGGACAGTATAAAGATCCAGCCAAACAACACAACCTGAAATGGGCTTTTTTATACATCGATATATTCTACAATGCGAGTTTTTGTTATCAGAAATATAAAACATTAAAATTGGAGTACACGAGTAGATATATGACAATCCACACGTCACACTTTCTTATTATTATTACATATACATGTAGATATATCCAAGTAGACACAAGACGTTTATACGACGTAAAATGTCGCCATCCACGTCGATGACGCTGCATCGACGTGGATGGCGACATTGTCTCAACGTTGCGTGCCCGGTGGGATAGGAGAAATGAAAGGGATTTTTTCACAATTGAAAGTGCATAATTCATACATGTACTTCCCAGTTAACAGTCATAATACTTCAAAGTTCATACTTCACATTTCACAATTCATATGTCGCACTTCATAGTTCACACTTCACTTTTCAAACTGGGACGAATACGAAGTCTGTTTAAAAGGCTTTCCGGCTGGCTCTGAAAATCAGTAAATATAGTTTTACAGTAGTTTGTGAGAGCTGCGACAACTGTAGATATGAACTGTGAAAATTGAACCAAAAAGTAAGAACAGTGAGCTATGAAGTTAGAACTGTGCAATATAAGTGTGAATATGAACTATGAATTTTGAACTGTGAGGTATGACCTGTGATGTTTAACACATGAAGTATGAACAGTGAGCTATGAAGTGAGAATTGTGAAATATGAGGTGTGAATTATGAATTGTGAGGTATGAACCATGAACTGCGAAGTTTGAAACATGAAGTATGATCAGCGTACTATGAAGTTAGAACTGTGCAATATGAACTGTGAATTATGAACTGTGAGCTATGAACTATCAACTGTGAAGTTTGAAACATGAAGTATCAACAGTAAGGTATGAAGTGAGCAGTGTGAAATTTGAGCTGTGAATTATGAACTGTGAAGTATGAATTATGAACTGTGAAAGTTGAAACATGAAGTATGAAAAGTGAGCTATGAATTTAGAACTGTGCAATATGAACTGTGAATTATGAACTGCGAGGCATGAACTATGAACTGTGAAGTTTGAACATGAAGTCTGAACGGTAAGCTATGAAGTAAGAAATTTAAAATATGAGCTGTGAATTATGAGCTGTGAGGTATTAACTATGAACTGTGAAGTTGAAACATGAAATATGAAGTGAGAATTGTGAAATATGAACTGTGAATTATGAAATGTGAGGTATTAACTATGATATGTGAAGTGTGATTGTGAAGAGCGAAATGTATCTACTGTGGAGTGTAAATGTCACCACCGGCTTTCCGTTTTAACATGTTTTGCCTAATGGATTCTTCTGTCTATCTGTTTGGACAGGTTCCTCTCCAATTTAAGGATTGTCTGGTTTGTTTTAGTATTATCATTCATTATTGAACTTCTAACACTTCATGCGAACAGTGTATACCCTGATCAGACACCGCGTTCTGCTGCGTCTGATCTGGATCTACACTGTTTACCAAAATCTTTTATGGGACTCAAACATAAATGGGTTAAAGCAGCATACATACGATGACAGATATATGGCCATGATCTTGCCTGCTTTATGCGGAAGACTTTGGTCACTTAACAACCGGTATATTGCAATACTCTGTTACATTAACCCATTTATGCCTGGTGTCCCATAAAAAGGACATTAGCAAACAGTGTAGACCCAGATCAGACGCCACAGAACGCGGCGTCTGATCAAGGTCTACACTGATTGCATTAAGTACAGGAATTTCTATAAAATATGGTAATAATAAAAACTAAGCAGACACCCCTTATATTGGAAATGGACCGGTCCGAAGAGTGAAGATAGAAGAGTCCATTCGGCCTAAATGGGTTAATGTAGTCATGTGAATTGGGATTTGGTAAATTGTGTGAGTTAGTGCATTGTAATCTCGAATACCTAAATCAGGCGTCGTATGAATAAATTATAATCAGAAACACCATCCTAGAACGGTCAGTAGTAAATCCTATCGAGAGGGAGTTGAGGGATGGGGTGTGTGTGTGGTTGGGGAGGGGGGAGTGGAGGAGTGTTTAAATCAATTTTACAGGTATCAATTTATGTTTGTTCAAATCGAGAAATTAGTATTCCTCTATGTTGAAATTGTAAAATATCGCTTTTGAAAGTTATCGTTTAACATTGAAGATTTTTAGATTATTAAAATATTTGCTGTGACTTTAAGTTCCTTTTTCGATGTTGAAAATGTCTTACTCCATGACAGAATTGCTAAATTAACGTTTAGCTTGCTTGGTAAACTCACCATAATCTCCCCTACGCTATACGAGTAAATTGGAAGAGTCGAATTTAAGTTTTAATTATGTTAGGCTATGTGATTTAGATATTCCTAGAGAGAAAATAGCAAACAGTGGGAACCCTGATCAGCCACCAGATTCTACGACGTCTGATCTGGGTCTGCACTGTTTGCCAATTACTCTTTTGAGGACATCCACACTAAAATGGGATAGAAAAGCTGCACTCAGTCATATCAATGGAATAAACCCTGATCATGTGGTGCAAATTCTCAGACTGATCTATGGTCTCGGTAATCGCTGTTTGCAAATGCATTAAGGCATTATAAAAACACGCCTATTCAGATATATGGAAAATTTCACCTCCAAAAACTGAAAAATTTCAGATAAAAAACTCTGATATTTTTCATATTTCTGCTCATAACATAGATTGTGGGTACTCGTTAGAACCGCCTCGACGAGGCGGTTCTAATGAGTACCACAATCTATGTTTTGAGCAAAAATAAGAAAAATAATGTATATGCCTCTAAAACTCAATTTTACGGTATAAAAAGGGGGGGGGGGGGGCAAAATTATATAGGCATGTTTTCGTGATGAGACTGAATACACTTGGTAATTTTTACAAGGGAGATAACATTTCTGACTTCATGCTTACTTCAACACAAAGCGCATTGTCAAAAGGAGTCTATTCAAATAGAAGACACTTTGTAAATACTTGTGATAGAACTGCCCCCTTTCAACCTTTACCTGTCTATGGGCGTATTCAGCAGACAACAGATTGATGATATTTTTCTTATTTTTAATAGTAATGAGAATTGGCCTTTGTCTCGAGAGGAGACCTTTTACATGAAATGTCAAAATCTATTTTCTGGAAACAAACACGGAAGATAAGGAAACTGTTCGGGTTACTCAGAGTGCTAAGCGTTAACCATTTCTAGCGTCCCATAAAAGGGACATAGGCAAACAGTGCAGACCCAGATCAGACGCCACATAATGCGGCGTCTGATCAGGGTCTTCCCTGTTTGGTTAATAGATACAGCAAGTTCTGTAAAAATGTTTATGATAAATTAAAGCAGACACCCCTAAAATGATAAATGGGCCCATCCATTTTTAGGGTAGAAGAGTCCACCAGGCATAAATGCGGCGTCTGATCAGGGTCTTCCCTGTTTGGTTAATAGATACAGCAAGTTCTGTAAAAATGTTTATGATAAATTAAAGCAGACACCCCTAAAATGATAAATGGGCCCATCCATTTTTAGGGTAGAAGAGTCCACCAGGCATAAATGGGTTAAAGTGTATCATTTACCCTTCAAGCCGCGTTTTACAACTCGTTTTCTCTACTTTTTCAGCTAACAGTATTTGGCCAACTGAGGAATGATACATCACATTACCCGATAATATTAATCCCGACATCAAACAGGGGATCATCGGCAGTAAATGACATTATGAACTCTTCCAGACATACTACGAACCTACCAGCAAATCTTTCTACGACTGAAACTTCTTTTATAAATTTGACAACTGAAATGACTACTGCTGATTCCACAATGCTGGAAAATTTACTGAATACTAATAGTGAAAGTTTAAAATCCATAGAACCTACAACAGCGACTTCAACTACAGAGAAATCATTTAATTTGTCATTGACTCCAACAACAAGTAGTGTGATACAAACAACACCTGTAAGTACACAACTACCTGAAGTGACAACAAGTATATATAGAAATACATCAAACAGAATATCATTTGTGCCTTCTACAACCACTGTTTCTGAGAGACAGACAACTGTAACAACTGTTTCTGAGAGAACGACAACTACAAATGTTCCACAGTCTACAGCTGTTTCAGTAACGATTTCACAGGAGACAACCGATGCTACAAATGTTACAGAATTTAACCATACAGAACAATCAACACATCAGACTACTATTCTTGAAACTAACACAACAATGGAAGCTACTAAACTTGCACTGAAGCAAACTACAACAGATCCGTTCAATAACAAAAGTCCTTTTAACATACCCAGAATAACATATGAGTCCAGAAAAAACGAAAGTTACGAAAAGCAAACAAAACCTAATTCGACTGAGGACTTGTACGACGATGGGGACACTTTTTGGCCTGTCGCAATGGCTTTAACGATTGGTGTGCCAACAATCATCGTTCTTGCAGTAACAATAACAGTACTTTATAGAAGAAGAACGAATAAACGTAGAAGCTTGTTAGAAGTATATGGAGCTGATTATCAATCTATGTAACGCATTAATGTCCATTGGAATCGTCTAACCAAATTGGACATTTGGACTGGTCCGTCTCCATTATAAGAGATGTCTGGTTTATTATTACTATTATTATTATTATTATTATTATTATAAAATAATGTATGACTTCAATGTATTTAATGCAAAAAGTGTAGACCCTGATCAGACACCACCTTATGTCTTCTAATAGGGTCTAGACTGTTTGCTAATGTCCCTGTAATGAGACTTCTGGATGGGGAACCGCGGCGCTTGATTTTGTTGAAGTCCTGGTAATCGCTATATTCGGCGACAGTGGTAGGATGAGAGATGACACAACCATCATCTCTGGACCCCGGTAGCGGGCTAGGTTCCCTGGCAGCGTTGCATAGACTACCTCATCAGGTCTGTAGTGTGGGGAGTATTGGTGACTTCGGAGCGAAGTCAAGAGAAGAGTGACCAAGTCCCCTTAATGTAATTCAACGCTTATCCAGGTCCGTAGGGGAGCTGTGTTCTGTGACTGGCAGTTCGTGGATCTCTTCATAATCATTATGAAAATACGGCTATTCAAATATATAGAAAATTTCACCTCCAAAAACTGAAAATTTTCAGATAAAAGACTGATATTTTTCATATTTTTGCTCAAAACATAGATTGTGAAGTATCTACTGTGGAGTGTAAATGTCACCACATAGATTGTGGATTCTCGTTAGAACCGCCTCGGCGAGGCGGTTCTAACGAGTATCCACAATCTATGTTTTTGAGCAAAAATAAGAAAAATAATGCACACCCCTGTAAAGCCCAGTTATACTACATATCAAAATTATTTAGGCATGTTTTCGTGATGTTTACATATAGAATTATCGGCGTATTGTAATACCTAAAACATAGTTCCAGATAAGAGGGTGTGGGGTGGGGTGGGGACGGGGATCCACATAATATTTTCTTATTTTCCCACAAAAACATATGTTGTGGTACTCGGTATAAGCACCGTCCTAATATTTCTCCATGAAAAGATATTTTGGGTACACATTAGAATCGCCTCGGCGAGACACTTCTTATGAGTACCACAACACGTTTTCATGGAGAAAAAAAAATACCAATTCTTATCGTTTGAATAAAACTCCTTATCTGAAACTATGTAAAGTGTAAGCGCTGTACTGCGGGAATTTGCGAAGTTTAATCTTATAAGTTAGACTTATATAATTTTTATGCCCCGCCACAAAAAAGTATGTTAAACCGTACGAAATTTTGAGTGTTCGTCCGTCAGTCCCTCCGTACGTCAGCGCCTCCATCATTCGTGTCCGCTCCATTACTCTGACACCGTCAGAGATATTTTCACTAAACTTCACGCAAATTTAAAGCACTATGAGATGACGTGCAGATTACATGAACCGTAACTCTGTTTTGCCTACTTTTGCCTACTTTTGGAGTTACTGGCCTTTGAACGTTGAACATGTCCATTCCTTTCATGTACTCGTGTCCACTCTGTAAGTTGAAAACCGTTCGAGATATTTTCACGAAACTTCACACAAAAGTAAAACACTATAAGACGACGTGCAGAACACATGAACCGTAACTATGGTTTGCCCATGTTTTGAGTTATTGCCCTTTGAACATTGAACATAGCCATTTCTACAATGTACTCGTGTCTGCTCTGCAAGTTAAAAACCGTTCGAGATATTTTAATGAAACTTCTCACAAATGTAAAGTATTATACGATAACGTGTAGAACACAAAAACCGTAACTGTGGCTGACCTACTTTTGGATGTTCGGCCCTTTCAGCATAGTAGATATTGAAAGTAGCCATTTCTACTATGTACTCGTGTCCGCTCTGTTAGTTGAAAGCCTTTCCAGGTTTTTTATGAAACTTCACACAAATGTAAAGCATTATGAGACAAGGTGCAGAACACAAGAACGGTAACTCTGGTTAACCTACTTTTGGAGTTATGGCCCTTTGAACTTTGAAAATAGTGATTTCTGTAATATTTTTGTGTCCACTCTGTAACTTGAAAACTGTTCGAGATATTTTCTTGAAACTTTGTGCAAATGTATATCATCATAATACAATTTGCAAAACACAAGAACCGTAACTCTGACTGATATGCTTTTGGATTTTCCCCCCTTTGAACATAGTCAATAGGGATCCAAGTCATATATGTTTGCCCTTTCTATAACTTGAAAACGGTTTCGGAGATTTCCTTGAAGCCTTACAAAAATGTAAGAGGACATAACATGTAGAACACGTTTTATTTTTGACAGAGTTATAGCACTTGCTTAATGTAAATGCAGTGGCGGGGCATGGTGCAGTGCTTGCAGCGCTTTTATTGATGTCGTAAGATTTTTTCTATCATCACGTACTAAATTTTAGGAAACCGATGCTACATGTAATATTATCTCTTTTCATTGTTGTTTAACCTATTTTAGACTGAGTAACCCCCGTCCCATCCCCCACCACCACCTTCCGCACCCCCATACACATACGATATATTTGAAGAATTTCGATTTTAGATATGTCAGGCTATGTCATGTCATTTAGATATTTCAAAGAAAATAGCTTAACTATTTGGAAACAGTGAAGACCCTATCAGACGCCACATTCTGCGGCTGTCTGATCTGGGTCTGCACTGTTTACCAATTACCATTCCGGGGATCTCCAGACTAAAATGAGTTACAGAAACCTGTGACCTTTTTCCATGGAACAAAATTTTCAAGTTATGCATATTTCCAAATAGGTTAAGAATATAAAAATGTTGTCTAAGTGTATGCATCTCAAAGATTTAGAAGATCTAGCGGTTTCTGGCAACTATACCAAAAAGTCACCTTTCTGCTCTTTATCATTTTTTTCTTCTCATGATTAGTCATACAATAATAGCCAACATAAATACAACAAAACATGCATTTGTTTTTTGTTGTTTTTTTTTTGTTTTTTTTTTTTTCTGTTTTTTATTTTTTTTTCTCCCTAATAAACATCCCTCTATTAACTCTTATATTTATTAACGTGTACTTAGCAACTTGGGTATAAATTTTAGCTGCAGATATTTATTTATTTTTTATTTATTATTATTATTATTATTCTTTTTTTTTTTTTTTTTTTTTTTTTTGTATTTTTCATTTTTCTGAGAACATAAGCTTTGTTTGTATCATGTGCATCGTGTTAGGCGTTTGTTTTGTCATTATTTATTCGTCATCTCGCCTTCTTTTGGTTCCTCGGGAAGGCTGTGTTTCTTGAGTGTGGCATTTCCTGGGTATCTTCTCTTATATTTTGACCATTCATGCAAATTGTCTCTTTAGGAGACAACCTGCATTGCATGAAACACCAAAAACTATTTTCTGAGACAAATGAGAAAAGTATCATCAGTTTGTCGTCTATTGGGATTTGTCCCTAGAGTGGTGTAGGTTGTTTCTATACAAAAATAACAACACATTTTTTTTTCGTATCAGTATTGTTCATATTGTTCGTATACCCGATTCATTCCACAACCGAAACATAACTGAATCTTTGTCCTGCTGAATCCGGATATATCCTGCCTATACGAACAGTGTAGATCCAGATCAGCTGGCTTCTTTAGAAGCCAACTGATCTGGATCTGCACTGTTTGTCATTCAGTAAATGAATATTTATCAGCAACCTGGATCAAGTAATCTGATTGGCTGACAATTACAGATGGGCGTGGCATCTTAATTTATTTAGCATGACAAGGGTTAAGGGGTACTGAGACACTTTTAATACATCTAAATTCTTTTTACCTCCATCCTGAAAAGATGGGAGCAAATTCTTTCCTTTTAGAGTAGGGCCTTAAGCCTTATCTTACCCCTAGTCCTGCTGAATCCGGATATGTCCTGCCTTCGCAAACAGTGTAGATCCAGATCAGTTGGCTTCTGAAGAAGCCAACTGATCTGGATCTGCACTGTGTGCCATTAAGTATATGAATACTTATCAACAAGTATTCTGATTGGCTGAAAATTAGAAATGGGCGTGGCATCTTAATTTATTCAGCAGGACAAGGGTTAAGAAGATTACTGTTCCGGAAAGTATACAGGAAGACAAAAAAGTTGTCTCCTTTGTAAACAATGACGGAAACACTACCACGTGTATCCGGTCCCCTTAACCCTTGTCATGCTGAATCAATTAAGATGCCAGACCCACGCCTTATTTTCAGCCAACCACATTACTTAATTCATATTGCTGATACAAATTCACATACTTAATGACAAACAGTGTAGATCCAGATCAGATGTTTCCTTCAGAAACCATCTGATCTGGATCTACACCGTTTGCAAAGGCAGGGAATATCCGGGTTCAGCAGGACTAGGATTCATTAACATAAGAAAACACAGACGTCAACTGGCACATTGCTATCCAAAAGCAGAACATGAACTTTTTAGACTTTAGATGAAGTATCTTCAAAAAATCCTTTTTTTTTTTTTTTTTGCAGTAAGTCTATGTTTTGGGCACTCGTTAGGTGTCGCCATTCTCCTAAGTACCCATTCAAACTGACATACCTTAAACTGAACTATAGTCCAAATAAATTACCATCTTCTCAGAAATAATGTTTCGTGCTGATAAGGGGAGTTAATACACTTTTAGGGATGTATTGTAATAAGGTTTATAATGTGTCCTGGTTCTTATTATCCGGTTATTATCCGTATTATAGACAACTCTCTTTATACCGACATTCGATACAACGACAAAATTCGTTATAATGACAATTTGACTGTCACGAAACCTTCGCTTAAGAGGTAACAATTATATTCTGTAGTCATAAATTATGCAAGAATATTGTATTTATTGCTTTAAAGAAACATATGTCTTGGATGTTTGTTTGAATCGCCTTATTGAGGCGATTCTAACAAACATCCAAAACATATGAGGAAATAAAAACAAAACAAGACTTTTCTTTCATGTCAATCTGCTCATTAAGTATTCTGTACAACAGCAAATTTATGTAAATGGCAACGTCTTTGGGAACAATTGCTGTCGTTGTAACGAGGGTTCACTCTACTATGAAATTATGGAAACCGTCTAAACTGCAACTTTGTATTTTCCACTTCCTCTGATGTCATGCTTCACTTTGAGAGAATAAATTACTTTTGACTTTTACTTGACTTGTAACTCTGTCAAAATTGTTTTGCCATCTTCTAAAACGAGGTCTATTCTGAAAGAAATGAATTTGCACCCTATATTCTTTCCTAATTGATTAGACCCCATTTCAGAAGGAGTTTGGTGTGTAGGATATAAAACAGGAAGTTACAAAAGTTGTCTTCCTTGTACAATGGCAGAAAATAAACCTTGTATATCCAATCCCCTAAATACCACAATATAGCATCTGATAATGTCCAGAAGATGAGCTCTTTTTTTTCACGCTGTCATTTGCTCATTTTATTACATAATCTATTTCGTTAACTTCTGTAAAATTGTGTCTGGCAATGTCTTGCTGAGATGACACTCGTTTCCCATCCTCTATAGCTACACCTCTGTTAGATCCTGGAAAAGATTTACCCTAAGTATTTACTTTAAGAATTCGGACAGACAAGCCTGAATAAACAGTTTAAACCCAGATCAGATGCTGCAGTTGTAAAATCGGCCGCTCCATACGAAAAAACATGTCTTCGAGATGGTACGGGCAGCGAAGGCCCAGATCAGCCTGCGCATCCACGCAGTTTGATCAGGACCTTCCCTGTCCGCGAACAAAATCTTTCAAAACGAGTTTCTTTAAAGTATTAAAATATTCTTGCATAATTTGTGACAAGTTGTTACTTTACTTCTTAAGCGAAGGTTTCGTGACAGTCAGTTTGTGATTATAATGAACTTTGTCGTTGTCATTACGAAAACATACCTATCCAAATATACTGAAAATTTTACCACCAAAAAAATGAAAATTTTCAGATAAAAGATTCTGATATTTTTCATATTTCTGCTCAAAATATAGATTGTGGGTACTCGTTAGAACCGCCTCGGCGAGGCGGTTTTAACGAGTACCCACAATCTATGTTTTTGAACAGAAATAAGAAAAATAATGTATACCCCTGTAAACCCCAGTTTTACTACATAAAACTGGGGTATAAGGGGTTCAAAATTATATAGACGTGTTTTCGTGATGTATTGAGTGTCGGTGCGTATAAAAAAGGTTGTTGTATACGAATGGATAGAAAAAGGCCGGATGATACTTTGATACTGAATATGCTAATTTTGCGCATGATCGAATCCATCTTTTTCGCTCGGCGCGTCCCAAATGGACTTGTTCAAATTTCAGTATCAGTAAAGTTAGGAATCAAGGTGTCCGAATACTTGGTACAAATACGGTAACTCCTGACAACACTTATCCTAATATATGAACAGGTCACTTTTACTGCAACGTGCAGATTTGTCTAAAAAATACCGAATTAGTGGAAAACAGTGTAGATATATACATGTACATTTACAGAATTTGTACATTGACATGTTAAGTACCGTAATGTTAGCGTATTCGTTATATAATACTAGAAACGTTTTCTAGGTCCATATAGACAGGTGAAAAGTTTCATACGGGGAATACTGAAATTTCAATGCATAACATTTGAGTATAACCGTGTCTACTAAAAGCTGTGCTTTAACAGACATTACTTCACATATATCAAACTTTTTATATTTCATTTTATATACCTTGTAAATTCCGCAGTCTCTTTCTCTGTTTTCTCGATGGTTTACTCTTATTATTTCCTTTCCGTCTCGTTTTCCTAGAATGTGGCGTTCCTGTAACAAAATTTAGAGCTTGTACAAAAGAAAGAACTTCAATGTTATTCTAATAGGGTAGGGTATGCGTTATTTTTATGAGCATTAAATGGGACACAAAGTGTGAAAATGAACTTAACTGTGACGTGCACCATCATTATGAAAATATGCCTATTCAAATATACTGCAAATTTTACCACCAAAAAAACAAATGAAAATTTTCAGATAAAAATTCTTATATTTTTCATACTTCTATTACAAACATATATTGTGGGTAATCGTTAGAACCGCCTCGCCGAGGCGGTTCTAACGAGTACCCACTATCTATGTTTTGAGCAGAAATAAGAAAAATAATGCATACCCCTGTAAACCCCAGTTTTACTATATAAAAGTGGGGTTTAAAGGGGTCAAAATTATATTGGCATGTTTTCGTGATGACAAAGACTCGCGCCAGTCTGTGCATCCACGTAGTCTGATCCGACTCTTCACCGCTGGCCGATCAGTGGACTCAATGATCCACAAATTAAATATAGAGATACTCTTACAAGGCCACAATCGCGGAATTCTATTGGTGGACAGCGAATAATGGTAGAGACGATGTCCAGGAAGAGCCACAATCGTAGAACATAGCCAACCAATAGGAGAAAGCAGACAGTTAACTCCCTTGATTACTTTCTGTAAATAACCAGGTCCAATTACAGTCGACTCTTGTTCTCGACCTCGCTTATCTCGAATAACCGCTTATCTCGAAGTGAAAATCTGGTCCCTGTTTAAAGATGAAAATCTAACAACAGGTATCAAAATATTATGGAAAAGAGAAATTGCTCCAGCAATTTCTCCTCTTTTCCACAATATTTCCAATATATCTCTTAACTTCAGGAGTTGTGGTTGTTCGATTTATTGATTTCCGCAATTCCGCAAATCTGATATGTCGAGGTACGGATATCTCGAAGTATTCCAGAGAGTCCCTTGGACTTCGAGATAACGAGAGTCGACTGTAATTGGAATCCTCTGCTTTTATCATTAGTGTTTCCATTAAGTATCACTTCCTTTTCCTTAATAAATCTAATTTTAACAAGGTCATATGCCAATATAGCTTCCAAAATATTTAAAAGAAACATTTTCTGTGCAATGAAATATATAGTGTTAATTAATCTTCCATGTGGAAATGTAAAGTTAAGAATTTGTTAAATTCCACTGATGACCTATGATAAAAGCAGAGGATTCCAATTAGAAGGACCTGGTTAGTATTTGGTCTACCTTGGACTTTACCTGTCAAGGGAGATAATAGAAATACTGCTGCTATCTCTCATTACACCAAGAGCAAACAAAGTACGACAGGCAGAACACATGTTACAAAGCAATGAAAGGCAAAGTAAAAGAGATGATCACAGTACCAGGAAGGACCCACTAAAAACAACAAGAAGACAACACACAGGATAAAAGATTAAGAAAACACAGTCTTTTCAAAAGCACGCCTATTCAAATATATAGAAAGTTTCACCTCCAAAAACTGAAAATTTTCAGATAAAAAACTCTGATATTTTTTATTTTTCTGCTAAAAACATAGATTGTGGGTACTCGTTAGAACCGCCTCTGTGAGGCGGTTCTAACGAATACCCACAATCTATGTTTATGAGCAAAAATAAGAAAAATAATATATAGCCCTGTAAAGCCCAGTTTTACTACATAAAAAGTGGGGTTTAAGGGTGTCAAAATTATATAGGCGTGTTTTCGTCATGAGCGAGGAGCCATAAGGCCTCTCTAAGAATGATAAATACTGTAACCGCCGCCTTAGAATGGTCATTAGTGAAAACAATTCCATGGTTTTAAATCTATTATATTAGTGCCAAATCTTCATCCTAGGTTCACATGTTAAAAAAAATACAAAATAATTGCTCGATGCGCAGAGATGCTCCACTACTCCATCAATGAAACGCGCGGATACACAGACTGATCTGACACTTCGCCGGGCACACATGTCACAAAGTAAAGTTTCTGAAGTTAACAGTTCAATATGCCGAACCCACAGAAAAAAAAACAATGCATTTCATATGCGATCATATGCAAGAAAAAATAATCTATCATGTTGTTAGATAGACACAGACATAAACATAGACATAGAAATTTTATTTAAAGTCGAATAGTGTTAACAATGTAACATAAGCCCAGTAGGGCTTTTACTTCGATAAACATAGTGTGTAACAACAATAGGTTTTAAATATATCACAGCATACAAGCATAAGAATACACAGACTACTAAGCACATAAACATATAAAGAGTCCAATATCACAGAGAATAAGTAGCATTAGAAGTATACAAACAAACATTTACATTAAGACATTTATACTAAGAATTTTAGTGAAAATTATAAAAGAAAACATGAAAAATATTTCAAATAAAAGAATAAATTTACAATTTGAGTACAGTCGACTCTCATTATCTCGACCTCGCTTATCTCGAAGTAAAATTCTTGCCCCTGTTTTAACATGGAAGTCTAACAGCAGGTTACAAAATATTGTGGAAAAGAGGAGAAATTGCTCCTGAGGAGCAATTTCTCCTCTTTTCCACAATATTTTATATATCTCTAATTTCAGGCGTCAAATTACATATTCATTTATAAAATATGTTTGTTCAATTTATTTTTTCCTCAATTCTGCAAATCTGATATGTCGAGCTACGGATATCTCGAAGTATTTCAGAGAGTCCCTTGGACTTCGAGAAAACGAGAGTCGACTGTACTAAGTAGTATAAGCACATATAATATGACAGTATGGCCTGAACAACAATAAGTGATGCCTATTAACATTCAGATGTCCTAAAAATGTAGCAAAAAGAACCCGACAGAAAAAAAACCTTTGCGCGGAAAAGGAATCAGCGAAAAAAAGGATTGCAAGGTAAAGTGTGAGAACGAATGGCCGAGCTGAAGCACAAAGTAAATGCAAAAATGTATCTATAGACATGAAACTGCGCAGGCTGTTCGCACTGTCTCATCAGAGTCTTTACTGGTCGCACTGTGGATATATAGCCAAGGATTCAAGACTTCTACTGGCGGACAGCGAAGACTGATCAGACCGCTCGGATGCGCAGGCTGATCTGAATTTTCGCTGAGCACATATACAGGAAGGTTCAGTTTCTTACGTTGCGGATCGAATTATTACATTTTCAAATGCTTGTACCTTTTTTAATTATTTTGCTGTTTGTGTCTACTTGTCTTGCACCAGTATCGTTTCTCTCTTTCTGTTTCTGTTTTCTTCGAAGATGTTTTCGTCTGTCTTTTCGTCTAGATTTCGAAGATCGAGATGACCCTGGTAAAAACACATTTTACAACGGCTGAATAAGAATTTGTATTTGGTAAAAATTCTGGGATAACTTTTTTTTATTTCTCAATGAACATAATGTTCAGAAGGGATTTTGTACTCACATTATTAAACTTTCTGAACTTGCAGACAAACTCAGATGTCTTGCACATGTTGATGACTTTATTTAAAGTATTCAATTTCGTTGGATTAAAAATGAATTAGCACAACTTCAAACCACACCGTAAAACTAGATATGTGTGTTTGTAAAACACTATGTCCCCAATCATATGCTTGCCCCTAAAGGTGTGACAAGCATCTCCTACTTAAACAAATCTTATCATGTTATGTTGAAATTCCAATTCCTTATCCTTATGTTCATTTCTTTTCATAACATAACACCTAAGGTTCAGTTGACATCAGAACCCACACACTGAGTCAGAAATATTCCCAAGTAACAATACAGTGCTGACTTGTATGCTACTATCTGGGCACTTTGTAGGCATTGTGGGTCAGGCCCTAGTGCACCAGATGGGAAGATACCAACTCAGCCGAACCCATAATGCTTCGTGGGGACAAAGACACTTCCTAGCATGGATTTGCACAGCTCCTTATTACAGTACTAAGTTGGTCTAATGGCACATCCATATCCTTTGCAAACTTCCATCATATCATAATAAATCTATAAAGCCCCCATACTCATACACTTGTTTACAAGGTTACACTAATCCCTAAGATCAAAAGGGGTATAAATTCCATCAAGTTGAAACGGTTCTCTAGACAGTTTGATCACAAGGTTGTAAAAAACAAACTTTAACTTCTGTTCTATGCCGCTGTAAGTCCAACTCCATCTAAAATTTATAGAACAGACTCAAAATTCAATAAGGTTATTTACTCATCATCTCCAAACTGCATACTAAATGTCAAGACCCTAGCTTTAACATTTTTTGAGATGCTGGCAATGTCAAAATGCCCAGAACTTCAAAGGGCCATAAATCTGTCAATTTTACATGGATTCATCTCAAAATTTAATCAGATAATCTACACATCATCTCTAATTCACACATTGAACTTCTAGACCCTAGCTGAAATACTTTTTGAGGTATTTTTCTACGGTCAAAATGCCCAGAACCGCAAAGGGCCATAACTACGTGGTTTATATGGAATTCCCTCACTCTAATCAGGTAATCTACACAGGTCATCTCCAATCAGCATATTACATTTCAAGACTCTAGTTTACATGCTCTCAGAGATATCCTGCTGATAAGATCAAAATGCCCAAAACTATAAAGGGCAATAATTCTGTCATTTTTTTTTTACGAAATTCCCTCAAAATCTAAACAGATAATGTACACAACATACACAATCCACATACTAAATTTCAAGACTAAGACCCCAAGTTAAATACTGTTTGAGATATCTTGTCGACAAGGTAAAAATGTCAAGAAACGCAAAGGGCCATAACTACGTCAATTCTTACGGGAATTCTCTCAAAATCTAATCAGATAATTTGCATATCATTCCCAATCAGCAAATTAAATATAAAAAAAAGTAAGAGAAAAGTCCAGGGAGTGCCACAATCACAAACCGCAGCCCTTCCCAGACCCCAAGAGGAAGAGGAAACCGACAAATCTAAACAAGCACAAACCGAACAAACGTACGAAAAGCATTAAGATTAGCTATCTCTTCCCTAAGCGAGGTAATCGCAATACTAAAAGGACTGAAAAACACAAGAACAAAATGACATACAACAAATCGCCTCGTAGAATAAACCACAAAGCAACAAGGAGTAAGACTAACACCGGGACCACCGCCTTAGAACGGTCGTAGAGCAAACCACCGTTGGGGGGTGGGGTTAAAGCTTAAATACTGTTAGAGATATCCTGCTGACAAGGTCAAAATATCCAGAACTGCAAAGGTCCATAAGTACGTCAATTTATCGCGGAATTCCCTCAAAATCTAATCAGGTAATCCCAGTCAGCATTTAAAATTTCAACACCCAGCTTAAATACTTTTTGAGACATCTTTCTGACGAAGTCAAAGTGCCCAGAACTACAAAGGGCTATAACTACGTCAATGTTCAGGGAATTCCCTCAAAACCTAATTAGATAATTTATACATCATCCCCAATCAGCAAATAAAATTTCAAGATCATAGCTTGAAAACGTTTAAGATATCTTGCTGACAAGGTCAAAATGCCCAGAACTGCAAAGGGTCATAACTACGTTAATTTTTCACGGAATTCCCTCAAAATCTCATCAGATAATATATATATATATCATTCCAAATCACTATATTGAATTTCAAGACCCTAGCTTAAATACTTTTTGAGATACTTTGCTGACAAGATTTAATTCTGATTTTTTTCAAAGGGGCATAACTCTGAAAGTACAAATATGCCAGACAAGAAGAAAATACGGGTCCGCTATTTTTTCATGGGAAACCCATATATAAAAATTCAAAACCCTAGCAAACAGGGTTCTTAAGATATGGTATGCACAAAAAGGCGTGACGATCGGACGAACGAATGCAAAGTAATATACACCACCAATTTCATTCGAAATTGGGGACATATAAAAATACTTAGTAACATAAACTTTGCCTGGTAGCGTTAAAAATCTAGATACATACATACGTGGTTCGTGCAAAAAGTTCTGTCACTAATAGGCTTCTTTTGTTTTATCCCAGGTATATTTTAAACTGCTTCACTGCACTTGAATAGCTAACGATACCCGTTTATTTCGTGCAAATTGCTTTCCAACTGACCGAGTTATTTCAAATTGAAATAGATGCAGTCATATACACTGACCAATTTACTTGTTATATTGGAACATGGACCAGAAGACTGAAATTCGTAGCTATATCAAATGCCGCATTAGGCTTAATATAGATTCAAAGCAGATATTTAATGAATTGTGTGGTACATATGGACCTCAGACCATTTCAATGCGCACAGTTTTTAGGTGGGTTAAAGCTTTTAAAGCTGGGAAATTTTCTGTTGAAGATAATACCCGTCCTGGAAGGCCTAAAACCTCTGTTACCAAGGCTAACATTGCTGCTGTAAAGATTGTGGTCGAACAGGATGCGCGATTGTTTGTCAAAGTTATAGCTAGTTGTACTGGCATATCAGAAGGCAGTGTGCAAACAATTCTGAAAAAGCGTTTGGACCTGAGAAAGGTTTGCGCTAGGTGGGTACCTCATTTGCTCACTGAGGAGCAAAAGACACAACGCCTTAAATGTGCCCGGGAACTTTTGAAACTATACAAAGGCTGTAATTTCTAACTTGCTAACAGGTGATGAAATCTGGGTGCATGTTTGAGCCACAAAGAAGGGCTGATAATAAGCGATGGAAGCGAAAAGATAAAAAACGCCCATGTCTTGCCAAGAAAACCATAAGTTCGAAAAAAATGTTGTACGCAATTTTCTTTAATTCAAGTGGGCCAGTCGTTCAAGTGCCTTGTCCATCTAGTCTTACAGTCACTGGCCGATTCTACAAGAATTCTGTACTGAAGAAAGTGAAAGAGTTTTACAATAAGAAACGACCAAGCAAAGGATGGTCAGGAGTCCACCTTCTACATGACAATGCCTCCTCTCATAAGTGTGAGGCTGTTAAGTCGTTTTTGGCTTCTGAAAAGGTGAAAGTTTTAAACCATCCACCTTATTCACCTGACCTGAGTCCCTGTGACTTCTTTTTATTTCCAAGGCTTAAGAAAATGCTTTCTGGAAATAAGTATAGGTCTAGAAGTTCTCTTGGCAGCGCTATTTACCAGTGTCTCCAACAGATACTAAAATAAGACTATTTATCTGTTTTTTGCGACTGGGTAAAAAGGTTATAAAAAGTAAAGTAAAGGGGGAATACTTTGAAGGTTTGTAATAAAAATATGTTTGATAAACCGTAGCTCTGAAGTAATCCGAACCCAGTGACAAAACTTTTTGCAGGGCCCTCGTACAACTTGATGTGTTCGAATTTTCAGGCATCCGTTTAGATTAGTAGCAGTCTGGTTTTCTTGATCATTTCAGATGTTTGAAATACCAGCAGTTTTGACTAATACAACGTTTTAACAAAACCTTTACCATATTAAGCATGTCTCTCCTGAAATCGTCATAAATGTATAGTGAATATTGGGTTATAAAATACATAAATAGGAATGGATATGCTTTCAAGGGAGACAACTTTGTACAGTGTTTAGTCTACCCTGAAAAGATATAATTTACCCCTTTCTGAAAAATGGGTCTAAAAGGACAGAATTTACTCCCAAGACGAGCAAATTCTGACCTTTTAGAGCTGAACCCTTTTCAGAGATGTCTTGGTGATTTATAAAGCCAAACAGGAAACAACAAAAGTTTTCTCATTTGTAAAATATGGCGTAAAATTCAAGAAGTGTATCCTTAAGACAAATTAGTGCATTATAAAAGACTGACAGAAATAACAAAAACCAATTATCGGAATTCAGGCTTATCCATGTTTCCACTATATATTATAGGCGAACAGTGGGTTCATTTTACTCTACAGTAGCTGGTGTTGTGCCGTGAAGCGGCCGAACAAAGTCTCCCCGTACATCATCATAGTGCAGGTTATATTTTATTTCCTTTGGAATCATTTAGCCCATCCCGGTTATTTTGAAAATCTAATACCGCTTAATCCGGCGCTAGAGTTGGGTTGGGGTGGGGGAGGGCGTATGCAGCCTCACAAACTACAGTGCTGAAGAGACTCAATCAAACCAAGTCTCCTATTTTTGTGATTTTGTGTGTTCTTTGTTTCCAAAGGCAATCCTTTTTGACTTTTATTCTACATTACAAAATCTGTTTACGTAATACTTCCAACTAAACAGGCTTGCGCTTATTTAGCGCAATTTGATTGGCTAAGAGCGTTTTAGTTTAAACATATTTAAGAGCGTTTTGAAAACAGTACTTTACTTTGATAAATCCACTGAACAGGAATCTCGGAATTATTTTCTTCACTTGATTTTACCAATATTTTATAGGTAAATATGACCTAGTTGGAATTATAAGAAATGGATTTTATTTTGTTGATTTTATCGATGTGTAAACGCCGACGATTAAGTCATTCGGGCTTAATTCTTGAGTTAATTCCCAGCAACACACAACGTCGCAACAACGTCGTTACAACGTCGCTGCAACGTTGTGACGTTGCAGCGACGTTGTAACGGAGTTGTGGCGATGTTGTGTGTTTGCTGGTATGCCAGTGTTGACACATCGATATAATCGACAAAAATAAAATTCATTCCTATAATGCTCCTGATTTTGACACTGTTATATGAAATACCTTTGCATACTCCAGCTCTTCGAGTCTTGATGACCACGCCTCGTTCACATGACGCTTTCTGCATCTGACAGTAGCTGGAATACGTTTTTCCGTCCGTCCCGCAAATAGGTATATAGATATTGGACTTGCATATATTCGTACAGTCCGTGCATGTTGGTGTCCCGGTTTCACGGTCCAATAAACACTTCTTGTTACTGGCACAATAAATATTGCTACATGCATGGTTTTCTGAAAACAATTAAGGGGAACTTTCAAGTGAAACAACTCCGTCAAAATTATTTGCTCTCTTCTGAAAATGGGTCTGTTCTAAAAGGAAAGAATTTCTTGAACAAATATTTCCTTTTAGAGTGGACTTCTTTTCAGAAGGGAATTGGTGTACAAGAATGCAATCAGGAAGTCATAAAAGTTGTCTCTCTTGTCAAAAATGAAGGAAAATCTACCCAGTGTGTCAGTTTACCTTCCTCATCACGCCAGAAAACGCACAGGCTGAGAAAGGCACATTTTTAATCTTCAAAGTAACGTATCATGTAAGCGACCGATGTAGACCGTATCGGACTTCACGCATGCGCAGACTGGTTGTCTACGTCGGTCGCATATATTGTATTTTTCTTAAATATTCGGTCACATGAACCTTTTACAAACTTTTAAAATGTGAACATATTCATTACAACGCCTGTGGATGTGTTTTAAACCTACCAGACAAGTGCAGGCAAACAGTGTAGACCATGGTCAGACGCCGCATTCTGTGGTGCCTGATCTTAGTGTACACTGGTTTGCTCAGACCAATCTGACTGAATACTTAGAGTAAGTACCCAGTCAGCATTCTACGTAAATCTATATCGGGCCGTCATCGGCCCGTCAGGGTAGCTGACGGGCCGATGACGGCCCGATGTAGATTTACGTAGAATGCTAGCTGGGATAAGGTATCATAACGTCATTGTTCATGTGTGTGTGGGGGGTGGACAGGATGTGAATGGTGGCGACTGGATGCTCATTTGTGTCATAAAATCAAGTTACTCTTGTAACAGTTCAGTGCATGACATAGACAATAGCGAACGGTTTTCCACGGGTGAACAATACGTCATTCGTTTGTCCGAAACTTGCAACGGTTTATGAAGTTTGTCATATCAGATACAAAAGCATGGGGATGAAAGCTGTCACATTTGTTGTCTGCAATGCGTAAAATAACAGTTAAACTTTCGGACAAACAAAGCTATTTATAGTTCAGTACCTATAAAGAATCATTCCCTATTGACGCCAAAGTGATGTCATATATGAGCTCGCCATCTGATCAAATGCTTGGTTGCCTGCTTAAGTTACAAAATCACTGGATACTGTAAATAGATTGATGAATACAGACTGCGCAGATGTACAGTTTGATCTTGGCAGTCGCTGTTCGCATCTAACATCGGGGCCCTATTTGTACCTAACCTATCGATAACATTTCCATAGCACGAGCAATGCAATATTCATGAACAGGCTGCAGCCACTCAAATAGAAACTCCCTCTCTCTCTCTCTCCCTCTCTCCCTCTCTCTCTGGGTTCGTGCGTGTGAAGCAGCAGTCTAAACCCTTGCTGAAACGCAATTTTATATGCACTGGTGCTGGCTCGTACGGGTTGTTAGGTTGATGCGTAGGTATACGCCCATTTACCCAGTCAGCATTCTACGTAAATCTATATCGGGCCGTCATCGGCCCGTCAGGGTAGCTGACGGGCCGATGACGGCCCGATGTAGATTTACGTAGAATGCTAGCTGGGTATAGTACATCAGCGGAATATTAAAGGAAAAAGCATGACCAGTGGAGCAGTTTAATGATTACTTACTGACACATGGTCCCCTGTATGCAACTTTAATACTTCTTCCTATTCGACATATGGCAGCCTTTAAATCACAAGTATTGTTATAACTCCGACCATCGGAGCCACAAATATAGTTCTTAGAGTTGTCGGGTATATTGTATGGACATTTATCATAGCATGACACACAGTGAGGAATACCATTCTGATCTTGTATACAATGGTTACCATGGAAACATTCTACCCGTTTACAGGATTCTGAAAAATAAGCACAAGAAGGTTTGTTTGTCAATGGTGTGGCCAGAACGGAATTGTTTTTACGCACACCCGGGAAAACTCTTGAAACAATTTTCCCAGTAATGCTTCTAAAATAGGGGCTACTCTCAAAAGCTCCATATTCCTCAAAATAGACATTTTATTATCCAAAAAAAGGTTTAATAAATCGATATATGGTATTCATACAATCATAAAATATGGCACCTGTAAACTTTCAGTTGGTCTCTCGTTCTTGAACTGGATCAAAAATTAAATGATTTTCATCGTATTTCTAAATAAATGGCCAATATTAACTCAGAGATATGATAAAAAACATCATTTCATTTTTTATCCCGTTCCAAAACGAGAGACTAACTGTAATTTTACAGGCCGTCAGATGCCGCACTTTATGATCGTATCAATACCATATATCAATTTATTAAACTTTTCTTGGGTATAAATGTCTATTTTTTGAGGAATATGGAGCCTTTAAAGGAAAGAAATCTTTCCTTTAACTCTTTCACTGTAATAGCCGATAATAATAGGCTTTTGCAAAGAGCGAAGATCCAGATGAGACGGCTCATAAGAGCCGTCTCATCTGGATCTACGCTGTTTGGCATTCAGTCTTTCAACTTTACATATAAACTTCTTTTCAAGCGATAGTTTGTTAAAAAAAAAAAAAAGAAAAGAAATGCAGACGACAAAACTTGGCAGCGAAAGAGTTAAGAGTAGTTCCTATTTCGGAAGCAATAAAGTTTTTCCTTTAAAGATCAGCCTGTACATGGTAAAAAATATCTTCTGCTAGTTGATGCCTCTTTATTGCAAATAATATTATTTTTTTACGCATGTTACGCACGCGAAATGTGCGTAATGATTGCTACACCTATGTTTGTTGGTTTGCATTTTATAGAAGTCACATGTGAAACAGCCAAATACATTTAGCCCTTTTAGTGTCATTTAAAATTGTAGCAGATGACATTCAAAGATTATTTTTTTCCTGAATGCTGATGTAAATTGTGTGCATAGGAAATATCAAACCAAACTCCTTGAAAAATACAAAGAAAACATTCTGAAATGCCATCTGCTGCTGTGATTGGCACCTAAGGGATTACAAAAAAAAAACTATTATTACTTCAAGAACGAGGAAATAATTACTGTTTCTTCTGTGAATTCTTAAAGTAATAACAAAATTAACCTGAAGGTCATTAACACTAGGATAAGAATGAACATGGTATCATCGGGCGCATTTTTGTAAAAATAATTGTAGAAGGCGGTTTCTTTTCAAGTTGTTTTCCGCGAAAGCTCTTAATTAAAACGTGATGTTCTTAACTGAATACATGATTACGATTTTGTCGTCTGTGAGGTGTGGTCATAAAGAACCTTGTGACAAAAACATTCCGGAAACTCACCATGAGCATATCAGCAGACGATAAACTGATGATTTGTTTCCTTATTTCCCCCAGAAAATAGAATTCAACATTTCATACAAATTGGCTCCTTAAAGAGACAAGTTGCATGTAGTGTCGAATCCTATTTTCTGAAAAAATAAAATAAATTGTTTCTAAAATGTAGTCTGCTTAAAGTTGTACCCAGCATGACAGCATTCAAGATGACAATGACACTCCTTATATGGATACATCATTTTAAAATCCCAACCACGTCATACCCAGTCAGCATTCTACGTAAATCTACATCGGGCCGTCATCGGTCCGTCAGGGTAGCTGACGGGCCGATGACGGCCCGATGTAGATTTACGTAGAATGCTAGCTGGGATACTGGACAAATAGAGTGAGGTAACATTTTCTCCACAGCATTCCTGTAACAACTTAAAATATCAGTTTGTTTCTGTCCTTTGAATGAGAATGCATACCCGTGGTTGACTTTTCTACAAATTTTGTGCGTTCCTGTTTGCTTTTCTGCACATTAAGTCCCTTCTGAAAAGGAGGTTGCTCTAAAAGAAAAGAATTTGCTTCCAAATGGTAGCATATTCCATTGAGAGCATTTCTTTTTTTTTTTTTTTTTTTTTTTTTTTTTTTTTTTCGTTTTTAGAGCAGATGTTTTTTAGAAGAGAGCAAAAAAATATGGACAAAATTATCTCTCTTAAACGTGTATCTGTTCCTCTCAGACTGATTCATTTTGAAATTTATCTACCCCTAAATGTGAACACTGGACGCACTCTTTTGCGCCATTTCACCGCGGTTAACCGGCTAATGCACTCTAAGGCTTTCCTAAAGCCGAGACAGCCGGTGGCGAGCAGGCTCGGCCCGATTGCGAACAGACGAATTATTTGTCTGCCGTGTTTTTAGCCGCCTAACCTATCAATTAAAACAATTGATCGGTTAGACGGCTTAAAACACGGCAGACAAAGAAATTCGTCTGTTAACAATGACGAAAACAGCCACACTGTTTTGTCAGCCATGTTGTTTAAGCCGGTGCACTCGTTTGTAACAAACAGCCGGTTACCCACCGGTTGGATCGATAGGTAAGAAAAGACAGCTTTGAGTAAAAGCATTAAACTGGTAAAAATAATGTAAATAATTGACCCTTAAAATACAGAAAAAAATCTAAAATAGAATATAGCAAACTCGGTTTGATTGAATCTATTCATCAGAAATAATAAAATAAAAAGTAAAATTTCTCACTTCCTGTACCCTCCTTCGTTGAATGAAAGCACTTTTCATTGACCATGGTGACACTCTAAAATCTTTATTTCTCTGACTAAAGAAATTTTAATATTTTCATGATTTTGTTCTATGTGGAGAGGTAATACCACTTCGTTTAATGACGGTGATTTGATTCAAACGACTACTATAATTACAAAAGATCATACAATTTAATTTTATTGCCCATCACGTAAACGCACCTATATAGTTTTGACCTTCTTATATAGTAAAACTGGGGTTTACAGGGGTATACATTATTTTTCTTATTTCTACGAGTACCCACAACCTATATTTTGAGCAGAAATATGAAAACTACCAAAATTTTTCATGGGAAAATTCTCAATATATTTGAATAAGCGTATTTTCATAATGCCAGAGATGACATTAATTTGTCAAACAAACCATAAAAAAGAAAGACTTTCTTAATCGGATTTTGGTCGCGCCTGGTATTGTCACCATTTTGTACGTTTCCTAAAAATCTGCTCTGTTAGAAACATCACGGAGAACCAAACGTGGGTAAACGACTCAGTTGATTTAAAATTTATTGTTTCGCGTCGCTCATAAAAGGATCGTAACACTTCCTCGCTGTCTGACCAAGTCCTATGTTATTCCTTTTGCAGAAGCCTTTGACCAGCGAAACGGATGGCCAGATATCAATACGCAAAACAGTTAGCGCTTCTTCGCAGGCGGAACAGCGTCGCCGCTATTACTTTACAGAAAATAAAAGTCTGATCTGTTTCCTCATCAGGCTGAGCCACACAGAAGATGCCTTTTCTTTTAGTGTGGGTCGTAATATATGTGCCGCTACGTTAGCATAGGCGAAGCGTTCATTACGCAAATTATTTGCATTAAAGAAAGAGAGATCACCCAATATAAAATATACTTACTTCCTTTATCATATGGATTGCTAATTTGCTTCCTCTGAAAGCAAATTCTTTCGTTTAAGTGTACCACACACACACACACACACACACACACACACACACACACACACACACATGACCCCAACCCCTCACCTGTCGTTTTGGAAGCGATACAGGGCCACTTTTAAACGAAGGAATTTGATCCTTTAGTATCCTTCTTTTTTTGAACCAATACTAGGAAGGAAAGCATTTGCAGTAAAGAGAGATCACCTAACATAAATTATATAGAGGTTGATGCACCCCGAGTTTAAAATACAGGAAATATTTCTCGAATGATTTGCAAATTCGATATACAAACGAGAGCATAGCACGAGTTTGTTTATAAGATTTGCAAGTCTCGAGAGAAATATTTTTTTGTGTATTTTAATCTCAGTGTATATAACTTATATATTATATATCATAAAAACATCACGAAAACATGCCTATACAATTTTGACCCCCTTAAACCCCAGTTTTATATAATAGAACTGGGATTTACAGGGGTATACATTATTTTTCTTATTTCTGCTCAAAAAAATAGATTGTGGGTACTTGTTAGAACCGTCTCGCCGAGACGGTTCTAACGAGTACCCACAATTTATGTTTTTATCAGAAATATGTAAAATATAGAAATTTTTTATCTGAAAATGTTCATTTTTTGGTGGTAAAATTTTCAGTATATTTGAATAGGCGTGTTTTCGTAATGATGACTTTCTTTTCGGATCCTGTTTTACACTTTTTTTTCAAATTACGTCAGTCATCTCAACTCGTCGCGCGGTGTGATAACGTTGTAGAGGAAATATTTATTTCTTACTGGGAATTTTAAATTATATTTCCCGCAGCAATTACTAAAAATAGCTTCTGATATATCGAGGGTTGAGCGCAAGACTATAGTAACTCAAACATATTTTTGAAACCCTTGTTTAGGGGCAACTTGGACCCCTTTGTAAACAATGCAAATTTAGGTGCCATTGCTCATACGAGCAATGGCACTTAAATTTTCATTGTTTACAGAAAGAAATGTTGTAATCGTCATAACGCCTTCATGGTGAGGAGATTAGGTTTGGGGAAAAACAACCATCTGACTTACGCCAGTCTTGCGCTCAACCCTCGATATGTACATGTAATGGATTTACCTCCGTTATCATAGGGGATGCGGGTGCATGTCAAAATGTGCATTCTGTCACCAGTGGCGTAGTCAGAAACGAATTATCTTCTCGGGCCACACACCCAAGAAAGCAACTAAGAAAAACAATCCCTAGTATCACTTCCGAAACGAAGTAACCCCTAAAGGAAAATATTTACTCCCTCTGAGAGCACTTCTTTCCTTTAAGAGCAGTTTCTATGATAAAGTGGTAAATATGTTTATATTAGGTGATTTCTGTTGCAAACATATTCCTTTCTTGCTTCCAGAACGGGAGCTACTCTTAAAAATAATTTGCTGCTCCCATTCTTGAAGAAACAAAGAAATTGCACCAACTTGCGCATTCGCGCAGTTTTAATTTTCATCATCATCCTGAATAAACCTAGGACAACAGCATCACGAAAACATGCCTATATAATTTTGACCCCCTTAAACCCCACTTTATATAGTAAAATTGGGGTTTACAGGGGTATACATTTTTTTTCTTATTTTTGCTCAAAAACATACTAACGAGTACCCACAATCTGTGTTTTGAGCAGAAATATGAAAAATATCAGAGCTTTTTATCTGAAAATTTTCAGTTTTTGGAGGTGAAATTTTCTATATATTTGAATAGTCGTGTTTTCGTAATGGAGCGTCCAGCGAAGATTAGACTGATCTGAGTCTTAAAGTACATTTTCTCGGGTTACAGCACGTAACTTCAACTGTACGAGAAGAACAGTGAAGAAAAGTGACGTTGTTTTAATCTAAGCACTGGCGGCAATCGCACGTACTATATTGAAGTTTAAGCTTTGTCTAGACAATTATCTCATTAAGGTTCAACTTAAGATAAAACTTTTCCATTTTCACGACTGTAAATGGCTATAAATAATCCTTTTAATGGAAATCATTTAAATTGAAGAATGCCCTGTCAGTGGCGCAGCCAGAAAAGAATTATTGTTCCGCAAAGCCCGGAAAATCTTGCAAAAGTCTCCCTAGCATTGCTTCCAAAATAGGGGCTACTCTTAAAAAAAAAGAATTTGCTCCCTCTGGGAGCAAATTCTTTCCTTTAAGAGTGGCCCCAAATTTGGAAGCGATACATTCTTTCCTTTGAGAGCAGCCCCTATGGGAAAGGAGCAAAATATTTTATGTTACTGTGCTTTCGACTTCTTTCAGATATCGTTTTTTGCTTGGCGCATTACACAGAAGTAAATTTGCAAACTTTTGTCATGATTTAATGCAAACCATCAGTCGTAATATCTATTAACATAAAGTTTTATTCTAGTCATTGGGTTTTAAAAAAATTAAATATTTTCACTTTTTCCCATATTGAAAATGAATGCAAATTATGCAGAAATCTGTAGGGTAGGTAACTGGGAGGCAGATTTTCAACAAGTTCCGCATGTTCCATATTTCTGAAAGTTTCACAATATTGTTGTTAAACATGAATAATTCAAATTCAGCAAAGAAAAGTAAAATTATTTTCTTAGACAAGTACATTGTATTTAAAAAAAAAATCACTTTACTGTATAAATTGCGTAGGTCAGACCAATTTTTGACCGTAAATTTAATTTTACAGTAAATATTTGAGAACAACACACAGAAACAGAAAGGACAAATGGTTTCTGATAAGATATAGTCAATCAGAACAAATTTTCGTTTAAAATAAAACGCCAAGCAAAACGTCTTTCCGAGTGATGTCGAAAGGACAGTAGTTGATGTCTCTTCAGTGCAGACAAAATTAGTTTTGTAACGCATGTTTCGTTATGTGCTTAATGCTACTCCTATGTCTATCACTATGGATAAATTAATGGTTTTAGATGAGATGAACTAGAACTGTGGATGGACGGACGGACTAAATTTTAAGTCGAATTAAAACTCAAAGGACTCGGTTTTCAGGTGGTTAATGTTCTCGACTTGCAAGCGGTGGAAGTGATAGATCTTCGACAAGGAATTTTCCTTCAATAAATCCACCTTCATCCTACTTCTCGTGCAGGCAAAAAAGTACCGTAATTACATGTGTTGTGACAGACAGCCCTGTGCAAAATGTTTAGACCCAGATCAGACAGAATGCGGCGTCTGATATGGGTCTACATTGTTTGCTACTCGTCCAGTTATTTATAGGCACAGAGATCGGTCGTGGAATGGACTTTTTCAAACTTTATGATAAGTATGGAAATAAGTTAAGGTGTCCAAATATTTAGAATAAATATGGTAATGATATGACCACATTAGCATTTCCATTTTGGACAGAACATGAAAATAGAGCCACTACAACAACATATACCTACAGCGAAAGTTGAAATCAGCCTACACATTCACGCAGTCTGATCAGGACCTTTTTTGTTACCGTACCTGTTGAAGTGTTTTAGAACTTCTGACTGAGTGGCAAACAGTGTAGACCCTGATCAGGACCTTTTTTGTTATCGTACCTGTTGAAGTGTTTAAGAACTTCTGACTGAGTGGCAAACAGTGTAGATCCTGATCAGACGCCGCGTTCTGCGGCGTCTGATCTGGGTCTACACTGTTTGCTCAGGCCTGCCTGTCCCAATCCTTAGTATTATTACGCTAGAATGAATTTAAAAGTAATATACTTACTTTTACATTTTCCGAAATATGCGATGTTTACCTGTTGATAATACATGCAGTTTCGTCTTAAAAGTGAGCAATAGTTTTTGTATCTCCGTCCATCTGTCCCACAGAATGGACCTAGTTCTTTCATTCGAGTCTCACAACGAGGTTTACACAAGCATTCTGGTAAGCCATCCTTCATGCGGCAAACCCGACCGTCATAACATTGTACAGTAGCACAACTGGCTAGCAAAAAAGAAAACAGCCTCCTTTAAATTTGACCTCGTATGCACCTGGTATGATACCAGATTGTTAAAAAAATGTAACGTAAATTAAAAATCAACACGTATTACAAAGATATAAAAATGGACAGCAGTACCTTTAGTATTGAAATGTACAGTGTATAACGCTATATTTCCAAAAGCAATTTGCGACTTTTCTTAAAATGATTGTAACTTTTTAAATTTATTTAAATATGCACAGCAGAGTTATTCATATGAGCTCAAATTTTGAAAAAATATTTCTCAAAAGTCATACTTTCTATAACCGAAGCTATTACTGTAGTCGAAAGAAAAAAAATATATATATTGTATTAAGATGTGTTAACAACATTTTTATCTAATATTTTCTGTTCAGAATTGACATCAGAGAAATCAAATTAATAGCAATGCCTTGTGTGTTAAATACTGGAGCTGGCACCAACAGTTCACTTAATTTAGAATGCTTTAAGGGAACTGGATACACAAGGTAGATTTTTT
This sequence comes from Anodontia alba, assembly GCA_964016985.1. NCBI lineage: Eukaryota > Metazoa > Mollusca > Bivalvia > Lucinida > Lucinidae > Anodontia > Anodontia alba. Next base: position 12,757,787 of record OZ024829.1, read on the forward strand.
GCCATTTCTGCTAAAAGAGAGATATTTTTTGTGACTTTTTACTTGCTTTACTGCATGCTTTGCCCCTTCTATAAACGTGTCTTCTCTATAAGGAAAGAAATTGCTCCCAGAGGGTGCAAATTCTTTCCTTACTGTGTAAATCCCATTACATAAGTGGAAAACGATTTTAACAGAGTTGTCTCCCATGAAAGTCTATCATTTCGCTTTAAGAAATGTTAATGATTTAGTTTTATTGTATAACATCATAATATTATCAAATAATACAAGATGAAAACGTTATAAAATCAATACATCAAGAGGTTTTAACGTTAATCATTGACAAGGGATCTTACCCAGCTAACATGCCGGCCTCGGTGGCTCAGTTGGATGCGCCGTCCGACTGGAAACCAGGAGGTTGCGGGTTCAACCCCCGCCGAGGGCAACATTCTTTCGTGGAGATTGATCATGAAATATTTTCTACGGTCATTCTCTCCCTTCCGCTGATTCAAGAAGGGCAGTTGTCAGTTTCTGGCGAAAGAATGAACACAATACTGGTTAACCGATTAGAGGACTAAGCCTGCCCAGTAAACGTGTGGTTAGGTAAACTGACCGCGCTCGACATGACCCCATTGGGTTGACTGGACCGTAAAACCTCAACACAAACAAACAAATTATAGGGTGTCTATTATAAATTAAAAGGACTCGATATACCAGATAGATTTCCCGCAATTTTTACGAGAGAGACAACTTTTGTGACTTCCTGTTTGTGTTCTTGTACACCAAGTCCCTTCTATAAAGACATTATCCTGAGAGGATAGAATTTGCTCCCAAAGAAAGCGAAATTTTCCATTTTAGAGTAAATCTCTTTTCAGAGGGGAAGCAATAACAATTTGCTGCCTCCCCTGACGTGTATAGATTCCCTTTAAATTGAATGCATTCGTGTCATAATAATATCTTATTATGTATGCTACTTAACATACTTAAACAATTGGTTTAAACATTTTCCATATTGTTCATAATTTCATATTCTGACAAAACACAAACATAAGCATTAGAACGAAAGCATATGCTTATTCAGTTATTCTTGCAAATTTAACATAACAATAATAATGACAAAATATACATAAGTGTTGGCATGATAGTATGTAATGGACTTAAGAAAAGGAAAAAGAAAACATAAAAAATAAACAAAAAAGAAAACACAGACAGAAAAAAAAATAGTTTCAAGAAATGTACGAAGATATTTCCGGAATTTAAAGAAGCAAGAAAAAACGTTTAAGACGGGAACGAGAAATCGGGAATATTTGATTTGAAACAAAGAGAAATGTGTAAACATATTTCTCTGCAACAGTGTTACTTGGTTATTTTGTCACCAAAATCAAAATATCGCTCTTAGCGGTTGGTATATGTTGCAGACTGGCTAACTCTGCACTGCATAAGTGTTCAGAATCGTTTGCCAAGCCATATGTACATACACACAGTTTGAAAGACATAATTGAAAGAATATCACGCTGTTTAAAATGGCGAGAAAATAAAAATAAAAAAATAAAAAAAAGCTCTATGATTATTTAATATCCGAAATCAATTATTTACCTCTTACAAGAGCGTTTTCCCCTCAAAATTACCACATACCATATATGGCCTAATTACTAAATTGTATGGATTAGGATTCTAAATATGTAAAGTATCAACCTAATAAGGACACACTTTGGAAAAAGATCAGCATTGGACTATTTCATGAGCTTATGTGATATTTTTTTTTTTTCTGATTTTCTTTATATAAGTGTATGTTATAGTTACCCATTTGAATTGCCCCGATGAGTCTATAAAACGTGTCGAGGCAATTCACATGAGTACAAACTACATATTCTTTATAAAGAAGCAGATAAAATACTTAGCTGTACTCTGAAGACTACGAAACGCATGGCTGTGCACTTTATAGAGGTATGTGCGGTAATTAGATCGAATACGGTAATGCCTTAGCCGCACTCTTTTCACTCGCGTGTATTCTGAAGACTACGAAACGCATGGCTGTGCACTTTATAGAGGTATGTGCGGTAATTAGATCGAATACGGTAATGCCTTAGCCGCACTCTTTTCACTCGCGTGAATACGTATCCGAGGGATATAAATTTTGTATGAAAATATTCACATTCGTTTTCATCGGTGCTACTCTCTGAAAGGTTTTAAGTACTAGGGAGGCAACTTCCGGTCTGCAAAACAATGTACCCCTTTCGATGTTCGATCTTCAAAATGTGAGGACAAAAACTTTCAGGCGTCTTCTTTCACTTTAAGGTGAATAGATACATTTTCAGGGGCGGTAAGTTTGACAAAATTGTTTTGTCCCCTTCTGAAAAAGGATCTAGTCTAGAAGGAATGAATCTGCTCTCAGACTCTTTCCTTACAGAGCACACTCCTTTTCAATCAGGTGACCGGTATGCAGAAGATCGAACAGGAAATCACAACAGTTGTCTCCCTTATGAAAATGGCGGCTAAATCTACACCCACTTTAAACACTGAGAAAATAAAAAGCTTTTTTTTTAATTTATGAAACCAAATTTTGCTTTGTCAAATGATATAAATTACAAACAAATGAGAAATCGAGTACACCACTCACTCACTATGACACCGCTGACACTTTATATTGTCTCCATGCAGAAAGTTCAAGAGAAACAGCCTCGATCTGGAAATGTGTTCATCCGGGGTCCATGATACCGACGTCACTGAGGATATGTTACAACATTCTTCCCGAGTCATGTTGATGCTGAATGCATGACGACAAAAACTGGTCTGTGGATCGATCTGCATCCAACACACACCAGCTGAAAGAAAGACAAGGGCGAATAGAATACTGACATGTATGAATGAATGAGATTCTGTCACTTCTTTAACGTTCTGTGTATTGGGTAAAAAACTTAAGCAGACGATATTTTGAAATATTATTTTTCTTCTTCTTGCCCAGAAAAAAGCTTTGACCAGGAAACAATTTGCATGAAATATTAAAACCTATTTTCTTGGAAAGAAAAGAAAAATATCATCAATTGTCATCTGATGAACTAGCCCAGAGAGTGGTAAAGGTCATCACGAAAACATGCCTATATAATTTTGACCCCCTTAAACCCCACTTTTATATAGTAAAACCGGGGTTTACAGGGGTATACATTATTTTTCTTATTTCTGCTCAAAAACATAGATTGTGGTACTCGTTAGAACCGCCTCTGCGAGGCGGTTCTAACGTGTACCTACAATCTATGTTTTGAGCAGAAATATGAAAAATGTTTGAATTTTTTGTCTGAAAATTTTCAATTTTTCGGTGATTAACTTTTTCAGTATATTTGAATAGGCATGTTTTCGTAATGTTAAATGATAAGAGCTCTTTTGAGCATTATACGAGGTACGATCAAAAACTTCTCGGCCCGATATTCTAAGAATGAATAAATTGAAATGAAACCTCAATCAGTTGATAATTTTATCTTATTCAACATCTTAGAAAGAGTAAAGTTTCAAAGCTATTGATTTCAGTAGGAATTAGCTGCAAACAGGGGAAGGGTATGTTAAACTGTGAAAATGGACAAAGTTGAAGTCAGAACAAATTACATGTACTTCTGGACGAAGGGCATGTCCACGAGGAAAATTCATGACGACTTTATTAAAACCCTTGGGGATGAGTAGCCATCTTACAGCAAGGTGAAGCAATGGGCTGCTGAATTTAGAGGAGGGAAAGAGAGCGTGGAGGACTATAAACGGTCATTCTTATAACATTTCCACTGTATAACTCCATCTTTTACCACAAAATTAGCTATATTTTGCTCAGTATCCTATTTTTGTATGGCAGAAATGTCTTAGCTTAGCAGAAAACTTCTGTGTAGTCATGCATATTACCTAAGGGTACACTTAAATCATCAGCATGGTTTTGAAAGGGCATATTGTTTGTTTGTTTACAAACAATCGACTCGTAAACATTCGATCCAAAGTATACATACACCAAAATTATCCACGTGATTATTATTGATCAATGAAATCAAACCGCACGTTGGCGACCAATTTATCCACAATCGTTTGTCTCCGAACGGAAGTTTATTCCCAAAGTGCACGTTTTTCTAAACTCTTTTTTAGGGGGTGGGGGTCGATTGTTTATCAACGAAATCCAGATAACGGTTATTTATTGTCGTGCTATTCTTGTTGCTGTGACGTCAGAGTGCTGTGTTGAGAGGGTTATTTGTAAAACCTGGATTGGGCTTAGTGCTGGGACACTGGCAAACAGTGCAGACCCAGTTAAGATGCCGCGGAATGCGACGTCTGATCAGTGTCTGTATTGTTTGCTCTAATTACAGAAGGATAAGGGCTAAATGAAATAACGTTTTAATTACGTTCAGGACCCTTTTCCCAGCCTACGCTCAGAGACAATTGACCCACCACATTACGAAAACACTACTATTCAAATATATAGAAAATTTCACCTCCAAAAACTGAAAATTTTTAGATAAAAAGCTCTGATATTTTTCATATTACTGCTCAAAACATAGATTGGGGGTACTCGTTAGAACCGCCTCGGCGAGGCGGTTCTAACGAGTACTCACAATCGGTGTTTTTGAGCAGAAATAAGAAAAATCATTTATACCCATGTAAACCCCAGTATTACTATATAAAAGTGGGGTTTAAGGAAGTACAAATTATATGGGCATGTTTTCGTGATGAGTGCTGTCAGGGCTTTGATATCTTCAGACACCTGCTAAATCCTACGTGCGTATTGAACCTAAATATGTTTTTGAAGGTTTAAATTTGGGATTATTTGCACCACCCAAAGTCTGTTCCCACTGACCTTTAGAAACCGATAACTTTGTTTTTATTAACGAACAAAAGGAGTTCAAAATTGTCATGTTTCGTTGAAAAGAAATCTTTTAATGAGAATATTGCTTTGTTTATGCCCACAATCATGACATTGGTTGTAAAGTACGATGTTTTGGTACGTACTCAAGTACAGAATTAAGTATAAAACCATGACCTCGTTTCGTTGATCTCTGCGTAATACAATATTTTACGAAACTATGATGTCTTGAAACCTGAGCAATATTTCCTAACGTTTAACGATCTACATACTACTTAAAAGTTAGCAGACGGCTTTTTGAAATATCTTTCTAATTTTTCCCAGAAAATAGGTTTTGACTTTTCATGCAAATTGCCTCCTAAGGAAACAATTTGCATGTCAAAGCCTTTTTAAGGGAAGAATAAGAAATGTATTGTCAATTTGTCGTCTGCATTATTAGCTCTGAAGAATGGGATGGTATAACTGCCTTACAATCAAAATAACAACAAACTGACTTAAAGTGGTAAGAAATTAAATCAAAGCGCTGAGAGTGCTGATGGGGCGGTTGCTTGAAATTCTGTATGCCTCTAGAAGTGACTGGATTTACACCAAAATTTAAAAAAAAAAAGTCACACATAAACAGTATACAAATTTACTAATAAAATGTAATCTGAAAGGAGAAAGCCAGACATGTGACACTGACTTTTTTCTAACATTTTGCAGATTTAGTGACTTGGTATAAATAACATTTTAATGAAAGTAACCGGGACAAACCCGATAGCCCCTTTTCGGTCCTCTTCGGCGGAAAAGGCTCTTTTCGGTATTTAGTAGGACCGCGGCTCGGGTGACACTTTTACCCAACGCTGTAAATTCGTTGCGTTTTCCTGGAGTATATTCATGTTCGTCCGCCAATATTGTACTCAATATGATTAAAATCTTATTTTCTCAAAAGTTTGATGTTTTCTTCGGTTTTGTTTATTTATTCGCTTTTTATATATGCATCAGAATGTATGAGGCTATTTATTATACGTGTGAAGGCAAAATTAGGATTATCAGTGTTAGCAGGGGGGCTATATTTATTATGTAGCTATTAGGTTGATAGAAGCAGAAAAAAAAACTGATTGTCGAAATGTGACATTTTTAATCTAGTGGAGGTTTTGTAACCGCCGCAAAAATAAAAATGATACTATGGATTTGGAGTCTTTTCTGAAGCATTGATCAGACCGATAATGTTACGTTTTAAAAGACTGTGATCTATCCAAACATGCATTTTTTTTTTTTTTTTTTTTTTTTTTTTTTTTTTGAAAGCTATCATCAGGAAAACATACCTATATAATTTGACCCCCTTAAACCCCACTTTTATATAGAAAAACTGGGGTTTACAGGGGTATATATTATTTTCTTATTTCTGCTCAAAACATAGATTGTGGATACTCGTTAGAACCGCCTCGGCGAGGCGGGTTCTATCGGGTACCCACAATCTATGTTTTGAGCAGAAATATGAAAAATATCAGAAATTTTATCAGAAAACTTTTAGTTTTTGGTGGTGAAATTTTCAATATATTTTGATAAGCGTGTTTTCGTAATAGGTTTCCCCGTAGATACCTATATACATAGAGATATCTGATCATCAAACGGACGCAAGCACACGGGAAAGACATTTAGGATTTTATGGTACACTATAAAGGGACTTGATACATTTGTTAGAGTTTGTGCCAGTTGCAGAGAAACTGACAGTTGTTTCGCATTATGTCGAGAAAAGAAGCCATCCCTCAAGAATTCAAGAATGTAACAATTATCCACCTTTTCAAACGGAAAGGGATTACTTATGTCTGTGATAATCATCGGGGCGTTTCTTTATTGTCAGTTGCTGGGAAGATCATTGTAAGTCCTACTGAACGGACTGAATAAACACCTTGAACAGTCAATGCTTCTACCAGAAAGCCAGCGTGGAGTCAGGAAGGACAGAGGAACAATAGACATGATGTTCACAGCAAGACAGCTTTCAGAGAACAGAATGTGTACCTCTACATGACCTTTGTCGACCTTACCAAAGCATAAGACATAGTCATTCGTGAGGGACTTTGGAAAATGATGGCAAAGTTTGACTATCCTGCCAAATTCATAGCATTGGTGCGGTATTTCTATGATGATATGCTTGCAAGGGTCCGAAATGATGGCGAGTTTTCTGATCCATTCCCCGAGACAAATGGAGTTAAGCAAGACTGTGTACTAGCTTCAACACTGTTCAGTATGATGTTTTCTGCCATGCTAACAGATGCCTTTTAGGATGGTGACAATGGTATACCTATTAGGTATCTCTTTGATGGGAAGCTTTCCAACCTAAAAAGGTTGCAAGCTAAATCAAAGGTGCAGACAGAGGTGCTACATGACTTCCTCTTTGCTGATGACATGGCAAAGGCTGCTCCAACAGAACAGGAGATGCAAAAAGGTGTGGATCAAATATCTGATTCATGACAGCTATGATCTCACAATCAGCATCAAAATGACTTAGTTGGTATGTCAGCCAGCACCTGGAAAGCCCTACAAGCTTACCATCACAGTGAAAGGTCAACGATTGCAAGTGGTAGACAAGTTCACCTACCTTGGAAGCACATTGTCTAGAGTTGTGCACATGGATGATGAAGTCAATCCGGGTTTGCCAAAGCTGGTGCAGCATTTGGCCGACTACGTGGAAGTATTTGGGATCAAAGTGGAATTAGACTTGACACAAAGCTGAAAGTTTGCAGATCTGTGGTTCTGCCAACACTATTATACGCATGTGAAACTTAGATTACCAACGGCATGCCAAAAGACTGAACCACTTCCATACAAGCTGTCTTAGAAAACTCCTAAAGATCAAGTGGCAAGACAGGATTCCAGACACAGAAGTCCTAAAAGGACAGGGATGCAGAGCGTACATACTCGTCTGAACTTGGCAATGTAAAGACGGACAGGCCATGTTACCAGAATGCCTGATGAAAATTTACCAAAGAAAATCCTCCATGGAGAACTACAGAGGGAAAACGCCCCCATGGTAGTCAGAAGAAGCGATACAAGGACACCCTTAAAGTCTCCCTTATAGACCGACATACCAACAGAGTCGCAGGAACAGATTGCACAGGATCGAGTAAAGTGGCGAGACCTCATAAGAAGGGGTGCTGGTGAATACGAAGCAAAAAGAAACAGCAAAGCAGAGCAAAAACGTGCTCAGCGGAAAGCCAGAGCTAAGGCATCACCAACAGAGCTTTCTTCCTCAGACCTCTATTTGCAATAGGCAGTTTAGAGCTAAGATTGGACCATCAGCCATCTTAGAACACACAAACAATAACACTTCACGCATTTGATTAGAATTGGCCATTGTCAGTAATAACAGACGAACGAATAAGAATTTGTGCCATTTCTTTTCGAGGAAGACAATTTGTTATTTCCTTTCGCTTTCCTGCATATCAGGTCATTCTGATAAAAAGTCTACTCTAAAAGGAAAGAATTGTGTGTGGTGGAACTACACGGAAACCTGGCCCTGAGGTTATAAAACTTTTTTCATGCCCAACTCAGATAAGCATGACATTTTTCATGCTTACAGACCTCAAAATACTAACAACTGCAAATTCTTTTTTGCTAAACATAGCTGAGCATGAAATTTTCTCTGCTAATAAATATGAAAATGCCAACTTTTGTTGGCATTTTCATATTTATTAGCAGAGACAATTTCATGCTCAGCTGAGTTGAGCATGAAAAAAGTTTTATAATCTCGGGGCCTGGAATATCATAAAAACAACCCCTTAGATACTAAATGAATTAGTCCCCCTTGCAAGATGGAAGAATCTGTTAGATAAAAATGAGTAAAGTCATTGCCGTATTTATCCTAAATAGATCAATTCTATTACATATAGGAAGCACTATGCTACCTGAATAGTAAACAATGCAGCACCTGATCAAACTGCTCTATAGTACTGCTCTTTAGTAGTTTGCACAGAGTCTACACAATATGACCAGATTTGTCTGTTTAAATATGTTTAGCATATGAGCCAGCGCACGATAAAATTTACAATAGGACATGTGCGACAAGCGAAGACTCAGATCAGCCTGCGCATCGGTGCAATCTTGTCAGTCTTGATCGCATGTGCCTTTTCCATCCTCATGCCTATTCAAAAACGGATAAATGAGAACCCTTGTCGTACTGTGTGGATGTACAGGCTGATCTGAGTCTTTGCTAGTCACACAGGTCTTATTGTAGGTTTTGTTAGGTGTTGGCCCATATCGTATTTACCCTAAATATTCCTTTATGTTATCAGTTACCATATTTGTCCTACGTTTGAACAATTCCATTTTACTACTGTCGAACCTCAATAACTCGAACATCTTTGGGAACATGTAAATTTGTTCTAGACATGGGTAGTTCGAGCCACTGAGGGTTAATCATAACGCCAGATCAGGAGACAAATGGGTATTATTTAGGGATGTCTTTTTTATTTCGTAGTATGTTGTGTGTACTTATTAGAATCGCCTTGATGAGGCGATTCTAATGAGTACACACAACATATATTTCATGATAAAATACGAAAATTGCCTTAAAATATCAATAAATAATAGTTTGGCTATCAAGAGAATTTCCAAGAGACTCAAAAACGAGTTCAAATTAGCCATGGTAAACAAGCCAACGGTGTTCGAATTATTGAGATTTTACTGTACTTCTTGATGTGTCTAAAATTTTCTGTAAGTGTTGCAAATTGTGTAAACCCTGATCAAACGCCGTGTTTTGCTGCGTCTGAAAACAAACATTCTGCGTAGTTTCATAGCGTCAGCTTAGAGGGGTATCCAGGTAATATTTTTGTTATCTGGGCTGAAAGCATATGTTAATAATTAGAAACTCATTGCCATATCTTTTCATGGACAAATAAGAAAAATACCAGGGCCCAGTTGTTCAAAGCATTGTTAGCTTAAAGAGCTCATTAATGACAAACTCGTTAACTGTTGTAAGGTATTTCAAATACATTGATATTTTTGCTGCAAAACTGTGAGTAATGCAAAAGCTACTCACATTTTTTCAGCAAAAAATATCAATGTATTTGCCTTATTTCAAGATAGAACGTTTAACGTCACGTTAGCTTACAACTTTGTCAGATTTGAACAAGTGGGCCCAGTTATTTTCGATTAAAAATATGGAGGTGTGTATATTGTTCGCTAAGGCATAGTTTTTCCAATACTTAGGAAAAACACGGTATATCCAATAGACAAAATTCGGTTATGCGGTCAGATATTGAAGGCGTTATTGAAGAAAATGCACTTTATTGCTGTTTACCTTGTTAAATAAAAAGATAATACATCCGTTTGTATGTTATCTTTGAGCCGTAACATGAGAAAAAACCCATCACGAAAACATGCCTATATAATTTTGACCCCCTTAAACCCCACTTTTATATAGTGCAACTGGGGTTTACAGGGGTATACATTATTTTTCTTATTTCTGCTCAAAACATAGATTGTGGGTACTCGTTAGAACCGCCTCGCCGAAAAAAAGGTTGCCTTTGGAAAAGAAGAACACATTACAGATTAGAAAATGGAAATCTCGGTTTTATTGAGACTCTTCTTAAGCAGTAATCAAGTTTGCAACACTGCTTACGCCCTCTATCATATACATAAGCAGAACTCCATAATCTGCACTATGGCGAAGTACGGAGAGATGTTCTACGATCGCCACACGGCACTAACACCAGCTGCAGTTTAGTAAAATTAACGTTAGAATAGATTGCCTTTGGAAACAAAGAACACATAACGGATTAGAAAATGGGAGTCTCCAGTTGCAGTTTAGTAAAACCCTTATTTGGAACAATAGTTCTGACCAGATTAAAAAATGGAAGAGTCAACTTCAGTAACTCTGGGGTAAAAGGGTTTAAAAAACCTAATGTAATGGTAGATGGATCAAAGATTAAGTAAAAAAAATAGAATTTATTCTGCAATTAATCCAAAACAAATGGGATCGTAACAGATATATATATATATATAGACAACTTATACGACTACCTTTTGTTTTCAGTTCAGTTAACTTCAGGTCAACTCCTTAAGCCTGAATGTCGTTTGGGGACCATTGATGACATCACAATGATACTTCCCCTACTTCACCATTCTCTGTTTTGCAGTGCTTTGAGAGAATGCATAGCTCTTGATAAGATGTTTTTTGGTTTTTTTTTCAATCTAAAAGTATTGATATTTTTCTTATTTCTCCACGAAAACATACGTTATGGGTACTCATTAGACACCCACTCTTATCTAGACCTATCAGAATCTCCAAACTCTAAACCTGCTCATTCTTTGATAACTATTGGTTTTCATTTACTCTGGCATACAGTAGAATTAGCCATGAGTGTTCGTCTTTGTTTATTATAGTGATTAATTTGATTTTTATGTTTTCGCTTTGATGCATTTACTGAGTTGGGAGCCTTTATGCGAACCGAAAGTTTATGTATTTCTGAATTGCAGTGGCATCGGGACACAGGGTGGGGTTGGCTGGTTGTAAAAAGTCTTTAAACCTCCCCCACCCCACCTTTCCCCCCCCACCCCCCCCCCCACCCCACCCCTCCGGTGGTTTACTCTACTGACCGTTCTAAGGCGGTGGTCCCGGTATTAGTCTTACTCTTTGTTGCTTTGTGGTTTATTCTACGAGGCGATTTGTTTTATGTTTTACCTTGTGTCATTTTGTTCTTGTGATTTTCGTCCTTTTACCATTGCGATTACCTCGCTTGGGGAAGACAGAGCTAATCTTAGTGCTTTTCGTACATTTGTTCGATTTGTGATTGTTTGGATTTGTCGGTTTCCTCTTCCTCTTAGTGTCTGGGAAGGGCTGCGGTTTGTGATTGTGGCACTGCCTGGACTTTTCTCTTACCTTTTTTCCAATCACTTCATCTGCTTTCCTCCTCTCCTTCTTGCTCCTTTCACTGTTCCCGACAGAATTGTCTTTCACCTACCAAAGTACTTGAGATGTGGCCATTTCATATGAGTTTCCGCATCTTCACCATGGCTAGGAGATTGTCATGCACTCTGAGTGCATCTCGGATCCTGTTATAACGCTCTTCTTTCGTCACACGGTCGCTGTAGAAAATATTCAGAAGCTTTCGATAGCATCTCATTTCAAGACCTTGGATTTTTCTTTCAAGTTCTGCCGTAAGGGTCCAGCTTTCACAGGCATAAAGGAAGATGGATAAGATAACCGTCTGTCATCTTAGATTTAGAAGCAAGAGAAATGTCCTTCCATATGTGTTTTAGTTTAGAAAGAGTTGCTATTGTTTAGGTTATCCTGGAAAAGATTTTTGTTTGTTTGGATCCTTCATCACAGATGATTGTGTTTGAATCCTTTATTTGAGATGAATGATCCCAGGTACTTGAAAATCTGTAGTGCTTCTAGCCTCTGACAATTTATCTTTGGGAGTCATCAGGGTTGTTTGTCATCATTCAGTTTCGTCTTGATAGGACCGATCTCTATTTGTATTAATAGTGGTTGTATTTAGATAATCTACCATTTCGTCAACTTTTTCATCTACTTCAGCATTTACAAAGATGTCATCTACACAGAAGAAAGTGGTAATAAGCTGTCCTCAGATGCTGACACTACCATCGTGGTCTTTCTGTGCCGCACTCATGATTCTCTCCAGAAGGATACTGAAGAGGTTTGGTGGGAACAGGCATCCTTGTCGGACCCTAATTGCAGTTCTGAACCACTATTTTCGTGCTGCCGGTAAAAAGAACTGCACTCTGTGTCTTGTCATGTAGATTTTCGATGACTCATATGCTGTTGGCATAGAAATTGTACCAAGTTTAATTTTCAGATTGTTGGGCTCATGGTCAAGGTAACTGTGGCTATCTTTAGAAAAAACATCATTGTCATCACTCTAGCCCCTGCATTTATCAATGGATTTTAATATATCTTCACACAATTGTTGGGTATTATAATATCTCGAGCAAGTTCAACTTTCAAGTTGCTGCGCTCAATGTCAAGGTAACTGTGTCTATTTTTAGAAAAATACTTTCTCATCGCTCTAGCCCCTGCATTTTATAAGGTCACGGTTGACATGACTGGACTCAAGGTCAGATCAAGATTGACATGGCTGAAATATTTTCTTTTATGTGAGATCTAATCCCTCCCTGCTTGAAAGTCTGAATGTTTACAATACTGTGCCTTAATGTCATCATATATGACCTTTACATCAAGGTCACAGGCTTTTTGTTCCTTCATTCACATAACTATTATATGTCATGAAATTCCCCAGTTCAGTGTTTGCCCACACCAAATAGTCTTGTGCGAGGGGATTTGTATCGCCTGCGATGCCTTTATTATTATTATTATTATTATTATTATTATTATTATTATTATTATTATTATTGTGTAAATTATGTGAATCGCTTGCTTAGAAGCTCATTTGCTATAATTTTGAATGGTGACTGAATCAGTCAGTCGAAACAAAATAAAAGCTAGCAAATTATATATTGAACCTCGAAGACGCACAGTGGGCCCATCCCCGCATTGTTTCAAACAATGCGGGGATGGGCCCACTGTGCGTCTTCGAGGTTCAATTTTGAAAGTTTCTATTGTTGTTTTTTTTGTCTTTTTTTTATCATCATTTTTTTTTCTTTTTTAGGATCTTCGTTTTTTGCACAAACTGTTATATAAAGACTTTGCTTAGAGTTCAAATGAGAAAGGCTGCTGGATGGGTTTAGTTGATCATCTTTAAGTAAAATGAGCCAGCGCATGATAAAACCTACATAAAACCTGTGTAACCAGCAAAGACTCAGATCAGCATGTACATCCACCCAGTATGGTATCTTGTTTGTCACTCTTTGGATTGCGTGGAGACTGTAGAAGGCACATGCGATCAGCAAATACTATAATTAGACTGCGCGTATGTGCAGGCTGATCTGAATTTTCGCTGGTCGCACAAGTCTTATTGTAGTTTTGTCGTGCGCTGCCTCGATTATCATAAGAAAAGGCATGTTATTGTATATGCGAACATCGAATGCCCAAGTGACCCTGCAAATCCATGCAGTCTGATCAGGGCAATCGTTGTCCGCTTACAGAGTCATTGGTTACTGTATTTATCGACTTGTTTGAGTTAGGTTTCACTGCCCTGTCAACTCATTAGGGTCATGTCGAGCACGGCCAATTAACCGACTCACACAGTTTTTGGGCAATCTTAGTCCTCTAAGTGGTTAACCAGTACTTGTGCACATACTTTCGTCAGTAACTAACAACTGCCTTTACTGAATCAGCGGAAGGGGAAGAATGGTGATAGAAATCATTTCATGACCAATCCACGCAAGTTACGTGGCCGAGCTGAGGTTCGAACTCGCGAGCCCTGGATCTGCAGTCAGACGCACTGACGACTGAGCAATGGAGGCCAACTATATCGACGGACAGCTTAGACCAAGATAAAACTATCTGGGCCCAGTTGTTCAAAACTAACGGTCGTTAGCGAACGTATCGTTAAAACTTTGATCATTAAATATGCCTTATACGCTAATAATTTTGCTGAAAAAATGTGAGTAGCTTTTGCATTTGCAAAAGCTACTCACAGTTTTTCGGCAATATATCTGTGAATTAGATATCGTACTTACTAGAACAGTTAACATTTTGACCACTAACGAGCTCGTTAAGCTAACGATGCTTTGAACAATTGGACCCTGGTTGCGCTGGCTGATCTGGGCCTTTATTTGTCCAAATGTGCGATAATCTCCAATTTCTCAAATAGAGACCCATTAGTTTATGTAGGTTCTGCTGTATCACAATTCAGTTACAGACAGGTTCCCTTTCAGGGGAGGCAACTCTGTCAAGACGTTTGTACCTCCCTTCTGGAAAAATGTATACTCTAAAACGAAAGAAGGATTTGCTTTCAATTACCTTCTGAAAAGGGATCTATTCTAAAAGGAAAAGATTTGTTCCCCTTAGGCTTGTTGTACAGAAAAGCAAACAGGAACTCACAAAAAGTTGTCTCCCTTATAAAATGGATAAACATCTTCCAGGTTTATTGTCCCCTTAATTTTCCAGACACATAACTTATTACCGGGCAATTCTCTGCTCACACAAATGACTAACTAAATTACTTTGTCTTTACGTTTAGAGAAAATCCATATTAAAGCCGTATCGCGGAAAAAACGCCATAGAATATATGCAGACAGGAAAGGCTGAGACCAACATGCGCATGCGCGTAGTCTAATAGGCACCTCATCCGTTCGTACACCGTATTTAGACTAAATATTCCAAAAAGAGAAGCTTGAACAAACAATGAAGACTCAGATCAGAATACGGTGTCTGGTCAGTCTACACTGTTTAGCACTCACTTAACAGTTTTAGATACACTATCAGGTAGTGACAATGGAATTGTTCAAAGTTTAGGACAAGTATGGTAAAGCGTTAAGATGTTCAAATATGTAGGTTAAATTGGGTCAGAAATCTTGAATTCTGTAAAACCTAATCACTGTGCAGGGCTTCTCATCACGAAAACATGCCTATATAATTTTGATCCCCTCAAACCCCATTTTTATATAGTAAAACTGGGGTTTACAGGGGTATACATTATTTTTCTTATTTATGCTAAAAAACATAGATTGTGGGTACTCGTTAGAACCGCCTCGTCGAGGCGGTTCTAACGGGTACCACGATCTATATTTTGAGCAAAAAACATGAAAAATATTAGAATTTTTAGTCTGAAAATTTTCATTTTTTTGTTGGTTAAATTTTCAATATATTTGAATAGGCATGTTTTCGTAATGTGTTCAAACATGCGATAATGTACAGGAACAGTATCGTATTAAATTATTATTCTAAATATTCGGACAACTTCCGAACTGATAATCTCTAGGGAGATAATTCTGTCAAAAGTGTTCTTTCTCCCTTCTGAAGAGGAGTCTACTCAATTAAAGAAAACCTTGGGGAAAAATCTTTTCTTTCAGAACAGACCCCGTTTCAGAAGGGTATTGGTGTGGAAGACACCGTTGTCTCCCTTTTCAAAATTGGCAGAAACCCTACCGTCTACATCCATTCATCTTATCTCCATCCCATACTTAACCTAAATGTTGAAAAATTCCATTTTACTACCTCTTGAAGAGTCTAAAACATCCTAGATCAGTGGCAAACAGAAGGCGGAGTCTGAGCAGGGTCTATACTGTTTGCTCAAACAATACCGTTTGTATCCTAAATATTGGGAGATCCTAACTCCTTACCGCCAAAACATTGGAACAAATACATTTTATCACCTATTGTGGCGTCTAAAAATTGCTATATGAGTGACAAACAGTGTAGACCCAGATCAGACGCCACATTCTGCGGCGTCTGATCTGGGTCGACAATGTTTGCTCAGCCCTGTTTGTCCCAATATATGGGATATATGAGATAATTCTAGGGAGAACTAAAGTGCACTGGATATAGGACTTGATGCGCAGATAGCATTGTCCTATTTTTCAGACGCGGCTTATTTCTGTGAAAACGTCTAGACTTCCGATAAAATTAAATTTTCATAACAGTTCAAAACATAAAACGATGCTATTACTTCTATAATTAGAAGAATTTACTGCAGACCGAACACTACGTGTAAGTACACAGTATTACGAAAAGGTGTCGGTGCAACCGTACTATATGGTGGCTGGTGTGTGCCATTTCATATTTCGTCACGAAAAGACGCCATGCGAAAAGACGAAGTAATACCATGCGAAAAGACGAGAAAAAAAAAAACCCGACACCAACAACACGAAAGTGCGAAATTCTAGCTCGAAAAGATAAAATAACGACGTGCGAATGGACGCCATTTCAAACATTTTGTCATCCTTTCGCAAGGCGTTATTTCACATGGCGTCTTCTTCGCGTGTCGCCTTTTCGTGTTGACGTCTTTTCGCGTGGTGTCTTTTCACGGCGAAAAGACGAAACAATGAAATGGCACAAACCAGCCACCAAGACAATGTGTATGTGATGAATTTGTGTTTAATGTTACTTTCAACATGTTTCTATTAAAACAGAGACGGTGGAAATTCTATAATGAAAGGCTCTGCGCAAGGAAGCCAAGTTGAATTCTTGGCCATTGGGGTATGAACCCGAGACATCGTGAGTCGAAGTCGGGGGCTCTTTAATCCGCTCGGCGACGCGAATCTGGTATCAGTATCTCTGTATTTGGATGGAATTAACCTTACTCAATATCCATTACCATTGGCTTTATTTAACTTTTAATATGTAGGCTTTATATAACTCTTAAAGTGCAAAGAAAAATTGAAGCAGACGGTATTCTAAGCTTTTGTTAATATTTTCAAAGGCTGAACAGTTAATGTATTAATATTTATATCAAATTTCAGGCTTCTCTTTCCTGAAAAAATAAAAAAAAATAAATAAAAAAGTCATCTATGCGGTTGTGATTGGTGTTTTAAGGGTGAAAAAAAAAACAACTTAATATCGGCTGTTGCGTCTCCGGTTTGACGAAGATAAACTCTGATGAAGAAAAAAAAGTCAGTTCTTTTCAAAAGAAAAACATCACGAAAACATGCCTTTATAATTATGGCCCCCTTAACCCCACTTTTATATAGTAAAAGCGTAGATTGTGGTACTCGTTAGAACCGCCTCATCGAGGCGGTTCTAACGAGTACCCATAATCTATGTTTTGAGCAGAAATATGAAAAATATCAGATTTTTTATGTGAAACTTTTCATTTTTGGTGGGGGGGGGGTGTGGGGGGAGGGGGGGGGAAATTTTCAGTATATTTTAATCGGCATGTTTTCGTAATGATTACGATTCAACCATCTGGGCTTCTGACTTGCTTTTAACCCATTTAAGCCTGGCGTCCCCTAAATGGGACATAGGCAAAGGGTGTAGACCCAGATCAGACACCACAGAACGCGGCGTCTGATCATGGTCTACACTGAATTAAACTACAATTTTCTACAAAACATAATAATAATAAAACTAACCAGACACCCCTTATGTAGAAAATGGACCTGTTCAAAGACTTAAGGTAGAAGAGTCCAGTCGGCATAAATGGGTTAATGTTTGGAGGTATTTATCATATACGGGTACAGCATTTCCTACAAGATATCACGAGACCTGTGAAGATCAGCCTGCGCCTCCGCACAGTCTGATAAGGGAGGGTCTGCGTTGGGCATTCTGTAAGTAGATAAGGAGCCGAAGCGTCTCCAAGCGAACAGCGAAGACTCTGAACAGTCTTCAAGGATGCGCAGGCTGCTCTGAGTCTTTGCTGGACGCAAACGCAACATTGTAGGAATGCTATGCTCCAGCTCATATGTGAATGATCTTGTCAAAATCATCATTATGATTACGAAAACACGTCTTTTCAAATATATGGAAAATTTCACCTCCAAAATCTGAAAATTTTCAGATAAAAAATCTGATATTTTTTATATTTCTGCTCAAAATATAGATTGTTGGTACTCGTTAGAACCGCCTCGCCGAGGCGGTTCTAACGAGTACCCACAATATATGTTTTTGAGCCATAAAAAAAAAGAAAGAAAATAAATGTATATCCCTGTAACCCCCAGTTTTACCATATAAAAGTGGGCGTTATGGGACAATAGTTTTACCCATTCTCTGTTCATTGAGGAAACACGCTGATGAAAATACTGAAGTCAATGAGCCATTAAAATATGGCTGCGTCCAAGACGAAAAGTGTCTTCGATTCACGAAAAGTGTCGATTCACATCATCCTGCATGTGCGCAGTCTCATCCAGCCATTTCGCATTCCGCATATGGCCAAAGACTCTTTTTCACATGGCGCGGCCCATATATTAAACGGATTACTTTTTTTTCTTGAAGTTTCTGAGGGATGTATTTAAAGAGGCGTCGAGAACAATATTCCAATTTAAATTAAAGCTAGATTTTGTTTTCCTTGACTGTACTGTCCCTAGAGAAGATGTTTGATCAACAAATAATGGGCACATGACGTTTATACAACGTCGCATTAACATCGCTGCAACGTCCTGGGCCCGGTTGTTCAAAGCGTCGTTAGCTTAACGAGCTCGTTAAGGGTCATTTCGTTAATTGTTTTAGCGGATTCAATATACAATATTCTGATATTTTTTGCTGAAAAAATGTGAGTAGCTTACTCACAGTTTTTCAGCAAAAAAATTCAGCATATTTGCGTATCACTCGATGAAAATTTTAACGAATCGTTAACTAACGACATCGTTAATTTTGAACAACTGGGCCCAGATGTTTATATAATATCGGATTAACGTAGATGTAACGTCATGGCGGTTATTTTATCGTTAGCGGTGAAATCAATGTATATCTGGTGAAAATAAAAGTGGTATCAATCACTAGTGAAATGATATCGTATCATTTCACTTGTGATTACTGATACGATTTTTATTTTATTGTTAGCGGTGAAATCAATGTATATCTGGTGAAAATAAAAGTGGTATCAATCACTAGTGAAATGATATCGTATCATTTCACTATAGTGACTGATACGATTTATATTTTCACTCCTCGCTTTGGGCGGCTTCGGTTTTCTTCATTGTTTCAGATGTGGATCTTACCTCCACTTCAGATTTTTGAACACCTCTAACTTCTTTGTTTCTTACCTAAAGTATCAAATGTTGGTATGCATTTTCTTAGTTAGAATGTAAGGAACATTTTGGTATCAAAATTATTTCGATTTGCCATTTTTTTTTTTTTTTTTTTTTTTTTTTTTTTGTCGTCTCTCCAGCGTTTCACATGTTAAGTACTGAGCGTCGACGCCATGACGTTCATGTTTTGTTTGGTGACGTTATTTATGACGTCAGAAACGCGCATTGGCGTATAAACAAAAAAAAAATAAAAAGAAAATTTACTCTTTTTCAGTGAGTACCATAAACATTTTTTATCTCGGGTAATGAAAACATTCAAATTTTCACTCGTGCTTCGCACTCGTGAAAATACTGATGTTTTCATTACAGTCGATGAAAATAGTTTTGGTATTCACAGCAAAAGAGTAAATATCCTCTATATATTTTCACTCCTCGCTTTGGATGACTTCGGTTTTCTTCATTGTTACCCCCACTTTTTCGTTTTTGAACACCTCTAACTTCTCTGTTTCTGGGCAAAACTATCAAGTGTTATTATGCATTTTCTTAATTAGAATGTAAGGAACATTTTGGTTATAAGATTATTTTGATTTGCCGAAACTTTTTGTTTTTGTCTCTCCGGCGCTTCACATGTTAACGCCATGGCGTTCATGTTTTGTTTGGTGACGAAAGTTATGACGTCAGAAGCGCACATTTTCGTATAAACAATAAAATAATCTATGTTTTGAGCAGAGATATGAAAAATATCAGAGTTTTTTTTATCTGAAAATTTTCAGTTTTTGGAGGTGAAATGTTCTATATATTTGAATAGGCTTGTTTTTGTAATGGATAATCAGGCACCAAGTTTCTAAAACAGATTTAGAAAGGAGCTGCCATCACACATAGGAAGCCCGAATCAAATTCGTGCAATAAAAGAGGGGAGCAAAGTTATCAATCATAACAAGGTAATATTCAAATTATAACCTGTCTTTCTCTAACGAGTTACAATCATTTAATGGTTCCAAAAACAAGTTTAAATAACAATCTTTCTGAACTTTTAGAAGTCATTACAAAATTCGGGTTCGGATAGATCCTCGTGCTAAAGTGTTTTCAAGCCTACGTTACAGTTTGAAAGTAAATCAGAATGAACACGATATAACTTATCATTAAGCTAGATATGCTAGAATAAACACAAGAACAAGGCACCAAACAGGATCGCACAAAAATAACTTCGCAGTCAGACGCCACGAAGTAATACAAAGAACAAACAGTATCATAACCTCCGCTTTAGAACATTCAGTGGTTACAATACACCGCAGGGTGGGCGGGGTATCGGTGAAACCAGTTTTAAAGAATCCTAATATTCGCCAAAAGTTTCCAACATTTTTCGAATTGCGTAGAAATGTTCGATACATGTACAGTCTTCTAATATTATCCGATTTACACAGCTTCACGCACAGGCTTCCGACATTATTCGATATACATAAAAACATTCGCTCCACGTACAGGCTTCCGATATTGATCGATTTACACAGAAATGTTCGCTTCACGTACAGATTTCTGACATCATTTGATTTACACAGAAATGTTTGATTCACGTGCAGGCTTCCGACACCGTTCGATTTACATAGAAATGTTCAAATCACGTACAGGCTTCCGACACCGTTCGATTTACATAGAAATGTTCGATTCATGTACAAGCTTCCAACATCATTCGATATACACAAAAGATGATCACCCCACGTACAGGCTTCGGACATCATTCGAGTTACATAGAAATGTTCGATTCACTTACAGGCTTCTGACATCGTTCGATTTACATGGAAATGTTCAATTCATGTACAGGCTTCCGATACCATTCGATTTACATAAAAATGTTTAATTCACGTACAGGGTTCCGACATCACGCGATATACATAGAAATTTTCGCTTCACGTAGAGGCTTCCGACATCATTCGATTTACATAGAAATGTTCGCTCCACGTACGGGTTTTCTACATCATTTGATTTACACAGAAATGTTCGATTCACGTAGAGGCTTCTGACATCATTCGATATACATAAAAAATGTTCTATTCGCATACAGGCTTCCGACATCATTCAATATACATAAAAATGTTCAATTCACGTACAGACTTCTGACATCATTCGATTTACATAGAAATGTTCGAGTCACGTACAGGCTTCCGACATCATTCGATATACAATAAAAAATGATCGCTTCACGTACAGGCTTATGACATCAATCGATTTACATAGAAATGTTCACTTCACGTACAGGCTTCCGACATCATTCGATTTACATAGAAATCTTCGATTCACGTACAAGGTTCCGACATCATTCGATATACATAGAAATTTTCACTTCACGTACAGGCTTCCAACATCATTTGATATACATAGAAATGTTCGCTTCACGTAAAGGTTTCCGACATCATTTGATTTACACAGAAATGTTCGATTCACATACAGGTTTCCGACATCATTTGATTTACATAGAAATGTTCAATTCACGTACAGGCTTCCGACATCATTCCATACACATAAAAATGTTCACCTCACGTACAGACTTCGGACATCATTCGATTTACACAGAATTGTTCACTTTACATACAGGCGTTTGACATCATTCGATTTACATAGAAATATTCGATACACGTACATGATTTCGACATCATTTGATTTACACAGAAATGTTCACTTCACGTCTAGGCTTCCGACATCATTCGATTTACATAGAAATGTTCAATTCACGTACAGGTTTCGACAACTTTCGATTTACATAGAAATGTTCGCTTCGCATACAGGCTTCCAATATCATTTGATACACATAGAAATGTTCAATTTACGTATAACAGGTTCCGACATCATTCGATTTACAAAGAAATGTTCGTTTCACGTGCAGGCGTCCGACATCATTCGATTTACAAAGAAATATTCGCTTCACGTACAGATTTCGGACATCATTCGATTTACGAGTACATAGAGATGTTCGATTCACGTACAGGGTTTCGACATCATTCGATTTACATAGAAATGTTCGCTTCACTTATAGGCTTCCGATATCATTTGATTTACTTAGGAATGTTCAATTCACGTACATGCTTCTGATATCATTCCATTTACATGGAAATGTTCGCTCCACGTACAGGCTTCCAACTCAACCAATGTTTCGTCACAGAAAAATAATTATAGCAAAATAACCACGTCAATCCCTGCTGTTGGTTTCTGCTTTCTGACATCTCTATATGTATGCCTTGGGGAAGGAATTTCTAACATATATGTGGTCACGATGTGTAGATACATGTGCCGTGTGTAATTAATTCTAATGGTGAAGAAGGAAAGCTCCTGTCCCTCTAAGCATAATGTGCACGATTTCACCGAAAAAAAAAAAAAACAAAAAAAAACTTCAAATCAAGATTTTCTGTCCGAATTAAAATCCGGCGGTGTGGGCGAGTGAAACTGGTTTAAACGCCTCAGATGCTTACTAACCGTTTCGTTTGTTTGTTCGTTCGCTGATGGCTTTAATGGACGTTTGTTTTGTAATCGTTTTTCCTCATTTTTTCTTCTTTTCATGCCTCGGGAAGCTGTGCTTCGTGATTTATTACAAAACACGCCTATTCCAATATAATGAAAATTTTACAACCAAATAAGGAACATTTTCACAGACAAAAAATATTCTGATATTTTTCATATTTCTTCTCCAAACATAGATTGTGGGTACTTGTTAGAACCGCCTCGGCGAGGCGGTTCTAACGAGTACCCACAATCTATGTTATTTTAACAAAATAAGAACAATAATGTATACCCCTGTAAACTCAATTTTACTATATGAAAGTAGGAGTTAAGGGGGTCAGAATTATATAGGCATGTTTTCGTGATGTGTGACATTTCCCGGTACCTTCATATATATGTTTTATTATTTCTACTCGTATTAAGCTACCTCAAAGACCCATATCCCAGTAAGCATTCTTTATAAATCTATAGCGGGCCGCTATCGGCCCGTCAGGGTAGCTGACGGGCCGATAACGGCCCGCTGTAGATTTATAAAGAATGCTAGCTGGGATCCTCCTTCTGGTCCCGCTCATACCACGCATGCCCCAGGAGAGGGCATAAGCAGTGTTGCAAACTTCATTACTGCTTATGAAGAGTCTCAATAAAACCGAGACTCCCATTTTCTGATCTGTGGTGTGTTCTTTGTTTCCAAAGGCAATCTTTTTTATGTTTATATATAGCAAGCGAATATTTTTTCTGCATCACTGAGATATGCTTATGTAAACATACATATTTATCCAATTCTTGTTTCAACAAAACACTTTCTGTGAAGACGATTTTAGAGATATTCAAAATATATGGTCACAACACTCTTGACAATTTTCTAAACGTTTTGTTAACTTGAAAGGTATTGTCCCCAGGACCATCCAAATGCAATTTTAGCTTAAGTCGAATTAGAATTTTGAAATAATTTATCATCATGACGAGGATCTTGGATGCCAGTACGCATTTTCGCAAAACTTGAAATGGCTTTTAACTATGATGCTCTATATACAGTCGAACTTCAATGGCTCGAATATCTTTGGGACCCTGTAAATTTGTTCCAGGTATGGGTAGTTCGAGCCACTGAGGGTTAATCATAGTACCAGGTCAGGAGACAAACGAGGATAACTCAGGGATGTCTTTTCGAACTTCTATGAAGTAATGGTATGTCGAGTGTAATTAAAAAAGTCTTGATGGGGCGATTCTAATGAGTACAAAGAACATACATTTTTATGACAAAATAAGAAATTGTCCCTGAAATATTCCTTAATATTTGTTTTCTTGAGCTATCGGAAGTATTTCCTGGGAACTTGAAAACGAGTTCGAATCAGCAACGAGCCATCGGTGTCTGAGAGATTGTAGTTTTACTGTACATCACAAAAAAACATGCCTATATAATTTTGACCCCTTTAAACCCCACTTTTATATAGTAAAACTGGGGTTTACAGGGCTATATATTATTTTTCGTATTTCTGCTCAAAAACATAGATTGTGATACTCGTTAGAACCGCCTCACCGAGGCGGTTCTAAAGAGTACCCACAATCTATGTTTTGAGCAGAAATATGAAAAATATCAGATTTTTTTTATCTGAAAACTTTTCAGTTTTCGGTGGTGAAATTTTCTATATATTTAATTAGGCATGTTTTCGTAATGACGATCCATTACGAAAACACGCCTATTCAAATATATTGAAAAATTCACCATCAAAACCTGAAAATTTTCAGATAAAATTCTGATATTTTTCATAGTTCTGCTCAAAACATAAATTGTGGGCACTCGTTAGAACCGCCTTGCCAAGGCGGTTCTAATGAGTATACACAATCTATGTTTTAGAGAAGTAAGAAAAAAATAATGTATACCCCTGTAAACCCCAGTTTTACTATATTAAAGTGTGGTTTAAGGGGTCAAAATTGTATAAGAATGTTTTCGTGATGCTGAATTCAACCAGTCTTATGGTTTGGAACAAAAGATCTAGTTAAGATTTTCACCACATATAGTCATGGTGGCCAACTTGAATACTGGTTCTCAATATTTCTGCATATCTAAAAGAGTTCGTCCAAGGAATGTTGTATATGTCATTTCAGCTGAACTCGTCCTATAACTAAATATCTTTCTAATGGAGACAATTTTCATGAAATTCAAGTCCCGTTTCCAAGAAAAGTAAGAAATAGCATCAATTTGTCGTCTGCTGAATTAGCACAAAAGTGGTAAATATTGATGATTTACATTAACGTTTCTAAATAATGCCTGTATGAATTTAAGCGAATATTTGGGAGTGATGTCAGTTAGTAGACCAAAGTTTGCTCATTGTAAGTCCCACCCCTATCAGTAACCTTGAGGTTAAGGCAACAGACGGAACGTTTTCATATGAAGGGTAAATACTAACCTGTCAAATTGACAGATCTTTTACTCACTGATTATTCCTTTTTATTTTATACTGTAGAATATATGAACGAACAGCAAGTGTCCCACCTTATCAGATGTCCCAGTAAGCATTCTTTATAAATCTACAGCGGGCCGTTATCGGCCCGTCAGCTACCCTGACGGGCCGATAACGGCCCGCTATAGATTTATAAAGAATGCTTACTGGGGTGCGCCTGCGCAGTCTAATCTGGGCATTCTGCATTCGATTATGGACTTTTAGACTAAAATTGCTGTAGCTAATGATTAACGATCTAACGATATTAGCAACCACATTAAGAGACCTAGATTAGCCTGCGAATCTGTTTTTTGAAGATTCTCTACCCTGTTAGCAAAATCTTCGAAGTCCTCACATTCTGACAGCAAACATCTAGATTGACCAGATAGTGCGCAGTCTAAGATTGCGCTTGTTTTTTCCATATGAAGTTTTTGTTTGGATGTCTTTTTTTTTTTTTTTTGTTTTCTGCGGTGTGTTTGAGGGGATAAATTCAAAAAATGATCGAATATCCAGTTTTAATAATAATTATAATAATAAGAGCAATTATTATTATTATCATTATTATTATTTTTATTATTATTATCAATTATTATCATATTACTATTATTACTATTTCAACTACTACTACTTATTATTATTATTACTACTACTTCTATTACTGCTACTACTACTAATATCTTGCAACTGTCTAAACAATACTCATAAACAATTTAGATATATTATCACATCACGAAAACATGCCTATATAATTTTGACCCCCTTAAACTCCACTTTTATATAGTAAAACTGGGGTTTACAGGTGTATACATTATTTTTTTTATTTCTGCTCAAAAACATAGATTGTGGGTACTCGTTAGAACCTTCTGCTATGTTTTGAGCAGAAATATGAAAAATATCACAGTTTTTTATCTGAAAATTTTAAATTTTTGGAGGAGAAATTTTCTATATATTTGAATAGGTGTGTTTTCGTAATGACACACACAAATAGCTGTATTTACCTGAAGCGATATTCATCATTTGAATTAAAAGGTAGACGGTTTTTAAAATCCTGTAACTTCTGTCTTCAAGTACTCTAATCCAAGACATAATGAATTCTCTTCACAAAAATGTCTTTCTTACGTAAGCTTATCAAGTCCAAACTATCTCCCTTTCATCTGAGACAAGATGCATTTCCCCCATGTTATACTGTAGAGTAATTACCAAGTTTTCTTCAAGAAGCGTAAACAAACAAGTATGCTAGTATTAACAGACACGCTGAACACCACTGTCTGTGCAAAATCAGGGGTATTTGAAATATCTATTGACTAAATATTCCCTGCTGGGAGAAAACCAACATTGTCCTGGGTGTAAACTGAAAAGACCCAGGTCAGACTGCGCATGCGCAGTCTGACCTGGGTCTTTGCTGTTTACAGACACGATATATGTATTTTACATAATATGTCCTGCGAGCAGAGACGGTCCTGACAGACTATGTACATGCACATGACTGTGGAATTTTGCTGCACAGTTCGGTCCGGGTCTTTACTTTTTCGCAGATTTCTCAACTGTGGATTTTATTGACGAGAAAATTGATATCGCCCTTTAAAAGAATGAAAATGCAACAATAAACTCGCGACCAGCAAAGAACTGGATTAGTATTTTGCCTAGCGC
This sequence comes from Anodontia alba, assembly GCA_964016985.1. Classification (NCBI taxonomy): domain Eukaryota; kingdom Metazoa; phylum Mollusca; class Bivalvia; order Lucinida; family Lucinidae; genus Anodontia; species Anodontia alba. The sequence goes on from OZ024829.1 coordinate 12,784,712, forward strand.
AAATTGATAAATCTCTTAATCGATCAGTTTCTTTTTTTTTTTTTTTTTAGTGCAAATTGATAAATATCGTCCAAATATCAGAGTGGCCAATGCACCGTGCTCATGCTTATCATACACCTAGACAAATGTAATTTTGTCATTTTTTGCACCTAAAAATCAAAATTTATTCCAAATTATCATCTCGATTATCACGTTACACGGACCTACTCTTAGCTACTTATATACAGAAATGGCAAAATAGTATACCTCTCCTTAACCCATTTAAGCCTAGCGTCCCTTTTGTGGGACATAGGCAAACAGTGCAGACCCAGATCAGACGCCGCATAATGCGGCGTCTGATCAAGGTCTTCACTGTCTGCTTACAGGATTTTCAATTATAAATAGAACAAAAATAAAAAAAAAAAAAAACGCTTGATATCCCTTAAAAGGCAAATGGACTCATCCAATGTATAGGGATGGGAAAGTCCATTAGGCTTATTTGGGTTAAATTTACTAGCAAAATTTTAATTGTGTACGTTTCTGTCACATGCCTCCTTTTTCAGTGTTCCGAGTCTAGACACTCTTCAGTCAATCGAATAACGACGTATTGAACTCTGTTGCTACTTGAGAGCGATTTATCAGTGAAGTTTAGCGACTCAAAAACGTGTCTACAATTTGCTGTTAATGATCGCTTTTTTATATACAAACGAACGGAAGTATTAAATGGGCGGGGCTAATGAATATTAACTGTTTATTAGGCATAGAGTTAATAGATTAACCTTTACCACTCTCTGGGAAGATTCAGCAGACGATAAATTGGTGATATGTTTTCGTAATTATAGAAGAAAATATATAGGCATGACATATCATGCAAACTGTCTCCTTAGGATAGGAGATGTCAGATTATATTTCCTGTGAAATATAAGAAAACATTACGAAAACACGCCTATTCAAATACACTGAAAAATTTACCACCAAAAATTGGCAATTTTTCGAATAAAAAATTCTGATATTTTCCATATTTCTGCTCAAAACATAGATTTTGGGTACTCGTTAGAACCGCCTCGACGAGGCGGTTCTAACGAGTACCCACAATCTATGTTTTTGAGCAGAAATAACAAAAATAATGTATACCCGTGTAAACCCCAGTTTTACTATATAAAAGTGGGGTTTAAGGGGGTCAAAATTATACAGGCATGTTTCCGTGATGATATTTCAAACTGTCGTCTGACCAGCATACTAAGCATTAACAACTGTACTCAGCGAACTGTTGTCCTTTGTGTTTATCATTCGGAACTATATTACAATTTATTTATTTATTTATTTATTCATTCATTTATTTATTTATTTGTCGTATTCTACCTAATTACCGCACATAAGCCTATAAGCGCACAGTGAAACATTTCGTAGTCTTCATATTACAGCCATGTATTTTCTTATCCCCTTCTCCGTAAAGGCATGTGCTGTTGGTACTCATTTGAATTGCATCGACTTGTCGATGCAATTCAAATGCGTACCAACAACATATGCTTTTATAGACTTATTGAGGCAATTCAAATGAGTACCCACAACATATGTTCGTATTCTGTATATATATAGTACTGATTGATGCTACGACCTTTTTCATCAATAATGAAAAAAGGAGTGATGTCAGTCGGGCGTATGGCAAATGTATGGCAAAATTGATCTAGTGTCTTATTTGAACGAACTGTATGTGTGTGCGTGCTTTATTTGGTTTGCATATTTTCATTGTTTGTATATATTTTGTTAGGTGGGCCTCAAGGAAGAGTAGCTTGTAGCTAATTGTGTTACCCACTGAAAATAAAGTCTTTATTATTATTATTATTATTATTATTATTATTATTATTATTATCATCATTATTATTATTATTATTATTATTATTATTATATTATTAAGAAAAACAGAAAAAGAATATCACATACGCATCATTAAATAATTCTATCATAAAGTCCACTGCAGATCTTTTTCTGAAGTAGGTCCTTCTCAGGTGGATATTTTACAAGTTTTTCTAATTATTTTGAAACACCTAACCGCACAGCGCGGTAATTAGATCAAATACGGTATTTATTTATTTCGAAATATGCAAACATATGTATTATTAGGAAGTTCGGTAATTATATATTTATGTTTTATTTGTCAAATGCAGGAGAATACATCTAAGCAGCACCCAAGAAGATAGCCAACAAATCAAAATACAAAATTTCATCCTTAATTAAAAGGAATCTTCTTTCCAAGTTTTATCAAAATAAAGTAAAAGCGAATTGCCGCCATAGATTTTAATTCCATTCAAATATATCCTGTAAATTGACTAACAAAATATGTACTACCGCTCTTACCCTTAACGCTTTGCAGCAGACGACATTGTGAAATATTTTTTCTTAGTTTTTCCAGAAAACAGAATTTGACATTTCATGTAAATTGTTTCCTCAGAAGATAATTTAAATGAAATGTCAAATGCTGTTTTCTGGAGAAAAATAGCCACTATCAGTAATTTGTTGTCTGCTTAATTTGCGCAAAGAATAACCGCTTACCATGCTGACTGTATTTACCCTAAGTATTAGGACATCTTCTCAGCTTACCATACTTGTCCAAAAATTTGAAATAGTCCATTCTACTACCTCTTGATGTGTCTAAACTATTGCTGTGTGTGTATTGCAAACAGTGTAGACCCTGATCAGACGCCGCGTTCTGCGGCGTCTGATCTGGGTCTACACTGTTTGCAAATGCCTTTCTGTCCCAATACTTAGGCTTATCACGGTATCCTCCAGTTTTACTAACTGTTGATGTATCTAAAACTGCTGTGGCCGGCCTCGGTGGCTCAGTTGGATGCGCCGTCCGACTGGAGACCAGGAGGTCGCGGGTTCAACCCCCGCCGAAGTCGGCAACATTCTTTCGTGGAGATTGATCATGAAATATTTTCTACGGTCATTCTCTCCCTTCCGCTGATTCAAGAAGGGCAGTTGTCAGTTTCTGGCGAAAGAATGTGCACAATACTGATTATCCGCTTAGAGGACTAAACCTGCCCAGTAAACGTGTGGTTAGGTAAACTGACCGCGCTCGACATGACCCCATTGGGTTGACTGGGCCGTAAAACCTCAACACAAACAAATCTAAAACTGCTGAAAGAGAGACAAACGTTTAGTGAAGAGTCTAACCAGATGTCGCATTCAGGGTCTCTACTGTTTACCCGTGCCGATCTAACCGTACACAGGTAAAACACACGGTAGGTAAATATGTATAATTGTGGTCAGGGTGGCGTGGTGGTTAGTGTTCTCGCCTTGCAAGCAGGAGATCGTGGGTCCAAACCCCATTTGGATCGAAAGAATTTTCAGACCATTATTAAACCGGGCTCATTATCGACGTTTCCTGCGTTGAATATACATAAACGGAGGCGATAAGTGACAGACAGCGGTACCAAGTGACCATGTGCGGTTCACGAAAGCAAAGCTTTACAAAAGGCCATGCGCATTACATAATTAACGCTGCCTCCATATGTCTCGGTTGCCTGGGAGCGACAAAATGTCCATAACATCATCGACAATTAGTTTTCTTATTACGTTTTGTAATAAACGGGGGCGGAATGGAGAGTGTCATATTGCTGCGTGCGCACTATATCAGCATTATACAATAATTATGGATATTTAAGGGGAATGGATACGCTTTCAGGGGAGATAACTCTTTCAAACGGTTTCCGCTTTCTTTTTGAAAAAGGGTCTACTCTCAAAGGAAAGAATTTGCTCCCCTTGGGAGCGAATTCTTTGCTTTCAGAGTAGACCGCTTTTGCAGAAGGAAATTGGTATACAAAGAAACAAACAAACAAACAGGAAGTTACAAAAGTCGTCTCCCTTGTCAAACATGGCGGAAATAATACCATGTGTATTCAGTCATCTTAGAATATCATATTATCCTCATTGTTTCCTTTTTTCTAAAAAATAATCATTTATCATCAATCTTCTGAAAATTTTACAAACTAATTTTAAATTAATATCTTAAGATAATTTCTGCAGTTCCGAATTAAATAATTCTAATCAGTCTAGCTTTTATGTAAATTTAAACACGGGAAACTAGATTGTTTTCGAAAATCCCAGCCTTGCTCAAGGCGCTCCTAAGGCTTGGTAGCACTCCTGCATTCCCTGACGGTAAACAATAACAGCTGGCTATTAAAATTCGGTATTACTAAGCGGTATTCTAGCGATAATTTCTCATTATGATTCTATCATTCACAGGCGATGACCGTCAGTTATACCCAGTACGTGACTTGCATAAAAACATCTATTTAAAGGAAAGGCGAACAACTGGATAACCTACTGCTAAAAAGACAATTGCATATACTACTGCATTAGACACTGATTATATCTTAAGTATCCTGCCACATGAAAATGGGTATTATTACATGTTGGAAATGCATGGATCCGGAAGGGATGCAACAGGGGAAAAGGGTCATTACGTCATATGCGAACAGCGAAAGCCCAGGTCCCTTTCCATTACCCCAACCCACCCGACCCCAACCCAGCTCCACCCAACCCAGCCCCAATATGCAAATGCGTAGTCGATACAGTCTACAGTATGCACTGAATCAGTATGTTGACAACGAAAGCCCAGATCAGACTGCGCTATAGCGCAGTCTGATCCTGGTTTTCGTTGTCCGCATAAAAGGGCTGATAACAGGGCTCAGATGAGGTTCGCAGTTTCACAGTCTAATCAGTGTAACCTTGGGACTTTGTTGAATCTGTAAAGTGAAACTTGTAAATGTTTATATTTGTCCGGGCGCGGGCGCAGGCGTGAGCGCGGACGCAGGCCGATCTGGGATTGCATTATTTTCATATGCTGTAATGTACCTTCTTTCCATGACACGGTCCAATTTAGTGGGTGCGTCTCTAATTGAATTCTCTTACCCATACGTGAGAAACCTCTGGTCTTTTACCCAATCAAGCAAGTCAGAACCAGCCATATCAATGACATTAGAGCCTGCGACGTGAAAAAGTACCTTTTTATCATATGCGGACAGCGATGGTCCAGATCAGCCTGCGCATTCGCGCAGTTTGATCAGGGCATTCATTGTCCTCTTTATGGATCGTTGGATACTGTATACAGTATCAGCAAATACGTTAATACACTTATGTAAAATGTATATTTCTTAGCGATGGCTCTAGATAAGTTATCGTATAGTAGTATAGGGTGCCACTATGGACACGCCGCCATTCCATTACGAAAACATGCCTATTGAAATATACTGAAAATTTTACCACCTAAAAATGAAAAATTTTCAGATAAAAATTCTGATATTTTTCATATTTCTGCTCAAAACATAGATTGTAGGTACTCGTTAGAACCGCCTCGGCGAGGCGGTTCTAACGAGTACCCACAATCTATTTTTTGAGCAGAAATAAGTAAAATAATGTATACCCCTGTAAACCCCAGTTTTATTATACAAAAGTGGGGTTTAAGGGGGTCAACATTATATAGGCGTATTTTCGTGATGCGGCGTGTCCATAGTGGCAACCTATACTACTTACACACACACACACACACACACACACACACACACACACACACACTTGTATTATGGGTGCCCATTAAAAGCATCATCGGAGCACAATCATGTAATCTTGCAGAAATAAGAAAACTATTTATATTAATACCCATCTTATTTCGAGATATGCTATTTTCACCATATGATATGGAAAATCAGGAATAGTTTGTTATTAAGGAATTGATTACAGATATTTGCAGTAAAAGGTTTTCTTGAAAAAGAATAGAAATCGAAAAGCTGGTTTCAAACTTCAATTTTTATTTGATAACACCCTATATTTAACAATGGTTCTGACCGGATTCAAAGACGGAAATCCATCACGCAAACATGTCTATATAATTTTGAGCCCCTTAAACCCCACTTTTATATAGTAAAACTGGAGTTTACAGGGGTATACATATTTTTTCTTATTTCCGCTCAAAAACATAGATTGTGGGTACTCGTTAGAACCGCCTCGTCGAGGTGGTTCTTACAAATACTAAAATCTAGACGAGGCGGTTCTAACGAGTACACACAATCTACGTTTTTGAGCTGAAATATGAAAAATATCATAGCTTTTTTTTATCTAAAAATTTTCAGTTTTTGGAGGTGAAATTTTCTACAGGCTTGTTTCCGTGTAATGGAAGGTTTTGAGCAGACTGTGATACGCAGAAAGATATGAATCTGACATTTCGCATCTAGAGCTCTGCCACACCTTTTCGTTTGAAACGGCTCAGTTTGATAATTTTGTCAATGACATTGCAAATCAATAAAAAGTCTTTACTTATTTAACGGAATGCACTCCTGTTAAAACGCATATAGTTATAAAAGCATTTTGTTTATTACCATAAAATTACGTCGTAAATACTGTTATATATTTAGCTTCCATCATTCGAATAAGAAAGAAATGAAATTAAAAAGAAAAAAAAAAAGTACAAGGAGTAATCAATATTGGATAAAGAGCATTTCAAAACCTTCCCATGGAAACCCCTTTTTTTTATTGTTGTTATTTTCGACAAACAGATGAGGCGTGACGTCAGAAAACGTACCTTCTTATATGTGGGCCCAACGATGACTCAAATAAGCCTGACTATCCGAGCAGTCTGATCAGTCTTCTCTGTCTTCATGAAGAAACTTTGCACCCTTGGCTATTCAAAATGCGCCCAGTGAAGACTCTGATCAGACTGCGCGAATGCGCAGTCTGATATGAGTCTTCACTGGGCGCACATGTCCGAAGGTACGTTTTCTGACGTTGCAGCACAAATATTTTTTTAGTCAACATACGACTTGTTAGAAAATTAATTTTTTTCAGTTCATTGAAATGGTTATTGCCTTTCATGCTGAACAAGAATATTACCGCAACAGGCATTGTTACCATCAGGTTACAGTATGACAAGCTATGAAAGAAATGATGTCACAAACAAACGGAAAAAGGGATAATAAACTGAGAACCCATCTGAAGACATTGCCTGGTAGTTCTCATAATTTCCGCATGTCACGCGTATATTCATTTCGTCCGTAACATACATACTGAATTTTGTAAATTTTGCAGTGGTTCGGTTCAAATCACGAATAATAATAATAATAATAATAATAAACGATATATAGCTACGTTTACCATAAATATTCTGACACTTCAACTACTTATTATATCCGTTTTGAAACTTGGAGACGTTCATTTGACTACCTGTTCATGTGTGTAAAATACTTTTGGATAAGTATTAACTCTTTCAGCCTTGCAGACCCAAAACATTTGCTTACAAACAGTGTAGATCCTGATGAGACAGCGCATAATGAGCCGTCTCATCAGGCTCTACACTGTTTGCCATTCTGTTTTGATTAATGACCGTGACCCCTATTTTGAACAATGGTTCTGACGAGATTCTAAAATGGAAGTGTCAACTTCAGAAACACAGCCGTTTACTAGCCGAGGCAATAGCAATATTTGCAGAAATAACTTTGGTGGCTGATATATATGTATTAGCAGCTGTAATAATAACAGTATTGGCATATACAATCGCTGTATTAGTAACTGTAACAATAGCAGTTGCAGCAGACTTATTATCTGTAACAATACAATAGAGTACACAATAAATATATCAGTATTAGTAACTGCTACAGTCGCAATAGAGGTAGACGTATCCTTGTTCGTCTGTCATTACTGACAATGACCAATCCTAATCAACTGTGTGATGTGTTATTATTTATGTGTTCAAAGATGGCTGATGAGACCAATCTTAGCTCTGAACTACCTGTTGCAGATAGAACAAGAGAGGTCTGAGGAAGAAAGCTCTGTTGGTGATGCCTTAGCTCTGGCTTTCTGCTGTGCACGTTTCTGCTCGGCTTCGCTGATTCTTTTTGCTTCGTATTCACCAGCTCCCCTTTTTATGAGGCCTCGCCACTTTGTACGATCTTTTGCAATCTGTTCCCATGACTATGTTGGTATGTTGAAGTCTTTAAGGGAGGCTTTGAGGGTGTCCTTGTATCGCTTCTTCTGACCACCATGGGAGCGGTTTCCTACTGGAAGTTCTCCATAGAGGATTTTCTTTGGCAAACGTTCATCAGGCATTCTGGTAACATGGCCTGTCCAACTTAACTATGCCAATTTCAGAAGAGTGTATGTATACTCTGCATCCCTGCCCTTTGCAGGACTTCTGTGTCTGGAATCCTGTCTTGCCACTTGATCTTTAGAAGTTTTCTAAGACAGCCTGTATGGAAGTGGTTCAGTCTTTTGGCATGCCGTTGGTAAACTGTCTAAGTTTTGCATGCGTATAAAAGTGTTGGCAGCACCACCGAACTATATACTTTCAGCTTTGTGTCAAGTCTGATTACACTTCGGTCCCAAATACTCCACGTAGCCGGCCAAATGCTCCACTAGCTTTGACAATTCTAGCATTGACTTCATCATCAATGTGCACAACTCTAGACAATCTGCTTCCAAGGTAGGTGAACTTGTCTACCACTAGCAGTCGTTGACCTTTCACTGTGATGGTAGGCTCCTTGTAAGGCTTTCTAGGTGCTGGCTGATATACTACCTCAGTCTTTTTGATGCTGAATGTGAGATCATAGCTGTCACATGAATCAGATACTTGATCCACACCTTTTTGCATTTTCTCTTCTGTTGGAGCACCCTTTGCCATGTCATCAGCAAAGAGAAACTCGTCTAGCACCTCTGTCTGCACCTTAGATTTAGCTTGCAACCTTTTCAGGTTGAAAAGTTCCCCATCAAAGCGATACCTAATAGGTATACCATTGTCACCATCCTGGAAAGCATCTGTAAGCATGGCAGAAAACATCATGCTGAACTGAGCTGTCCGTTGTTATACTTTTAGCTGTAATATTAATAACTGTATTATAAGCTGTAATACTAGAACTGTCCGCTGTAATACTAGTAATGATGGCAGCTATCATAAGTGTATCAGTAACTGTAACCATTACGAAAACACGCCTATTCAAATATATTGAAAATTTTACCTCCAAAAAACTGAAAATTTTCAGATAAAAATCTCCGATATTACCCCTCTAAACCCCAGTTTTACTATATAAAAGTGGGGTTTAAGGGGGTCAAAATTATATAGGCATGTTTACGTGATGACTATCAGTAGTACTAATGACAGATTAACCGATGCATAAGCTGAAGTAATAACAGTGGAAGCTTCAGATAAAGCGGTAATAATGGCATCGGTAGCTGACATAATAGCTGTATTAGTAACTGTAATAATAGCAGTAGCTTAAGCTGTTGAAGTTGTATTAGTGGTTGTAATAATGGTGATAGTGGACGACATAATTTCTGTCGGCATTAGCTGTAAAATGTCAGAGGAAGTATTTTTAACATCAGTAATAATGATATATAATGGCGGTAATAGTACATGTAAACCACAACAGTAGTGACAGATATACCGGTAATATCAGTATTATTAGCCGAAATAATAGCAGAGGAAATATATGTAACTAGAGTATTACTGGAAGACATACCGCCACTGTCAGTAGATAAAACAATAGTAATAGGAGCAGAAATATCTATATTAGTAGATATAATAATAGCGAATAACAACAGTAAAGGCAGAGATAATGGTGATATTCATGGCAGTGACAAAAGAGTAATTGAAGATGTTATAGCTGTATTGATAGCTATTACAACAGAAATGTGTCAGATATAATAGCTCTAATAATAAGTGCATCAATAGCTATAATAAAAGAAGTGACAGATTTGTTTCCTTTATCATACAGCTAATGTACACATTGCTCTGGTAGTCATTACGAAAACACGCCTATTCAAATACACTGAAAATTTTACCACCAAAAAATAGCAATTTTTCAGATAAAAAAATTCTGATATTTTTCATATTTCTGCTCAAAACATAGATTCTGGGTACTCGTTAGAACCGCCTCGTCGAGGCGGTTCTAACGAGTACCCACAATCTATGTTTTTGAGCAGAAATAACAAAAATAATGTATACCCCTGTAAACCCCAGTTTTACTATATAAAAGTGGGGTTTAAGGGGGTCAAAATTATATAGGTATGTTTTCGTGATGTCTGTGTGTTTATACAAAGGCGTTGTTAAAGAGGAGTATTTGGTAATAATTCTGGGATGATTTTCTTTTCTTTATTATCTATAAAAAACTATACGTTTTATAGAGAACTAGAGAGAATTATCACAAAATTATCACAAAATATGCATTCTAAACAATTACTCTGTTTATAGTATTTTGTAGTATTGATCTATGACCAAAAGCACCGATACCTGGAGTTATGCCAGATAGCGAGACCGCAATTATGTAACAATATTTGAACAGTAACAAATTAAACTGTTGCAAATATTTTAGATAATAATGTAAATGGCACCTAAGGAGACAAAGACAAGTGCCTACTATCCCAGAAGAAAAGGTACGTCTAAATGTCCACTTATAGTTCAACTTGGGGAACCAGTAGGTTAAACCTGACCATGTGATTTTTATAAGAACACTATATAGACACCGAAAATTTCCCAATTAAGAATCTAACAGGGTTGTTGACATAGGTTAAAGCAAATATACAGATTCTTAAAACAAAACATAATTGAATGTGCGCTAATAGCAGAGAAATTTACTGGTTCACACTTGAGAACAAAAGCCTATCAATGTTATTGTCAATGTTCCTGCAAGGACAACTAAGTTTATGTAAACACATAGCCACAATGATTCCAATATAACTTAACCCTGGGCCTGCTGAACCTGGATATATCCTGCCTTTGCAAACAGTGTAGTTCTAGATCAGTTGGCTTCTGAAGCCAACTGATTTAGATCTGCACTGTTTGTCTTTCAGTATGTGAATTTATATCCGCAATCAGGATTGAGTAATCTGATTGGCTTACAATTAAAATAGGCGTGACATATCAATTTATTAAACATGACAAGGGTTAATTTTGGTTCTGTTTACATTTGTCTATACGTAGCGACAATAAGGGTACAAATTACCTCAGTCTAATATGTTTCAGTTTATTGTTTTTTTCGCTCTATGTTTAAAATCTCATTGTTGATTTCTTTACTGTTTTGCACAGTCTGTAAATCCTTCCATGATAGAAGCATGTCAACATAAAGTACTGTATACATCACGAAAACATACCTATATAATTTTGTCCCCCGTAAACCCCACTTTTTATAGTAAAACTGGAGTTTACAGGGGTATACATTATTTTTCTTATTTCTGCTGAAAACATATATTGTGGGTACTCGTTTGAACCGCCTAGCCGAGGCGGTTCTAACGAGTACCCACAATCTATGTTTTGAGCTGAAATATGAAAAATTTCAGAGGTTTTTATCTGAAAATTTTCAGTTTTTGGAGGTGAGATTTTTCTATATATTTGAATAGGCGTGTTTTCGTAATGTACCAGCAATATTCGGAGAGACATACTTTAGCAAAGAGAGTATACCAAGACCAAACTTCTAATCTTATCAAGGGTTACAACAACCAAACGCATACCCAGTAAGCATTCTTTTTAAATCTATAGCGGGCCGTTATCGGCCCGTCAGGGTAGCTGACGGGCTGATATTGGCCCGCTGTAGATTTATAAAGAATGCTAGCTGGGTATTTACATATTTGAAGCACGAACAGAGAGCTGCAACAGAGGAACCGCTTTTGAACAATCAACAAAAATATAAACCACTGGAGGATGGGGCGGAGGAGCGAGCGGGGGTGGGGGTGGTGGGGCTTTAACTAGCTTTACTCACACGAAACCTCGCTCTTTATACTGATGCTGTTCTAAATTACAAATATTAGGGGTAGTGGTCATCTACCTCATCAGGGAAAACATACAATCACGAACGCTGTTATGAGTAAACACAGCGCCCCGAGGGCACATGACGTTTATACACCGTCGCAGTAACGTCGATGCAACGTCGTGACCTTGCATCGACGTTAATGCGACTCTGTGTTAACTTCATGTGGCCGCTGGGAATGGCTTTCTGAAGCCAGAGCATAAGAAAGCGGCAAGTAGAGCCACTATGAGACGACCACCGATATGTCTATTTTACTATCTTTCGATATGCCTGAAACTGCTGGATGAGTGATAAACAGTATATGCAGATCCTAATCAGACTCCGCGTTCTGTGGCATCTGATATGGGTCTGTATGTATATTTAGGTCTGTCCCAATACTTAGGGTGAATATGGAACTCAGCATAACAAAAGCTGTGTATCCCCGCGAGTTTCAACCCTAGCCCTGCTGAACCCGGATATGTCCTGCCTTTGCAAACAGTGTAGATCCAGAGCAGTTGGCTTCTGAAGAAGCCAACTGATCTGGATCTGCACTGTTTGCCATTAAGTATGTGAATTTATATCAACAATCTGGATCAAGTAATCTGATTGGCTGAAAATTAGAAAGGGGGCGTGGGTAGCGTCTTAATTTATTCAGCAGGGCAAGGGTTAATGCATGATATTGTGTCTGTCTATAGTACAAACTAAAAAGGACATATCAAATGAAACGGTAATGAAATCATATCAAATGGACAAAACAGAATAGAATTCCAGTCAGTCCTTTCAGTGTAATTTATTGTCAAAGTGAGTGGGAGTTGCAAGTCAAAAATAGCGAATTCTCTGTAAACAATCATTAGTGGGTATGGCAATATGAGAATATCATATGAATACTAAATAATTTCTGACAAGAGAGATTCTTTCAATGTAAAGAACACATCAATGAATCTGATCATGAGCTGTACTGTACTGTACCGGAGTAAAATGTACAGTAAAACCTGTGTAAGACAGCCACCTTTGAAACTGACCTTAGTGGTTGATGTGGAAAGGTGGTTGTCTTATAAAGGTACATGTCATGTAATTTTGCTAGCAAAATTACATGACATGTACCTTTATAAGACAGACAACTTTTTCCACATCAGCCACTATTTAAAGTCAGTCTTGAAGGTGGCTCTCTTACACAGGTTTTACTGTATTCGGTGTTTGTAGGCAACTACTTTTTATCCTTATGTTTGCACATGATTATCTATAAATAGCCGAGTGCAATATAATCAGTATCTGCAGAGGCCTTGTTCATAACTCCAAATATGTTTTTTCTTTCACCAAAAATTCTGTTATTTTTTCTTATTTCACCAAAGAAATATATGTCGTGGGTATTCATCAGAAGCGCCACATTTAGGCGCTCCTTATGAGTATCCACTGTATGTTTTGGCTAGGCGCTTCTAATGAGTACCCACAGCATATGTTTTCATGGAGAAATAAGAAAAATCTTTATCTGGAAACCCCTCTTATCTGGAGCAGTGCTTGTTACATCTTTGCATTACGAAAACACGCCTGTTCAAATATATAGAAAATTTCACCACCAAAAACTTAAAATTTTCAAATAAAAAACTTTTATATTGTTCATAAATATTGGCAACATTAATTCAGAGATACGATAAAAAATCATTCTATTTCAAGTCCAGTTCAAGAACGAGAGACACACTGAAATTTTACAAGGTGCCAGGTGCCACATTTTATGATCATATATCAATTTATTATTTTTTCTTGGGAAAAAATGTCTTTATTTGAGGAATATAGAGCCTTTAAGGGGACTGGATATATACATGTAGTTTCAAGTGAGGTGAATCTCAAAACTGCCTTTGCCTCTCTTCTGGAAAAGGTCTACACTAACAGAAAAGAGTTTGCTCCCAGCGAGAGCAAATACTTTTCTTTAGAATAGAGCCATTTATAGAGGAAGACTGGTGTATATAGAAGAAATAAGAAGTCACAAAAGTTGTCTTCCTCGTCAAAAATGGCAAAATAATCCAGTTTCTAAAATTTTTATTGATTCGGTTCGTCATAAAAGAGTTTTCAGAATAAATTATGAATTCGAACTATAAGATGGGGAGATTCTTTTTTGTATACTTGTTTGTTTATTTTATTCGGGCTTTACGTCACTTGCAACAATCTTTCAATCATATCGCGATGATGTCTGGATGTGGCAGGGAGTTCAATGCTCACTTTTAGAGTGCTGCCTCACTGAAATATCACGCCCCAGACACTTGGCATGATATTCCACCCAATTACATTATACTGACCTTAAATGACCTGTTCTGATTCCTAGCTCAACTTTCTTAAAGCTGAGCGCCAAGCGAAAGAGCAACTAGTACCATTTTTAAAAGTCTTGGTATGACTTGGCCGGGGATCGAACCCGCAACCTCCCGATCACAAAGCGGACGCTTTACCAACTAAGCCACTGTTCCGGTTTCTTTTTGTATAAATTCATATTTGTATCTAACTTTGCTAAGTTTGACTCATATAGCCATGGATTCTGATTTTGCTTCAATATGATCAATCATAAGCGTACTAAACATTTCTTTTAAAACCTGATATACATGTTTTCGCCGAGATAAAGGGATGATAAAAACAACCGTGATGCAGAAAGGTTTGCCGAATATATATCAGATACCATATCTGCCTATCTATATGAGCACCAGGATTTTACAGAACATTACCCCCATTGCTTTGTCGTAGATAAATCACGTGCATTATCTATCGTATTTACACTAAATATTGGGACACCTCAACTCCTTACCATACTTATATCTTAATTTGTAAAAGTCTGTTCCACTGCCTGTTGACGTTTTAAAAATATTGCTGGACGAGTGACAAACAGTATAGACATTGATCAGACGCCGCATGTTGCGGCGTCTGATCTGAGTCTACTCTGTTTGCTCAGGCCTGTCTGTCCATATACTTAGGGTTTTTACGGTAATCATAACGGGTTTAACGGCAACAGATTTCTTTAGTTTAGTTATGGGGAAAGTGTGCACTTTCAGTGGTGGCAACTCTGTCAAAATTGTTCTCTCCCCTTCTGAAAACTAGTCTACTCTATAAGCAAAATGGAGCAAATTCTTGCCTGATGGAGTAGACATCTTTTCGGAAGGAGATTGGTGTGAGAGAAGCAAACAGGAACAAACAAAAGTTATCTCCCTTACAGAAAATGGTGGAAAGTCTATCAAGTGTATTAAGTTCCCTTAAACAGCTCAAAATCATGACTCCTTCAAGGACCTTTCATCACGAACACATACCTATATAATTTTGACCCCCTTAAACCCCACTTTTATATAGTAAAACTGGGGTTTACAGGGATATACATTATTTTTCTTATTTTTAATTAAAACATAGATTGTGGGTATTCGTTAGAACCACCTCAGCGTGGCGGTTCTAACGGGTACCCACAATTCATGTTTTGAGCAGAAATATGAAAAATATCAGAGTTTTTTTATCTGAAAACTTTCAGTTTTTGGAGGTGAAATTTTCTATATATTTGAATAGGCGTGTTTTCGTAATGTACAAATATCTATCTGTAATTTACAAGTATTGGTTAGTTAAGAATTAAACAGATCAAACGGACTGGGGAATGGTGCATTATATCGTTATCCTGCATGAACAGCATTAGTCAAACCGAGTCTGCACTATTTTTTTTTTCTTTTCTGTTTTGTTCTGTATTTGTGTATTCTATATTTTTGTGATCATATTCTCTTCCCCTTTTACTCGTATTGTTGACTTGTCTTGTCCTGGTGACAACTGAGCCATCTGAGTATCGCTTAACTCCGTTTAGACTGAATAAACTCCCTCACACTGTATATTGGAAGTCCAATTTCAATTTTAGGTGTATCAGGCTATATGATAAAGATATTCCTAGAGAAAAATGACTAAACTATTTGCAAACTTGGTCTGCACTGTTTGCCAATTATCCTTTTGAGAGTTCCCTAAGATGGATTAAAACGTTGCAAAGGGGCTTGACAGATTTATCATTTTCCTTCATGAACAGACTCAGTTAAATTAAGTCTTGTGTGTTTTTCTTTTTTTTCTTTTTTTTTTGTGTTTTTTTTTGTGTTTTTTTTTGTTTGTTTTTCATTATTTTTCTTATTCCTTATTTCCAATCAGTCTCCTTCTTTTAGTACTTTTATGTCCCCCATCATGGGTGGGTGGGGGGGGGGACATATTGTTTTTAGTGCGGATCCTGTCGGCGTCGGCGTCGGCGTAGCCACTTGTCTGAACTCTATCTCCTTATTGAATGGACAGATTTTGGCCAAACTTACAAAAATATATCACTGGGAGGGGGAAAAATGCTGATTAAATTTTGGTTTCCTTGACCCCATTTTCAAGGTCAGAGGAGGGCTTAGATTGTTGGAAAATGGGGCGTAGCCGCTTGTCCGCACTCTATTTCCTTATTGAATGGACAGATTTTAGCCAAACTTATACAAATATATCATTGGGAGGGGAAAAAATGCTGATTAGATTTTGGTGACCTTGACCCCATTTTCAAGGTCACAGGAGGACTTAGATTGTTGGAAAATGGGGCGTAGCCTCTTGTCTGCACTCTATCTCCTTATTGAATGGACAGAGTTTAGCCAAACTTATACAAATATATCATTGGGAGGGGGAAAAATGCTGATTAGATTTTGGTTGGTGACCTTGACCTCATTTTCAAGGTCAAAAGAGGGCTTAGATTGTTGGAAAATAGATTGTCTGCATCCTATCTCTTGAAAGAATAAATAGATTTTAATCCAACTTGCACATCTATATTGCTGGGACATGTAAAAGTACTGATTAGATTTTGGTGACCTTGACCCCATTTTCAAGGTCACAGGAGGGCTTAGATTGTTGAAAAATGGGGCGTAGCCTCTTGTCCGCACTCTATTCTATTTCCTTATTGAATGAACAGGTTTTAGCCAAACTTACAGAAATATATTATTGGGAGGGGGAAAATGCTGATTAGATTTCGGTGACCTTGACCCCATTTTTAAGGTCACAGGAGGGCTTAGATTGTTGGAAAATGGCTTGTCCGCATCCTATCTCTTGAAGGAATGAATAGATTTTAACCAAATTTGCACATCTATATTTCTGGGACATGTAAAAGAACTGATTAAATTTCAGTGACCTTGACCCCATTTTCAAGGTCACAGGAGGGCTTAGATTATTGGAAAATGGCTTGTCCGCATCCTATCTCTTGTAGGAATGAATAGATTTTGACCAAACTTACACATCTACAATGCTGGGACATGTAAAAGAACTGATCAGATTTTGGTGACCTTGATCCCATTTTCAAGGTCACAGGAGGGCTTAGATTTGTTGGAAAATGATTTGTATGCACCCTATCTCCTAAATGAATAAACGGACTTTGACCAAACTTGTACAGCTATATTGCTGAGACATGGAAAAGAACTGATTAGATTTTGGTGACCTTGACCCCATTTCAAGGCTTAAATTGTTGGAAAATTGCTTGTCTGCTCACTATCTCCTAAATAAATGAATTTTGACCAAACTTCTACATCTTAATTGATGAGACATGGAAAAAATCTGATTAGATTTTGATGACCCTGACCCCATTTTCAAGGTCACACTAAGGCTTAGATTGGTGGAAAATGGCTTGTCTGCGCCTTGCCTCCTGAAGGAATGAGTAGATTTCGATCAGACTTGCACAGCTATATTTTTGTGACATGCATCGGAACTGATTATATTTTGGTGACCTTCACCCCATTTCCAAGGTCAGACTAGGGCTTAGATTTTTGGTAAATGGCTTGTCTGCACCCTATCTCCTAAAGGAATTGATTGATTTTGACCTAACTTGTACTATATTGTTGTGACATGGAAAAGAACTGATTAGATTTTGGTGACCTTGACCCCATTTTCAAGGTCACACTAGGGCTAAGATTGATGGAAAATGGCTTGTATGCACTGTATCTCTTGAAGGAATGGATGGATTTAACTAAACTTGCACAGCCAAATTGTTGTGGCATAGAAAATAACTAATTTTATTTTGGTGACCTTGACCCCATTTTCAAGGTCGCAAGAGGGCTCAGATTGTTGGATAATGGCTTGTCTGCACGCTATCTGCTGAATGAATGGATGGATTTTGACCAAACTTGCACAGCTATATTGTTGAGATAGAGACAAGAACTGATTAGATTTTTTGTGACCTTGATCCCATTTTCAAGGTTACACAAGGGCTATGATTTTAGGAAATGGCTTGTCAGCACCCTATCTCATTGAGGAATGGATGAATTTTGACCAAACTTACATATAGGTATATTGTGACCTTCAGTTTATTATAGATACAATCTATTTTAACAATATGTCTGTTCAAACTGGTGGGGGGACATACGTTTTCCTCCGAAAATACTGTTCTAGTTTTTTTTTTTTTTTTTTTTGTTTTTGTTTTTTTTTTTTTTTTTTTTTTGTTTTTTTGTTGTTGTTTTTTTTTGTTGTTGTTTTTAATTTTATTCAGCAACATCAAGATCAAACTGTTCCTCTTTAGAGCATGGTTATTAACAATGTTGGCTAGAAATGATGGAAAGTATCCACAGAACTTAAGGCATTTGTCATTGTGCGGGTAATTTATTAGCCTTTACAAGTCTCTGAGCTAATTCCACAGAGACAATTTGCACGAAATGCCAAAGTGTGTTTTCAGGGAAAAGCAAGAAAAATATTTTAAAATGTCTGCTGATATTTATACCCACCATGCTGAGCGTTTATCTTATACCGGTTAATTTATATTGATAATAGTATAGGGTGCCACTTGTACCCAGAGTGGCACCCTATACTACTATTGATTACTATTAGTTGATTTTGGAATTATTTTGTTCCTGTCAAATATGGTCCCTATCAAATGTCATTTTCTGATTTTTTTATTTCAAACGGTTACAAGGGGTTACCTCTGGAGAAGGAACAGAATTTCAGACAGTTTTGCTCTTATAATTTTGACATTTATTTGAGCAGGTAGGTTGGTCGGTCGGTCGTCCGTTCTTTCTTTCTATCGATCGTTCGACTGGCTGGTCTTTAGGTGACCTGGTAGCTACGTAGTTAGCTAGGCAGGTATAGTACAAGGTCGGTTTTTCTTTTCTTGTGTTAATTAAACATGTACTTGTAGACACGAAATTAGGACCTACCAGAAACATTTCATTAATTTTAGGGTGGCACGTTTATTGGGACATAAAATAATTTTATGCTCTATTTTAGTGTAAATTTGGGCCGCATTATGAGAAAGTGTATCTTATGACATGTTTGCCCAGCGATTTCCGCACAGTCTGATCAACCTTCACTGTGTAGATAGCTATGAATCCAAGGTTTCTTCCGAAGCGGACAACAAAGACTATGGTAAGAATGTGCGGATTCGCAAGATAATCTGAGTCTTCGATTGGCACATTACTTCATTGGGTACATTTTCGCACGCTGCAGATCACTTATGATTGTGGTCTCCTGTAACACTTTTAGTAGTATTTTGCGAAAGCTTTTTTGTTGCTAAAATATTAAAATAATTACGCAATTAGGCCTGTCTGTTTGGATTGATACTTGGCTGCAGGTTAATGTTCATAATTTGTTTCATAACATCTTTCCTTTTAATTTTGGTTTTCAAAATGTCCTGCAAAACTTAGAGCATTTAAATAAACCATTTTTACTTATTTGTCTAGTACGGGGAACTGATTCACTTTCATGGGAGGCAACTGGCAAATTGATTTTGTCCCCCTTCTGATAAGGGGTCGACTCTAAAAGGAAAGAATCTGCTCCCAAACGGGGGAGCAAATTATTTCCTTTTAGAGTATACCCATTTACAAAATGGGTTTCATATGCAGGAAGACAAACGGGAAGTCACACAAGTTGTCTACCTTATACAGAATGGCGCAAAACATCACGACAACACACCTATATGATTTTGACCCCCTTAAACCCCACTTTTATGCAGTAAAACTGGGGTTTACAAGGGTATTCATTATTTTTTATTTTGCTAAAAAACATAGATTGTGGGTACTCGTTAGAACCGCCTCGCCGAGGCGGTTCTAACGGGTACCCAAAATCTATGTTTGGAGCAGAAATATGAAAAAAATATCACAATTTTTAATCTGAAAATTTTCTCTTTTTTTTGGTTGTAAAATTGTCAATATATATATTTGAATAGGCGTGTTTTTGTAATGTGTAACAAGTGTAACTAATCACTTTAAAATATATATGGTGAAATTCCGCTGTTAAGACCTCTCGAAATTAAGACCCACTGCTATTAAGAGCAGCTTTTGTCAGTCCCAAATGGTTTCTTTCTTATTTTTCTATATTCAATATCAAGACCACTCCACTATTTAGACCACTTTTAGATGATCCCAAGGGTGGTCTAAACAATGGAGTTCTACTGTATTAGTAGGATCTTACTTAACCCATGTCATGCTGAATAAATTAAGATGCCACGCCTACTTTCAATTTTCAGCCAATCAGATTACGTGATCCAGATTGTATAGATGAATTAACATACTTAATGGCAAACAGTGCAGATCCAGATCAGTTGGCTTCTTCAGAAGCCAACTGATCTGGATCTACACTGTTTGCAAAGGCAGGACCTATCCGGTTTCAGCAGGGCTAGGGTTAACGTAAAAATGCGATGGCTGGATAGCATAGTGGCTAGGTTACTGCACTTAACAGTTTTAAACTTTTTTTTCTAGTAAGTTTATTACTCCTGGCTAAACCAGTCTTAATGTTGTTAATAAACAAAATGTTCATCATGTTTTCATGTTATATGGTTACAGAGCTCTAGGTAACAGCGTATCAAGATACATATTTCTCATATTTTTCCTAAAAATTCGAACACTAAAGGATCTGACAAAATGACATATGCAAACAGTGTAGACCCTGATCAGACTGCTCCTGAAGGAGCAGTCTGATCATGGTCTACACTGTTTGCCATTCCACTAAATATTTAAAGAAACTGCTGCATAAAAAAGCAAACTTTAAGCCAAAAGAGTATGGAATAAAGTGTTCGAAATTTTAGGAAATTTACCGTATGTTATGGGCACCTCTCCCCTAAGGAGAAATCACATCATATGCTTTTATGAAGACTTAAGAAAAATAATAAAATGACTCGTCTAGAACTTTGGCTAAGAAGCATAAACTTGATGTGGGTGTTTAACCCTTTCAGTCCTGCAAAGCAAGGCAGAAACTTTTGCAAACAGTGTAGAACCTGATGAGACGGCCCATCAGGATCTACACTGTTTGCCACTCTATTCCATTGATTTACGGCTGTCACCCTTTTGGCAGCAATGTGTCCAAATGCAGAGATGAAAAAGTCTATTTTAGAAACTCAATTTTGAAAGCTTGAACATAATGGTAAAAATTATACCCAAATGGTACGAGCGTATACGTCCGTATGGAGGTGCTGGCGATAGACCGCGGGACAAAAGTGCCCGCACAAACAGTTATCGCGAACCCAGTGAAAATACAGTCGACTCTCGTTATCTCGACCTCGCTTATCATGAATAACCGCTTATCTCGAAGTGAAATTCTGGTCCCTGTTTTAACATGAAAATCTAAGAACAGGTAACAAAATATTGTGTGTTTTCCACAATATTTTCAATATATCTCTATCTTCAGGAGTCAAATTACCTATTCATTTGTTAAATGTGGTTGTTCGATTTATTGTTTTCCTCACTTCTGCAACTCTGATATTTCGAGGCACGGATATCTCGAAGTGTTTCAGAGAGTCCTGTAGGATTCGAGATAACGAGAGTCGACTGTAGAATTGTTTGGATTGACATACAATAACAGCAATTAACCATCACCGCTTGTTCAACATGTGAGGGATTGCAGGTTCGATTCATGAAGTAGTATTCGTCCTCATTTTCTTTAATATTTCTCTTTGTAAGCTCTTATTATTTGGTATTCTGTTCCATTAGGAGAATAATCATCTGTAGTCACCAAATTATCCACACTCCTGAGTCACAGAATTGTCATATCAGACAAGCGTGGTGTTAATATATATATATATATATATATATATATATATATATATATATATATATATATATATATATATATATATATATATATATATATATATATATATATATATATATATATATATATATATATGATTATTCTACAGTCGAGACTCCCGTTATCTCGACTTCGCTTATCTCGAATAACCGCTTATCTCGAAGTGAAAATCTGGTCCCTGTTTAAACATGAAAATCTAACAACAGGTAACAAAATATTGTGGAAAATATTGTGGTATTTTCCACGATAATTTCAATATATCTCTAACTTCAGGAGTCAAATTATATACTCATTTGTGAAATGTGGTTGTTCGATTTATTTTTTTCCTCAATTCTGCAAATCTGATATATCGAGGAACGGATATCTCGAAGTATTTCAGCGGGGGGGGGGGGTCCTTTGGATTTCGAGATAACGGGAGTCGACTGTATTTCTTATGTGAGCTTATGTGAGTTGCAACGCGAAAAGACGTGTCTTCTGATGCGTGCGGCCAATGAAGCTCTAATCAGCCTGCGCCATTACGAAAACACGCCTATTCAAATATATAGAAAATTTCACCTCTCAAAACTGAAAATTTTCAGATGAAAAACTCTGATATTTTCCATATTTCTGCTCAAAACATAGATTGTGGGTACTCGTTAGAACCGCCTCGGCGAGGCGGTTCTAACGAGTACCCACAATCTATGTTTTCGAGCAAAATAAGAAAAATAATGTATACCCCTGTAAACCCCAGTTTTACTGTATAAAATAGGGGTTTAAAGGGGTCAGAATTATATAGGCATGTTTTCGTGATGGCATCCGCACAGTCTGATCGGAGTCTTCATTGTTCGCATGACGAAACTTTGCACCATAGTACAGAATACATTTTCATTTCCTTAGGGATCACTGGACCCATTGTTGTATATTGAAAATGGAGTTCTGCTCATGTATACGCTGGAGGGCGTAAGCAGTGTTGCAAACTTCATTACAGCTTATGAAGAATCTCAATTAAACCGAGACTAACATTTTCTGTCTGTAATGTGTTCTTTGTTTCCAAAGTCAAACTTTTAGATTTTTATTTCGCATCCTTGGCTAATCAAATGTGCCCAGTGAAGATTCTCATCAGACTGTGCGAATGCACAGGCTGATCTGAATCTTCGCTGGGCGCACACCTCCGAAGGGACGTTTGTTTTTGACGTAGCGGATCATGTATTTTTGCCATTGTAATAGTGCCGTTTTCTTTAAAACGTCACAAAACAGTTTCAACTCGAGCATGAGAACACTAAACATTAACGACGTCATAAGAGGCACAATACCGATCGACTCGTGTTCAATACCTAAAGTAATGGCAACATAATTTCAGTTTGCAAAATGTGTGTTTAATAACCTTTTTGAAACACACTGCTCAAATACAAGAATATATATCGACGCGTGTTTATTGATGATGACGTTATAAATTATTCAAGAAACAGTGGCATGAAGTTTGCGACTAAACATAGATTGCCACGTCTAATTTGTGCACAGAATAATGAGAATTTATTTATAATGGTTATAATGTTCGTACATTTCGTGATAAAGGAAGATAAAAACAGATAAGTGCTGCCATTCATTAAAGAAGCCACATTTCATGCACTTCATGGTTGCTTACTGTCAGCGAAATTTATTTTCGGCAACATTTTCATTAGAATCATTTCGTTGTTAAGAATCCCTTTATTTGGCCTGTAATGAAAAACTAACAGTTTGCACGTCAGAGGATCAAAGACATAACTCTTTATGATCTTGTCAAAACGTTTCTTATGCTCTTACATTTCTTCTCGATAATTCTATAATAATCATGTTAGATTTTGTACTAAATTACATAGGCCAAAATTTGTGGGTATTCCGATGGGTACTAATTGTGCACCCATTTTTATTTATATATTTATTTATTTATTTATTTATTTTTATGCTGGATTGTTTACACAATGTATCTTGTTACGACAGAGACCTCATGTTCTGTTCTTCTGATGAAACCCTAGCCAATATTATTAAGACATTGGATTTGACTTTAGGAATTTATTCCGGGTCTTTACAGGATGCCTATGTTAGAAAGTACGTTTACTAACGTTGCGAGATAAGGTGTAATAGCTGTTAATTGTTATTACCTTAGTAATTCGGATACGCATGAAACACAGAGCACAGACCCAGACTGAAATCAAAGGGCTGAAATGACACTTTCTATGAGAAACTAATAAATTCCAGGTATCATTCTGTTCTCCATTTAAGTATGTGAGACCCTTCTTCGTCGAAAAAAAACGAACTACAGCGAACAACAAAGGCGCTGATCAGCCTGCGCGGACGCGCAGGCTGATCTGCGCCTTTGTTGTTCGCACATATATTAAGGTGGGGTTTCTCAGCGACTCTCGCCATAGATCACGCACAAGTTGCACTACTTTTGTATGGACAGCTCTTCAATGGCGTACTGATATACACACATTGAAACATTGGGTCTACTTTTGTGCGCGGATGAATACGAAATTGAATAGTAGTCAAAGACACTTTCTCTAAAACCGTGCGTGGCAACGAAGAATGACAGATAGAATCTGTCATTTAAAAAGCAAAAACAAAAACGTTTTATCAGAGTATGACCCTATCCTGCCTGTACGTTTGAATCACATCACCAGTTTATCAAACAGTAAGAACAGAACGTGTCCGACTATTTAATGTTAATTAGGTACGCTACAAAACCATTACTAAAAAAAACATCTAAAACTACAGGAATATAATTTTATGGCCATTAGTCTCCGACAAACAAGCATTTCTAATCTATGAAACGGCTGCAGACGTTGTTTAATTTGAGGCAGTGCACTTCATGATGTTGGAAAGACGCTCCAAATTCCATGGGATTTTAACATTAATCCATTTGTGCCTAGCGACATTGGGAAACAGTGTAGATCCTGATCAGACGCCACAGAACGAGGCATCTGATCAGTCTGCACTGTTTCCATTAAGTACAGGAATTTCTATAAAACATGGTTATAATAAAAAGAACCAGACACCCCCTTTTGTATTGGAAATGTATCAGTCCAAAGTGTTGTGGTAGAAGAGTCCACTCGGCATAAATGGGTTAACATTAATGAGCTGGGCTCTCTGTGGGTAGCCAATATCGAAATTGTCTTCATATGGACAGTGAAGACCCTGACAGTAGTGTGCAATTCAAAATGCTGTGCCCTAGCTCAGCTTTTTTTTTCTTCTTTTTTTCTTTCTTTCTTTCTTTCTTTCTTTCTTTCTTTCTTTCTTTCTGTGAGCCGTCTCAACTGGATCTACGCTGTTTGACATTCAGTCTCAACTTTACGTATAAACTTTTTTCAAGCGATAGTTTCTTCAAAAAGAAAAGCAGACGACAAATGTGGTCTGAAATTTGGCACCGCAAGAGTTAAGCGGGCAAGGAAGACACAGGCTAAAGCGCAGGCCGATCTAGGCCTTAGTTGCTCGTACATGACATAAGGACCCTTTTCTTGTGTTAGACGACATGTTCTTTTTTTTTTTTTTTTTGAGATAAAAGACGACTATTCACCTGGATAGTCTGTTTAATTGAAGTACTACAGAAATATCAGTTCCTGATAAGATCATGCATTTAATCTCAAAATTTCATGATAACAGACAATCAAATAACATAAACGGAAGTGCATATTGGTGCATATTCCAGATAATATTGCATGGTACATGTAACCCCTAAGTGCCAGAGCAAAATATGCAGACCCAGATCAGACGCCGCAAAGGTCTACAACGCAACTGACATCTGACACTGCCCCGGTTGTATTTTAGACTTCGTCAATTTTTAGAACAGTGGTAAGGTGCCCGACTTCTTTAGGTATGAATAGTAAATGTATACAAGTCATATAATGCGAATGTCGTGCAATGACTGAGCTTGCCTAAATGAGCTGATGACGTCAAAGACAACAAGGAGCGTCTACCAAGTAACTTGACCCTTAAGGGAAAAATAATACACTTTCAGAGGTGGCAATCCTGTCAAAATTATTTTTCGTCCATTCGAAAAAGAGGCCTACTCTAACAGGAAAGAATTTGCTACCAAAGGGTCTTTTTCCTCCCAAAGAGTCTTTTCAAAAGTAATGACTTTGCTCCCAAAGGGAGCAAAGTCATTACTTTTAGAATAGACCCCTATTCAGAAAAGACTTGGTGTACAGGAAGGCAGACAGCAAGTTCATGAAAAAAAACAAAAAAAAAACAACAAAAAACAAGAGGAACAAAATC
This sequence comes from Anodontia alba, assembly GCA_964016985.1. NCBI lineage: Eukaryota > Metazoa > Mollusca > Bivalvia > Lucinida > Lucinidae > Anodontia > Anodontia alba. Next base: position 12,810,712 of record OZ024829.1, read on the forward strand.
ATTCCTTTTATAAGATACCCAATTTTAGAAGGGACGCAAAACAATTTTGACATAGTTGCCTCCCCTTAAAGGGTATCTTTATCCCAGAAGCATTTGGTTACCTGGGAGACCGTTTGCCACTCACCCAGTCTTATTTTTAGAATACCAGTGTAGTGAAATGAACTAGTTCACATTTTAGGAGAAGATTACTATGGAGTCAAGGTGTCCTGGTATATAGGGTGAATACAGAATCGTCGTTCAGGGTAACATAACACCAGTGGGACAGCATGGGGCTGGGTCTTTAGAGGTGCGAACGGCGGTCATACAGGCTAACCAGGACATTCGCTTTTAACCATATTTTCTATAAGTATTCGGACAAGCAGGTAAAAGTCTAGATCCGGGTCAGATACAACAGAATGAGACATCTGATCAGGTCTACACTGTTTGCCACTTATCGTAACAGTTTTAGACCCGTCAGCAGGGAGTAAAAATGACCTTTCAGGTATTAAGATCTGGAACCAGAGAACAACTCTCAGTTTAAAAATAATTTCACTTGTATAAACTGGCAAACATGTATCAAGTTCCAGAACTGGAAAAACACAGCAAGAATATACAAAAATGTTCAGAAGAAAGTCTAATAACTTTGTAAATCTGTATCCCGTATTTCAATAAGAATGAAGATATTAAGAATATTATTTCTTAGGTAAGTCAGCAAAACTAATGCTTTTTGTGAGAATAAAGACGTCAGAAACTACACAGACACAAAGAAACAGAACATTACACTAATTAGAACAACTCTTAGAATTGTAGCCTTATGGAAAACTGAGAGGGATGGTCACTATCTGCACTAATTGTTGAATGTATAGCGAACGTAAGAAAAGCCAGACCATTGATAACATACATCTACCGTTTTCACGACCGCCACAATGAACGAACCCTTGAAAACAAATAGTCATTTTAACATAGTCATTTTTACAACAGCGCCTCAACTGAGAGAGAGAGAGAGAGAGAGAGAGAGAGAGAGAGAGAGATCAGTATCCCTTACCAACTTGCTATCACACCAAACACAGAGTGAGAGTTCTACTTATTCAAAGAAAAAAGTTGGTGTTTTCTTAATGCCACATCATTACGAAAACACGCCTATTCAAATATGTAGGAAATTTCACCTCCAAGCACTGAAAATTCTCAGATAAAAAACTCTGATATTTTTTTTATATTTCTGCTTGAAACATAGATTGTGAGTACTCGTTAGAGCAGAAATAAGGAAAATAATGTATACCCCTGTAAACCCCAGTTTTACTATATAAAAGCGGGATTTAAGGGGATCAATATTATATAGGCATGTTTTCGTGATGTGTTCTCGCTGTCTCGTAAAAGTAACAATGAACTCGTCATATTACCCGAGACTAAGGTACTTGTTACAATTAATGAACATATTTTTTCCTGGATTATAGACGACAAATAGTCTGCTTTGAAACATTATCGTTACTTTACCTAATAGTTTTTCTTAGGTTAAAATATTACACAAGAGGATCATGTTTACTTTATCTGAGGAATGTTAAGTTCAAGGAAATTCATACGAGTATAACGTATCAACCTAAGTATTCGGACGGACAGATCTGAGCAAACAGTGTAACCCCAGATTAGAAGCCGCAGAAAGCGGCGTCTGATCAGTCTACCTTGTTTGACACTCGTCCAAATTTAGAGGTATGGTTTATTCATAGAGAGATAAGGTGCTCGACTACATATGCTTACGATAAATATGGTATCTTTTAGAATAGACCCATATAATGCTAATGTCGTGCAATGGCTGTGATATCTAGCTTGTCTCACTAAAATGATGACGTCAATGGCAGCAACCCAGCTAGCATTCTTTATAAATCTAGAGCGGGCCGTTATCGGCCCGTCAGCTACCCTGACGGGCCGATAACGGCCCGCTTTAGATTTATAAATAATGCTTACTGGGAAGGAATGTCTCCCAAGAAACTTAACCATTAAAGGGAATACAATTTCAGAGGTGCCATGTCTGTCAAATTGTTTTTCGCCCATCCTAAAAAGAGGTCAACTCTATCAAACAGTCCATCGGTCGTTCATTCTAGTCTGTGGCCCTGAATCAGCAAGAAGATCTTGGGGATGTCACATGGAGACAAATGTCATATTTTTTAGAAGTGATGAGGAGGGCACGAAATCCCAAGAATCTGTTGTAGATTTAAGTGGTTTAAGCATTACTTTATTTGTATAAACTGACAAACATACATACAAAGTTTGAGACCTGGAAAAACAAGACAAAACTATACAAAAGGGATTCAATAGAAAGTCGAATGCTTCCTATAGATCCATATCTCGTGTTTCAATAAGAAGGAAGATAGACATCAAGATTGTGATTAGCTAGGCCAGTCATCAAATATAATGCTTTTTAGTAAGAGTAAAGAAAATTTAAGGAGATCACAAAGAATTAGAACGATACACAAAACAATTCTTAGCAGTGAAGCATATGGAGAAATTAACAGGTGTGGCCTTGTCGAATGTGTAAATGCGAACATAAGGAAAAGCCAGACCATTGATGACTTAATCTACCGCCACAGCGAACGAATCCGTGCAAACATATATGAAGGCATTTGATGATACTACAGCGTCGCATGTACGTCGATGCAACGCCATGCATCGATGTTGATGCGACGTTGTCGTGAGCGACGTTAATGATGGTGCGTGCCGGCTTCTTGAGCAAAGCTAACGGTGCTTGGTCGTTGAAGAGAGAGAGAGAGAGAGAGAGAGAGAAAGAGAAATATATATATATATATATATATATATATATATATATATATATATATATATATATATATATATATATATATATATATATATATATATATATATTCTAAATCAAAGAAAAAGGGAATTGTTTTTAGCTCACTGAGCACGAAGTAGTGCTCAAGGTGAGCTATTGTGGTCAGTTAATGTCCGTCGTCCGTCGTGCATCGTCAACAGTCAACAATTTGCTTTAAAAGCCTACTCCTACTACACACCTGGGCCAATTGACTCTAAACTTGGTAGGAAGCATCTGGATGACTTGTAACTTAAAATAGCTAAACTTGTTCCGATCAGAAATCCAAGATTGCTGACATGGCGGCCATCTTGAAAATATATTTTGTGCTTCTTCTCCTTATCCGAAAGGTGAATTTGACTCGAAACTTGGTAGGAAGAATTAGGACAGCTTGTTGATCAAAAAAAAAAAAAAAAGGCTAAAATCTCTTCGATCAGAAATCCAAGATGGCCGCTATGGCGGCTATCTTGAAAATCTGTTTGCCCTTCGTTTCATGAACTGAAAGACCAACTGACTCGAAAATTGATAGAAAGTACCGGGGCAATTTGCAGATCAAAAATAGCTGAAATTGTTCCGATCGAAATCCAAGATGGCCGCGCAACCATCTTGAAAATATACGGGTAACTTGTAGATCAAAAATAACTAAAATAGTTCCGATCTGCAATCCAAGATGGCCACCATGGCGGCCACCTTGAAAATCTATTTTGCCTTTCATCTCCTGAACCACAAGGCCAGCTGACTAGAAACTTGGTAGGAAATATCTAGGTGACTTGTAGATAAAAATAGCTTTAATCATTCTGATAGGAAATTTAAGGCGGCCGTCTTGAAAATCTATTTTGCCCTTTTTCTCCGGAACTAAAGGCTTACTGGCTCGAAATTTGGTAGGCAGTATCATAGTGATTTGCAAATCAATAATAAAACTCTCAGATCGGAAAAAAAGATGGCTACCACGATGGTCTTGCAAATTTGTTTTGAACTTCTTCATCTTGAAAATCTATTTTGCGCTTCTTCTCCTGAACCAAAAGGCCAATTGACTCGAAACATGGTAGGAAGTGCTGGGGCAACTTGTAGATAAAAATAGCTACTTGGACTTCCCATCGGAATTCCGTCCAAGGTGGCCACCATGGTGACCAACAAGAAAATCTATTTTCGCGCATCTTCTCCCGAACCGAAAAGCCAACTGACTCAAAACTTGATAGGAAGAATCGGAGTAACTTGTACCTCAAAATACAGTCAAACCTCAATAGCTCGAACACCGATGGCTTGTTTACCATGGCTAATTCAAACTCGTTTTTTAGTCCATATGAAAGTCTTCCGATAGCTTAATAAAACAAATACATGTATTTAAGGAAATTCTCTTATTTTATCACAAAATTGTATGTTGTGTGTACTCATCGCCTCTTCTAATGAGTACACTCAACATACAATTATTGTTTAGAAGATCGATAGATTTCCCAGAATTCGCGATATTTGCTTCCCGACATGGCGCCATGATTAACCTTCATTGGCTCGAACTACCCATGGTTCGAACACTTTTCCATGGTGTTCGAACCATTGACGTTTGACTGTAGCTAAAATCATTCTGGTAGGAAATTCAAGGTGGTCGCCCCAGCAGTCATGTTGAAAATCTTTGAACTTTTTCCTCTGAACCAATTAACTTGAAACTTCATTGGGAGTATGGAGGTGACTTTTAGATTAAAAGAAGCTAAAATCGTTCTGGTTGGATATCCAAGCTGACCGCCATGGCCGCTTTGTTGAAATCTGTATTGAACTTCTTCTCTTGAACCAAAAGCCAATTGACTCGAAACTTGTCTGGTAATCAGGTTATCTTGGCCCTCTTGTTTAATTCTTCATTCTACCTCATTACTAATTTCTTGTAAAAGTAACAATTATTACGTCATTTTATCCGACATTGAGAACTTGTTACAATTAATAGACATATTTTTCTTTGAATATAGAAGACATATAGTCTGTTGTGAAACATTATTGCTATTTACCCGATTTGTTCTTCTTTGGTCAAAATATTCTACAATTTGCTCTACTTTATCTAAGAGGTGAAAACAAGTTCAAGGAAATTCATTCAAAAACATTGTATTTACCTCAGTATTCAGACAGATAGGCCTGAGCTAACCGTGTAAACCCAGACCAGACGCCACAGAACGCGGCGTCTGATCAGAGTCTACACAGTACACCACTCACCATTTCTATTCTAGACATATCTACAGGCAGTTTGTTTGTTTGTGTTGAGGTTTTACGGCCCAGTCAACCCAATGGGGTCATGTCGAGCGCGGTCAGTTTACCTAACCACACGTTTACTGGGCAGGCTTAGTCCTCTAAGCGGTTAACCAGTATTGTGCGCATCCTTTCGCCAGAAACTGACAACTGCCCTTCTTGAATCAGCGGAAGGGAGAGAATGACCGTAGAAAATATTTCATGATCAATCTCCACGAAAGAATGTTGCCGACCTCGGCGGGGGTTGAACCCGCGACCTCCTGGTCTCCAGTCGGACGGCTCTACAGGCAGTAAAATGCCATTCTCCAAATCTTAGAACAAATATAGTGAATTGATCTCAGGGTAAATATTGTATACAGGTCATATAATGCGAATGCATTGTCTATAATATTTAGCTTACTTCAATGAGATGAAGACGCTAATGACAATAAGGAGCGTCTCCCAAGTAATCTAACCCTAAGGGGAAGAGGTACACTTTCAGGGAGAGGCGACCCAGCGGGCACATGACGTAAATATAACGTCGCCTCAACGTCGATGATGACGTTGCATCGACATTGACGCGACGTTGTATTTACGTCATGTGCCTGCTGGGGACTGTCGAATTGTTTTGTTTGTTTGTGTCGATGTTTCACGGCCCAACCAACTATATATGTTTATGTCGAGCGCGGTCAGTTTACCTAACCACACGTTTACTGGGCAGGCTTAGTCCCGAAAGTTTAGTTTTACTATACAATTAATTGTTTGTGTTGAGGTTTTACGGCCCAGTCAACCCAATTAGGTCATGTCGAGCGCGGTCAGTTTACCTAACCACACGTTTACTGGGCAGGCTTAGTCCTGTAAGGGTTAACCAGTATTGTGCACATTCTTTCGAAAGAATTATTTGGCATCCCTTTAAAAGCGTATACTCTTAAAAGAAAGAAGTTGCTCCTAGCAGAGAGCAAATTATTTCCTTTTAGAGAAGATCCCTTTTCAGACGGGGGTTGGTGTACGGGAAAGCAAGCAGGAAGTCACAAAAGTTCTTTTCCTTGTTAAATCGCGCAAATTCACCAATTACACCATTGTGTAAATCATAAGAGCAGTAACATTCCGATTTTTCGTTATTTTTTTCGAGAGACACAAGATTACGTGTCAAGAAACATGATCCAGCCCCACCCGAAAAAGCAATGTATTACGAACAGACGGACGAACAACGTGAACACAGTATACACCCTACAAACATAGTTTGTGGTACTGTAATAGACTTGTCATTGCATATGAATAGAATTATGTTGGCCTGAACATCCACGTGGTCTGATCAATCTTCGCTGTGCACTACTTAATAGCCAAGGACTCAAAGATTCTTACTGAATAGCCAAGGACTCAAAGATTCTTACTGAATAGCCAAGGACTCAAAGATTCTTCGATAACTATATGTGTCACACTTTAGATGCCTTGACGGCCAGTGCATACGTGTCATCAACAAGCAACAATAAGGCCAAATAAAAAGAATATGTTTGTTTAGGAAAACATGTCAGAAAAAATATACATGATAGGTAGGGACCCTTTTTTACATTTTTATGTAGAATTATACCATATTAACCAGATACATTGTATATTTGGACTTAGCACCATAATTCAATTAAAAGTTTACCAAGTCTGAATGTAATTTGATGTATCTAAAAGTACTGATAGCATGGCAAACAGTATAGACCCTGATCAAACTGCTCCTATAGGAGCAGTTTGATCAGGGCCTACACTGTTTGCTCATACCTACTTGTCAGAATTTTAGCATAAATATTTTAACTCAGTAACACCTACATTTTGAGAAAACCTGAAAAAAATCTAGGCTTCACCACTAAAAGTAGGTAGGGTTACCCAAAACACATGTTTTTTTTTTTTTTTTTTTTGTTTTTTTTTTATTTGGCCTAGGTAACATTTCCTCATCTTAGCACATGGGAACGAGAAACACACGGCGGAAACCAATGCCTTCAGCACGCTCCGTCACCCAAATTAGGCAAGGGAAATGCTTAGGGCAGGGCCCAGTCGAGGCTGCATGAACCAACCTATTCAATAGTCCAGTTAAAAACTATTTTTGATTAGAAAACTTATTATCACTTTTAAAATATTCTTAAATATTGAAATGTATTCTTTAAAACAAGAAAACAATAGTCATAACTGAGACAACTCTAAAACAAGCATATTCAGACTGGAAGGTAAAAAGGATGTTTGGTGCTGCCAACATCTATTCCTCACACAAATGAACAAGTTGACAAATCCCGCGAGTCATCAGGTACTGGCTCTTCAGTGAACTGGTACCAGAAATGGTACCTGAACGTCTGGTACTTATCCGTGTACCACCTCCGTTTCTCGAGGAAGGGTCTGCCAAGAACAAACGGTGGTTCGAAGGTGTGCGACCAGGGCCCAGTTGTTCAAAGCTAACGATGTCGTTAGTTAACGATTCGTTAAAATTTAAATCGAGTGATACACAAATATGCTGAAATTTTTTGCTGAAAAAATGTGAGTAGCTTTTGCAGTGCAAAAGCTACTCATTTTTTTTTTTCAGCAAAAAATATCAGAATATTGTATATTGAATCTGCTAAAACAGTTAACGAAATGACCCTTAACGAGCTCGTTAAGCTAACGACGCTTCAAACAACCGGGCCCAGGACTGTTTTCAGTTAACTGAAACGTTCGCGGTTACTGGTAGAACAAAAGCAAACTTTCCCTTCAGTGCGATAGTTTTCAGAGGAGGGTAACGAACATCCCCAAACTATTCTCAAGCTGTCTTTTGGCACAACAGAGATGGCGGCCTATGCGAATAAAGTTTATGTATGCTTGTTTGTAAACAAAAATATGAGAATGTTTATAGCCCTGATATCATTTGTTTGTTTCTATATAAATTGATGAATTATTGATAAAATCTGTTTGCTTTATCATAAAGTCTCGTTTATGAGAATAACAGGTAATCTCTAATAGGAGGTCACGTGTGACAGATATTACAATATTCGTTCAGACGATGCAAAATAGTTTTTGAAAACCCTCGCTTATGTATCGTTTTACTGAACGCCAACTGTCAAGCACATTTCACCTTTAAAAAAAAAAATTCAACCATTTCTGACATCAAAATAATGTCGTCTGCATACAGGCGTTTGCTGATTTGTAAATCATTAAACCCTATTCAAAATCTTACATATTCATTTCTTCAGCTAATTCATTAATGTAGATCGAGAATAAGGTAGGTGAGAGCCCATACCCTTGTTTCAAGTCTTGGCGTACAATGATCCACTAGGTTATACACTTATATATGCTAACTTAACAGGAGACGTTTCTGTACAATGACTGTAAGGCGTACCATGGATACCAACTTCTAGTAGCTTTTCCATATTCACTTTGCACCTTTTTCATCATTACGAAACAACGCCTATTCAAATATATTGAAAATTTCACCATCAAAAACTGAAAGTTTCAGACAAAAAAAATTTTTTTTTGACATGACACTTTTGTCTTGCGAGACTTGGCAGTTATTTATAATATACAAAACGTATGGCTTGGAGGAAAAGTACGAGTGATTCCGTTACATCTTTTTACATCTTCGGTAGTGGATTTGATTTTAAGAAAATATAAGAACATAATCAGTCAGGGGGCGGGGGTGCGGGGGGGGGGGGGGGGGGGGTGGCGGACTCAAAGTGTAATTCGATGTCTACGCTTTAAAAAGCAAGAACGGAAATGGTGTTCTTTTTATACCAAAATGCTGAACTAAATTGACCATATTAAGGTAGCAAATTTGCATTACATGTTTCTTCCATTGTTGCAAAATGCACATAAACAGGTCACGTTTTAGAAGACAGATATGCAGACACGCAAAGTACAAAACTTGTTTTAAACCTGATTAATCCTTTGGTAGAAACGTACATAAATGATTTGTATTGTAATGTCATTTTTATATATTCTGATAATGTTTTTCAGCGATAGCCTTTTTTCAGCAAGAAAGTTGTGTAGGATTAATATTTTCATAAACCTGCATCTTTGCATCTTCCTATAATTATTGAGTAAGGCTCTAATTAGATGAAGACTTCGGAAATTTCTACTCTTGCAGTAGTCCGATTCTATTAGTCATGCTACTGAATTGCAAATGCCTAAATGGAATTATTGTAACACTGCATTTTATATGGATTAATCTTTAAAAGATATCTGCCTTCAAAACCAAAGTAAAATCCTGTTAGAAAAAAAAAAAACAAAAAAAACAAAAAAAAAAAAAATCTGATCTGAATGACAGATGCCTAGTGATATTAATGAGCTTTGTAAGGGAAAAAGGCAACTGTTTTCTGGGCTGCAAACAGTTTTCCTAGAATTTAACATTTGCTAACTTCTAACATCTAGCAAGACCATTTAAGCAAATGTTCATTCTGTGTTACTAGGTATTGTGTCATACTTTGTTGTTGTTGTTGTTGTTGTTGCTTTTCTCAAAATGTCATAAATAAATGAAAATTAAAATTTAACCCATTTTAGATTGACAATCCTCCCACCCCACCTCCACCCCTCCCGACCACCCCCCGCCTCCCATAAAATATTGGGAGAGTCGAATAGTAAAACTGGGGTTTACAGGGGTATACATTATTTTTCTTATTTCTACTCAAAAACATAGATTGTGGGTACTCGTTAGAACCGCCTCGCCGAGGCGGTTCTAACGAGTACCCACAATCTATGTTTTGAGCAGAAATATGAAAAAAAATATTAGAATTTTTATCTGAAAACATTCAGTTTTTGGTGGTGAAATTTTCAGTATATTTGAATAGGCGTGTTTTCGTAATGTATGTCCCAGTACCCTAGATCCAAATCAATAGTTTTTCCATCTCTATATGGCCTGTACAAAAATTTTTTAGGCTATGTGATTTAGCAAGAAGCGCATAATGCCTCTAATTAAGCTCTTTGATTTAGATATTCCTAGAGAAAATGGCTTAACTATTTGCAAACAGTGAAGACCCTGATTAGACGCCGCATTCTGTGGCATGTGACCTGGGTCTGCACTGTTTGCTAATTATCCTTTTGGGGTTCCCAGAATAAACATAGTTAAATTAATTTACCAATATGCTGCAATCAATTAGAAAAGGGCACTTTACGCTGTGCAACTGGTTCTTCTTCAAAGATGGATGCCTTAATTAAAAAAAAAAAGAAAGAAAGAAAAGAAAAAGCAAGTGTCGTTCGGTTCATTTGTGATGAGCACTTTAAGAGTTAACAAGTACTTAAAATGTATAGCCAGATAATCCCCACTTGGCTGGATGTTGACAAACGAAGAAATTATCCGAGCAATCTATGTGCCGTCTTGCAGTTTCCTTTTAAAATACAACTTCTTCATCTTGAGATTTTTGCAAGGAATCGTAGTCAGACTAATTCATACAAAACACAATCATCTCATTTGTACATATGGATGTGCAAACGATGCATTAACCTTGCTGAATTAGCTTCCTTTATTTCGTTAGCAATTGTCCTCGAAGTTCTTATGTAACTGCAAACATCTACAGCGTTGATTGTGATCAGACTGGTCTGTGCCTTAAGTGGTCGCATGCGATTTTCTGGTTTTTGATCATTAGATGTCTGAGGATTAGCTGATCCGAGACTTCGCTGCTTCCATGATATAAAGACCTTTTTTTGTCGCTGCGCATAATGTGTCTGTGTCTCTATAAATGGAGTCTGTATGCAAAATACACCACAGACACATTCATTTTATTTCAATGAGCACTATAATAATAGAGGCCGTGCCAACCGAACAAGTGTCTTCGAGCATGCGCAAAATGCGCAGATTCAGATCATTCTGCTCATGCGCAAAGTATCATCCGGGCGTTTTCTCGCTACTCATATTCTGCAGTATCCAATCATTCTGCTAGCGGACAGCGAAGGCCCTGATCAGACTGCGCATCCGCGCAGTCTGATCTGGGCCTTCGCTGTCCGCATATGCTTAAAGACACATTTTCGCATGGCACGGCCCATATATATGACGTCATAAGAAAACCTGCATTCTGCCCTACAAGAAGAGAGTATACTCTGACTAGTCCGCACATCAGCGTCGCCTTGTCACGATTTTTGTTAACCCAAATTTAGTTTTAACGAAATATGTAAATATTGCCAAGACTCCTGACTAAACTACGCAGGTACGTAGTATAATCTCGGCCTTAGTGTTCGTACATACCATGAAGCCGATTTTCTCAAGGAGTGGATCATTGTAGACAGAAAAAAACCACTGTTGTACTTTTGTAATCTAATTAACTGTCTATTGGAATTTCTCAAAGTGCAAGAGCACGGTCTGGTGTCTCAAGTACATTTATCAGTTTGATGTCTCATTGATGTCCGATAATGCAAAGGTATAGCGTAAATTACGCACCTTTCGCACGTGCATAAAAAGAATATTTGCAACAAAGAGAGATCAGCAAAAATCATTTTTTGTGGGGGCTACTCATGAATGTACGAATTTGCTCTCAAAGATTTGAGAGCAAGTTCCTACCTTCAAGAGTAGTCCCATTTTGGAAGCGATACTAGGGAGATTTTCTAGATTTTCCTGGGTGTGCGTAAACAGTCGCTGCGGCTACGCCACTTTAATGTAAAGACAATCGCGTCACAGTAGGATTGGTGGGAAATTTTAAGCTTATTGATAAGGATAGGAATATAAAATACGCTCATACCAGTGCGGATGCAGTTACGGAAAAAAATATATAGGGAGAGATTCCACATAGCTTGATATGAGTGCAGGTCTGATTTGCAAACAGACATCGTGTACTGCTTGCACAAGCATATGCAAGGGTATGCCACTATTAAGAAGCACAGCCATCCCGAGACACCAAACGCAGGAATGAGAGACGAGGAACAAACAAGCAACATCATATAGTAAATGATGTCATTCAGAAAGGGGAACCCAATGTTATTAGCCATTTACGACCGCCAAGCAGCACAAACGAGGTGCCGAAAAACAAAAGAAAAAAAAAGTTGAGGCTGTGTTCGTTCTGGAAAGGTACTAACTGGCAGATGTTAGGGTATGACTCCCTATGTGCGTATGCCATATGGTTCCTCTGTTTCAATTAGTCTTTGTTCGTTCATCGAAGGTTACATAATTCTTCTTTGTTCGTTGATCGAAGGATACATAATTCTTCTTTGTTCGTTCGTCAATGGTTTCATAATTCTTCTTTGTTCCTTGGTCGAGGGATACATATATCTTCTTTGTTCGTTTGTCGATGGTTTCATAATACTTCTTTGTTCGTTCGTCGAATGATACATAATTCTTCTTTGTTCGTTGGTGGTCGGAGGATACATAATTCTTTTTTGCTCGTTGGTCGAAGGATACATAATTCTTCTTTGTTCGTTGGTCGAAGGATACATATTTCTTTTTTGTTCGTTCGTCGATGGTTTCATAATTCTTCTTTGTTCGTTGGTCGAAGGTTACATAATTCTTCTTTGTTCGTTCGTCGAAGGTTACATAATTCTTCTTTGTTCGTTCGACGAAGGTTACATAATTCTTCTTTGTTCGCTCGTCGAAGGATACATAATTCTTCTTTGTTCGTTCGTCGAAAGTTACATAATTCTTCTTTGTTCGTTGGTCGTAGGTTACATAATTCTTCTTTGTTCGTTGGTCGAAGGTTACATAATTCTTCTTTGTTCGCTGGTCGGTGGTTTCATAATTCTTCTTTGTTCGTTCGTTGAAGGTTACATAATTCTTCTTTGTTCGTTGGTCGATGGTTTCATGTTTCTTTTTTGCTCGTTGGTCGAAGGTTACATAATTCTTCTTTGTTCGTTCGTCGAAGGATACATAATTCTTCTTTGTTCGTTCGTCGAAGGTTACATAATTCTTCTTTGTCCGATCGTCGACGGTTTCATATGAAACCATCGACGATCGAACAAATAAGAATTGAATCAGACGAACCATATGGCATACGCACATAGGGGTTCATACCAAAGATCACTTGACACTTTACGGGTAAAATTTCAGATGACAGTTTGAACTATTTTTCATATTTCTTTTTAGAAAATATGATTTACCTTTTCATGCAAATTTTCTCCTAAGGCGAAAATTTGCATGAAATGCCAAAGGCTATTTCCTGGGGATAATCAGAAATATCTTATCATTTACCAGTTTGTCGTCTGTTGAATTTGCTCAAAGAGTGGTAAACGTTAAAGAATTTTATACAATAACGTAATCTTTAATTTTATTTTGAAGAATCTTGAATTAAGCCCAGTATGAGACAAATGGCTTGTCAACCAAACGATTACAGCAAACATACCAATAAAGCAATGTCTGGCAGTGATAAAGCCGGGTAGGAATTTAAGCAAATACTCAAATGCGAGTAACGTCAGCTACTTAAAACAATTTTATCATGCATTTTTATTCGATTAGTTTCACTGATTCGTATTCATCTATGTCGTTTTAAAGAACTGATAATAGTTTATCAGCTTGTCACTTCGTTGTTTCTCCAACATAATATACCCGATCTTCATTATTATTATTATTATTATTATTATTATTATTATTATTATTTATTATTATTATTATTATTATTATTATTATTATTATTATTTATGTCTATTTATTTTTTTGCCGGCATTTTCGGGAAAAGTCGGGGAAACATTTTTGTTTGGTTTTCGTCATTTCTTGGCACCCTATATCTGTACCCATGAGATTACTTGTACCTGTACGACCTGCGATGACGTCAGAGCCGTGTGCACAACTCCTTGAGTCTTGTCCAGTCAATTCGAAACTGCAAGTGTTTTGGACATGGTTTGATAATATGCATGAGTTTTGGTATTTCGTCGATTTATATATTTATATATTTATTTATTTATCTATTTATTTATTTATTTATTTTTATGTTCTTGTTGTTTCTGGGTTTTCGACATTTTTGTTCTTTTGTTATTGTTGTTTGCTTGTTTTATGTTTCATTACGAAAACACGCCTTTTCAAATATATAGAAAATTTCACCTCCAAAAACTGAAAATTTTCAGGTAAGAAACGCTAATATTTTTCATGTACTCTGCTCAAAACATAGATTGTGTGTACTCGTTAGAACCGCCTCGGTGAGGCGGTTCTAACGAGTACCACAATCTATGTTTCTGAGCAGAAATAAGAAAAATAATGTATACCCCTGTAAACCCCAGTTTTACTATATAAAAGTGGGGTTTAAGGGGGTCAAAATTGTATAGGTCTGTTTTCGTGATGTTAAATTTTCATGTGTTCTGTGGTCTGTGGGTGCATACATAATGTATACAATCTCCCCTTAGTGTTTTTCGCTGATCAATTCGAAACTTTTCAGATATTTTGGACAATGTCTGAAGGTGTGCATGGTTTTCAAAGGATTATTTATTTTATTTTTAATGGTATTATGGGGTGCATATCTCGATTCCTTGTCTGCACAACTCCTAGAATCCGATGAGTACTTCAGTTAGCTCAAAGACACCGCTAATCTCCGCAACTATATGCAAGACCGATGTGCACATTCATACCTATCTGATCGGACGATACGATCTGCAGCGTCAGATCTCAGGAGTCGATTCAGGATTATTTAATAAGGTTTCAAAATTTCTGAGCTGGGCGGGGTTCGATTCGGTCAAAGTATCGTACTTTCATGTATTCAGACAGACATGCCTGAGCAAATAATGTATACCAAGATAAGACGCCTACATTCTTTACTTCTCATCCACAATTTTGACACATTCATGGGTAGTAAAATGAAACTTGAAAATTTGAAAGTATAATATAAAGAGTTGTGCAAATATTTAGGGTGAAAACGGTACACAAAATCTATCAAACTTACCCTAAATTTCCTATGAAAATGAAATTTTGAGTACAAGGCAGGTGGGAGAGGGGATTGACTGAACCCCTCCTCCCCTGTATCTGGTAATATACTGCTTGGTAAAACATACCGTAATAACCCTAAGTACTGGGACAGATAGGCCTTTGCAAACAGTGCAAAATGCGGCGTCTGATCAGGGTCTACACTGTTTGCCATACATACAGCAATATTTTAAACACATCAACATGTGGTAGAAAAGACCTTTTCAAATTTTTGGACAAGTATGGTAAGGAGTTAAGGTGTCGCAATACTTTGGGCAAATATGGTAAATACCCTAAATAGACGGACAATTTATCTCCGGGCCATGTTTTTCCTAAAACTTGAACAAGTCTATTCTTCTATCTGATTGTGTAGCTAACACTGTCTGGATGCGTGGTAAACTGTGCCGCCCCTGATCAAATACCGCGGCATCACGAAAACATGCCTATATATTTTTGACCCCCTTAAACCCCATTTTCATATAGTAAAACTGGGGTTTACAGGGGACTACATTATTTTTCTAATTTCTGCTCAAAAATATAGATTGTGGGTATGCGTTAGAACCGCCTCGCTGAGGCGGTTCTAACGCGTACCCACAATCTATGTTTTGAGCAGAAATATAAAGAAGATCAGAATTTTTTATCTGAAAATTTAAAATTTTCAATATATTTGAATAGGCATGTTTTCGTAATGGTCTGTCCGACTACTCAGGGTAAATGCCATACCTTAATTGTGCCAATTACAAGTTAATCTTTTAGCACCAAAACGTTATTTCTTCACATGCTGGGTAAAAATTTCAACAGTTGACATTTAAACTATTTTTCTCATTTTTCCCAGAAAATAGACTTTGACCTTGCATGCAAATTGTCTCCTAATTTGCACGAAATGTCAAAATCTATCTTCTAGGAAAAAAAAAAAGAAAAAAATGTCAATTTATCGTCTGCTGAATTAGCCCAGAGAGTGGTAATATATAGAAGCTGCAAAAACTTGCAAAGCAAAGATCCTGTTTACACCAATAACAATCAACCGAGATACCTTCATGATCTTTTGAAATATTTTATTATCAATTAATAAGCCAGACACATAAAAAAAGAAGTTATCTAACTTTGCGCACAGTAGTAAAACAAATCATTACGTTAATACACCTATGTGAACTGTTCTCGTCTGTAACATACCTCTAGATAAGTCGAGCCAGCGCACGACAAAACCAACATGGCATGCGCACCCAGCGAAGACTCAGATCAGCCTAGGCACCCGCCCAGTTTTGTAAGAGTCTTCGCTGTGCGCTAAATGTGTAGCTAAGGACCCAAGCTTTCTTCATGCGGACAGCGAAGACTCTTATCAGACTGGGTGGATGCCCAGTCTGATAAGAGTCTTCGCTGTGAGCTCAATGGGTAGCTAAGAACCAAAGCTTTCTTCATGCGGACAACAAAGACTCTGATAAGACTGGGCGGATGCCCAGGCTGATCTATGTCTTCGCTGGGCGCACATGCATTTTGTTGGTTTTGTCGTGCGCTGGCTCAATTTATTAACAAAAATCATCAATATTGATATTTGTCAGTTTTGACCTCAAAGCATACATAATAAAACATTCCCGTAGGTTTGTGGTAAAGTCACTGCCCAGCTAGCATTCTTTATAAATCTATAGAGGGTCGTTATCGGCCCGTCAGCTACCCTGACGGGCCGACAACGGCCCGCTATAGATTTATAAAGAATGCTTACTGGGTGGATACTGGTTGCTGCCAATGCATTTACCGTTACTTTTATGGCACTTTTGCAGGAATGGGGTAAGGGTTGGTAAGCTCCAGATACGTTGCGGTAGTTCACATCCCTACTCTGCTCTTCATTACGTATCTTGCCCTACTATGCCCTGCTTAGCGAGGTGATTCCTGTATATAATCTAAAGACGCCCGCAAAAGTTTGCGGTGAATGTGCTGGCAGCTAGTTGCCAGTTATATATTTTAACGTAATTTTACGGGATTGTTTTACAGTCTGATGAGAGCTTCTGATGAGTACTCATAGCGTATGTTTTTGTGGATAAATCAGAAAAAAATATATTCTTGATTCCCCTCTTATCTAGAGCTGTGTAAATCAAAGTATGTTTCCTATTTCATATAGGAAATGAAGGCTATTTTGGTTATGCAAATTTAGTCTGATTGGTTTAAACAATAGTTTATTAAATATAATGAGTACAACACAAACATACAAAAAATGACATAGAGGATAACAAGATAACAAGCTAATTAAAGCTTATGTGAAATCTTCTCCGAGCACAAATATTATACAGAACAAACGAGTGTAGACTATAAAGGCTACTATCGTTGAATTTAGCAAATTGCATACAGAAATTTTAACAAAGACACATGTGAGAGAGAGAGAGAGAGAGAGAGAGAGAGAGAGAGAGAGAGAGAGAGAGAGAGAGAGAAATGGATTCCCAAAGTTTCCCAGATGCTATTCCGACACGACGCCACTGTCCCGACTTATAAGTAATGTTAGTTGACAACACAATGACAGTTATAGACCGCGCCGGTCTCTTATTATAGCTATGGATTTTTACAAATGGTAGATTATTCGATTGGCTCAGTGACAAACTTTTTTATATTTGCCGGGATCGTCGGTTTGTTACGTTCCTGGCAAATAAAAAAGAAAAAAAAAACTTATAACAAATTGTGTCATAAACAAAGTAATGTCTACTGTACTTTCAAATCAGTCTAGAAATTTGATGAAGCTTAGAAAGCAAACATTAAAGATCACATTGTTTCTTTTATACATGTTACATTGAAAATTTATTAAATTTTAATATACCCTTGTCCCATATCTCTGTATAAACATGAACAAACTCTGCGCCAGTACCTAGACGTTTACGTCTAAATATTTTGTCTTGTATTCCTTTAATTCACATCAAACCTTTTCGTTAAAATAATGTATTTGTGCACAGCATCAAATATCGTTTCGTTTTCTTCTCTCGATAAACTTGCATCACCAAATAAGTACGTCTTCAATGGTAGATGAAGGAACTCTGATAAGATACGTATTCGTATTGAGTTGTGGTTTGGACATTCAAAAAAGAAGTGTTTGGTAGTCTCGGATTTACCACAAGAACATAAAGGGGAGTCAATAAGATTTTTGCGATACAAGTGATGCCTTAAAGAACTGCATTCTAGTCGCAATCGCGTATGAAAAATTTGAGCTTTCCTACTTCCAAAGTGGAGTCTGATTTATGCAGCAAACCTGTTGCTAGAGTAAAAACAATCTTTCTAATGATATAGTTCCATGCATACATGTACCCCAGTTTTCACTATATATTATGGAGAAACATAAAGATGCGCATTAGACGGACTGAACTGTTTAATGTAATGGAAATATTTTTTCCTATTCAACGGAAAGGCTCTCCTGATCTAAAATACTAGCAGAATTACGTTTTTTCAATACCATAGCGTAGACCTTGTCCATCGTTTAGACCTATATGCAATGACTCTGTATGCTAGGTGACGTCAAAAAATTGTCTGAAAATTTAGACGTTAAGGGGGAATGTCGAAATTGCTTTACACAGAAGGGGCAAATTTCCAAACTTTTGTCATGATTTAATGCTAAACCATTTGTCGTAACTACCTATGCACAAAACCGTTTTATTCTGGTCAATGGTATTTAAAAAATCAAATATTTTCACTTTTCTCCCATCGTAAAAATGGATGCAAACTATGCAGAAATCTGTAGGGTAGGTAACTCGGAGGCAGATTTTCAACAAGTTCCACTTATTCAGTTTTTTCTGATATTTTCACAATATTGTTGTGAAACATCAATAATTCAAATTCAACAAAGAAAAGTAAAAAATATTTCCTTAGACAAAAATTCAAACAAATCACTTTATTATAGAAATTGCATAGGTTAGACCAATTTTTGGCCGTAAATTTAATTTTAGGGTACATATTTGAGAACAAAACAAAGAACCAGAAAAGACAAATGGTTTCTGATAAGATATGGTCGATCGGATCAAAATAGTTTCATTTAAAACAAAAACCCAGGCACAACGTCTTTCCGAGTGATGTCGAAAGAACAGTAGCTTTAGATACAATATTAGTTCATTAACTGATAGCTTTAAAAAGTCAACAGCTTCGACACTTGCCACAATGTGTTCTAAATAGTGTCAGAGAGAAACAATATCTTGTATTTTATGCATAAGCTGCAGCAAAAATGCGGCATAAAAATTGAATACAGTCGACTCTCGTTATCTCGAATTCCAAGGGACTCACTGAAAAACTTCGATATATCCGTACCTCGACATATCAGAGTTGAGAGAGAGAAAAACAATACATTGAACAACTACATTTAACAAACGAATATGTAATTTGATTCCTGAAGTTAGAAATATACTGAAAGGAAAAAGAAACGCAGGGTAAATTTTATTCCTAAATTTCATTCAAGTTTGAAAAAGTTTGTTAAATATTTTACTATGATTACAAAACGGTACATGTATGGAATAAAAGTTCCAAATTTCATTGGTTTGTGATCAACAAGTCTCGAGTTATTGAAGTTCATTGGTAGCTACCCCCCAAATCTTGAAATCAAAATCAAACTGAAAATCAATATCGGGTGTGCCCCCCTCTTGCTGCCGTTGCTGCCCTAATTCTCCTTTGGATAGAATTAACCAAAGCATTGACAGTTCGCATCGGGATGTTATTCCATTCATCGATCAACGCATTCCTTAGTTGTGCGAGAGTTGCGGGGGGATTTCGGCGCTTCCTAACCCTTCTGTCCAGCTCATCCCACATGTGCTCTATTGGGGTCAAATCTGGACTGTACGGTGGCCATGCTAGTGGTACGATATTATTGTTTGCCAGGAAATCCTGACAAACTCGGGCAACATGTGGTCGGGCATTGTCCTGCTGCAGAATCAGATTACGTTGTTGCACAAGCGGGACTGCAACAGGACGCAAGATCTCATCCCTATACCTTACTGCGGTCATATTGCCCGCAACAATAATCAACAGTGATTTTATCCCGTGAGCAATGCCTCCCCAGACCATAACGGAGCCACCCCCAAACCGATCCCGTTCGACAACACAGGCGTCGGCAAAGCGTTCTCCGCGACGTCGGTACACACGACATCGACCATCTGCGCGATAGAGAGTGAACCTAGACTCGTCCGTAAAAAGAACTCGTCTCCACTGCCTCATCGGAAATAGCCTGGGCGCATGCGCCGTCAACCACGCCATACGACGCAACCTACGTGCCTGGGTCAGAGGCAGACCAACGTATGGACGACGAGCTCGAAGACCAATCTCACGCAATCGACTTCCAACAGTCTTCGGAGAAATTTGTCAATTATGCGTACCTACTGTATTAAGGGCAGTTTCGGTAGCAGTGAGATGACGATTCCGCAAATGTGCCAGACGGATTGTCCTGTCTTGACGTCGCGACGTCACGCGTGGACGCCCAGACCGCGGTCGGTCTGCTAAATGCCCTGTCTCCCTTAAACGTCTAACAAGACGTTCAATTGTTGAGACGTTAACCCCAAAATGATTGGCAACTTGCTGTTGCCTCTGACCCTGCATCAGCAACGCAATTGCCCTACCCCTCTGAACATCAGTCAATCGTACCATGATTGAAAAAAAGGTTCAAAGTAGCGTAAAAATGAAAAGAAAAATCGGTAAAAGAATCGAAGAGCGTTGTGTATCGTTGAAGTGTACCAAATGGTGTGAGGAAATCTTGTGCTGAAGGTTTAAACATGCTTGTTTTGCACGAAATTTTGGCTTTCCGTATTGTCCGTGCAATGCACTGTGTAGTGCACGGTTGAATGATTTCACACACTGGGTAGATAGCACATCGACCAAAGACTCGTATACCCGCGGTTCACATTCACAGGACAATCTGTAAAAGTGTATGGCTATAGTAAACACCGTAAAAAATGGTAAAAATAAGAAGGAAAAAACTCTACCCTGCGTTTCTTTTTCCTTTCAGTATATATATATATATATATATATATATATATATATATATATATATATATATATATATATATATATATATATATATATATATATATATATATATATAATGTGGAAAAAAGGAGAAATTGCTCCTAGTTTCATGTTAAAACAGGGACCAGATTTTCACTTTGAGATAAGCGGTAATTCGAAATAAGCGAGTTCGAGATAACGATGTTCGACTGTATTCTAAAACGCCAGAAAGCCGAATGCCAATTGCGTGTGCGTAGATGACGGGCGAGTTTTGAGAGGTCTACCACATGTCAAACAGAATAGAGCAAGATATAAGCCGTACTTTCTGATATGTGCACCCAGCAATAATTCTGACCAGCCTGCGCTTTCGCGCAATCTGATCAGAATCTTAACCGGGCGAATTTTGGATAGCCAAGGATGCGAAGTTTCTTCATGTGAACAGCAAAGACTCTGATAAGACTGCAAGGATGCACATGTTGATTTGAGTTTTCGTTGGGAGCACATGTCAAAAGGTAAGTTTTCTTGTCTTGTGGTTGTTTTGTCGATTGACTGTGGATACATACATAAACAGATTTAGTCACTCCAATATCTTGTTTTATTTTTCCTCCGCAAACTGGCGTACCATATGTACGCCAGTTTACGGAGGAAAAATAAAACAAGATATTAGAGTGACTAAATCTGTATGGTACGCCAGTTTACGGAGGAAAACTAAAATAAGATATTAGAGTGACTAAATCTGTATGGTACGCCAGTTTGCGGAGGAAAAACAAAACAAGATATTAGAGTGACTAAATCTGTATGATCATAATCCTGTTTGATAATCAACTAAGATAAAACCAAAAAATATCATGACTATAAAGGCTGGTCACTAGTGACCAGCCTTTCTAGTCATGATATTACTTTGGTCTTATTTTAGTGGATTATGAAACAGATTATAAGAAAAATATTTTGTCACTAGAGACTGGAGCCAGTCTACAACGACATCTGCCATACAGTCTAGAGCAAACTTATGAATATGCAATATAGACGGTTGAGTAGGAAAGCGATCGAAATCCAAGACTCCGCTGACTTTGAATGACACGAAGAAGTTCTGTGATGCACCAATCAGCAGATCTCAGGAACCACATCTTTTTATTAATATCTGTCAGATAAAGACGCTATCCTAAAGAGATCGACTGAGCACTTAGCAGTCCGTCGTCTATCAAAACAGCAATCAACAGACTGCTGCAGGTATATGATTTTCAAGTATTAGCAGTTAAATGAAGAAAGCGATTATGGCATTTCGAAACTGCACCTATTCAAATATATTGAAAATTTTACAACCAAAAAAGAAAAAAGATTGATATAAGAAAAATCTGATATTTTCATATTTCTGCTCAAAACATAGATTTTGGGTATTCGTTAGAACCGCCTCGCTGAGGCTGTTCAAACGAATACACACAATCTATGTTTTTTTGGCAAAATAAGAAAAATAACTTATTTATACCCTGTAAACCCCAGTTTTTTTTTTTTTTGTTTTTTTTTGTTTTGTTTTTTTTTTTTTCGTTTTTTTGTTTTTGCAAGGGAGACAACCTTTACCTTTACGACTTATTATTTGATTTCCAGTATTCCAGTCCCTTTGTGAAACGGTTCTACTCTAAACCGAGTGAATTTCATCCTAAAGGAAGCAAATTCTTTCTTTTTAAAGTAGAACTTTTTTTTTTTAGAAAAGAGGGAGGATAAAACGGTTACCTCACTAAAAGTGTATCGATTCGCCTTAAGTTCCTCTCAACTGGTAAGGCCCCTGGAGAAGATACAATGCCTGCACGACAACACCAATATAAGTGCCAGTAACAGAAATGTTTTCTATCCTCCCTAAAAAGACACAGCCTCTACTGGGCCAGTGACCTTATAAACTCACGCGCAGCTTAAAATGAAAGACATTACTCCTTCATACGTTACAACCAAGAAACTTCAATGAAAATGCATATAAATATTAAAAAAAAGATAAGATGTAGCTTTACTAAACAATGACAATGAGTTGCATAAAAATTAAAGTTCCTTGTCCCGCATTCGTACGATCTTTGCACAGCGTCCTACAATGCAAATCGAGGGTTGAGCGCAAGACTATTGTAACTCAAACATATTTTTGAAACCCTTGTTTAGGGGCAACTTGGACCCCTTTGTAAACAATGCAAATTTAGGTGCCATTGCTCATACGAGCAATGGCACCTAAATTTTCATTGTTTACAGAAAGAAATGTTGTAATCTTCATAATGCCTTCATGGTGAGGAGATTAGGTTTGGGGAAAAACAATCATCTGACTTACGATAGTCTTGCGCTCAACCCTCGAAATGTAATTACGCGACACCTTCCGTTGGTAATGAAAAGAGAAGACTTTGCCTAAGATAGCAGTTTTATTCCCTTGCAAAGATGAGAAGTCCATGGCCCAGTTGTTCAAAGCGTCGTTAGCTTAACGAGCTCGTTGAGGGTCATTTCGTTAACTGTTTTAGCGGATTCAATATACATTATTTTGATACTTTTTGCTGAAAAAATGTGAGTAGCTTTTGCATTGCAAAAGCTACTCACATTTTTTCAGCAAAAAATTTCAGCATATTTGCGTATCACTCAATTAAAATTTTAACGAATCGTTAACTAACGACATCGTTAGTTTTGAACAACTGGGCCCAGACACTGAACCTTTGAGAAGAGTTCAGTAAAACGGGGCGAATAGGTTACAATTGAGCCGCAATGTCAGAAAACGTACTTACGTACGTGCTTCTTGCGCAGATCCAGATCAGCCTACACATTTGCGCAGTCTGAAAAGAATCTTCACTGGGAGTATTTTAGATGCCCAAGGATGCAAAGTTCCTTCATGCGGACAGCGAATACTCTTATCTGCGCGCGCAGCTGCTCAGGCTGATACGAGTCTTAGTTGGGTGCACAAGCCATATGCGAATGATAACGACATTAGCAAGGCGCTTTAGATCAGACGACACGCATTCCCAGCAGGCAAACATCGTTGAAACAACGTCGATTTAGGGGATAACTGCATTCAAATTTGGCATTTGGGGAGGTAAATCGGCGGTTTTACGGTCGGAAATTTCGTTTTACGGCGACGCGTCAGCGGAGCCGTAAAACGTAATTTGCGACCGTAAAACCGCCGAATTACCTCCCCAAATGACAAATTTGATGCAGTTATCCCCATTTTAATGCATTTATTCATTTTTTCTATTGAAAAAATGTACTATTTGCACAAAATGGCAAGTGCTGTGAGCTGCGTAAAACCAAATGCCAGCCAATGAGAAGCGACGTTACGTGATGACGTCGGATTTGCGACAGTATATCGCAGAATATACCGTCGCAAAATTTTGACGTTTTCCAATCAGACGTTGCGTTACATACGCGAGTGCATTAGAATCAACGTTGATTCGACGTCAAGACGTTGAATCAAACGTTGAATTGACAATATTTCAAAGTTTTGTGCGCGCTGGGATTATGTGAATAAACACAGGAAATACCACAATCACAAAATACAGTTGACTCTCGTTATCTCGAACTCGCTTATCTCGAATAACCGTTTATCTCGAAATGAAAATCTGGTCCCTGCTTTAACATGAAACTCTAACAACAGGTAAAAATATTGTGGAAAAGAGGAGAAATTGCTAGAAGCAATTTCTCCTCTTTTCCACAATGTTTTCAATATATCTTTGTAACTTCAAGAGTCCAATTACACATATATTTGTCAAATGTGGTTGTTCGAATTATTTTTTCCTCAATTCTGCAAATCTGATATGTCGAGGTACGGATATCTCGAAGTATTTCAGTGAGTCCCTTGGAATTCGAGATAACGAGAGTCGACTGTAGATGTACTGCCTTCCCGAGGCACCAAAACATGAAGAAGTCTATTGTTCCTCATTCGGTGACAAGTGACAAACCGAAAGTCGCATATGAAAACACCAACGCATGAATAAAGAAGAAGAGCAAAAGAAGAACCTCTTTAGACCGCGACGATAGAAAAACTACTGTATGACCGAAAACAAAATACAGTCGAACCTCAATGGCTCGAACATCTTTGGGACCATGGAAATTCGTTCGAGACATGGGTAGCTCGAGCCACTGAGGGTTAATCATGGCACCAGTTCAGGAAGCAAATAGCGATAATTTAGGGAAATCTTTTCGATTTTATACACAATGATTGTATGTTGAGTGTACTCATTAGAATCGCCTCGATGAGGCGATTCTAATGAGTACACACAACATACAATTCCATGATAAAATAAGAAAAAATCCCTAAATGTTTGTTTTCTTGAGCTATTGGAAGACTTTTGTAGGGACTGAAAAAAGAGTTCGAATCATCCACGGTAAACGAGCCATCCGTGTTCGAGCCATTGAGGTTATATTGTACTGGATTATTGTATTTCTGACCGCCGCTAAAACGTAAAACGCTCGCCAAAGCTCGCCAGATGTTGTCTTCTTAACGTATGTATACGAAAACAGAAGACACTGACCAACATGCGTGGATGCGCAGATGGCCTGAGTTTTGCTGTTCGCCAAGATATTATGTATTTTTTTTTTCTTCACAGCGACCTGATTGATATGAGTACGTATTTATAGTACTAACGCACAGTAAATTGATATTTCTAAATAACATCAAAACTATATACATTGAATAATTGCATACCGGTACTTCAAGTTAAAATCGATCTTCTTACTTAGCTTGGCCAGCTTTGGCCCAAATCACAATGTACATCTGTACAGTTTGACTAGGATCTACACTCTATTAACAAATGTAGACCGGAATGATGGTTTGTGAGGGAAAGGGTAGACCTTAACCAGACTGTAAGCTGAGACTTCACTGCTCGTATTTGACTTAAAGTCTTATTTTTAAATTCCCTATGAGGGCTTATATGTTCACTGCAATTTAATATGGGCGGTGTAAAATCGGTTATATTGCTTAGACAAGATAAGAAGTTTCCTGTATTAATGGTAATAACGCTCGTGAAGTAAAGCATAACAATATTGTACGATCCACAATGTGAAAACGTAAATGTTACTTTGTGACAAATGCGCCCAGCGTACACTCGGACCAGTCTTTGCACTCCACGCAGTCTCATGAATGCGTCTCTATTCATCAGTAGATTATTTTAATATTGAATGATTCTGTAAGCGGACATGGAATGCCCAGATCAGCCTGCGCAAATGCGCAGGCTGATCTGGGCCTTCATTGTCCGCTAATGCAATGAGGGCATTTTTCTCATGTTGCAACCCATATATGATTAATTGGAAATTAACAAGTCACACAAAACAAACGATTAGCCCAGATCGAAATCAAATGGGTGTGTTAAATTTGCTGTTATCTGATCAGTCCCACCTGTGACAAGCGAAAATCGCGGTTTAAGTCGTATGCGAGCCGTAAAGATCCAGAAAAAAGGCCTTTTTCGGGGCGTTTCGTGTTTTGTCCTGTTCGTTTTCTTATTGTTGTGTCATTGTGATCAGCTTGTTAAGGAAGAGGGAGCTAGCTGCATCGCTTTTCTTTGGTTTATGACTTGTGTACCGTTTGTTATGGGTTGTTTGCTCGTCCTCTTGGTGTCATTGGTAGGCTATGTTCTGTGATTGTGGCTCGTCCTAGCTCTTCTATGCATTTTTTTAATTGTCAAGATTCAGGACTGCACGATCGTACATTAGCGTACAAAAACTTTATTCAAGTGGTCGTTTTGTGTCAACCGTAGAAAAATGTATGATACACATCTTCCATGACTTGCTGTTTTTAGGTTTAACGGCCCTGCCAACAAGAATTCGGTCATGTCGAACCGACTCTCAGAGGACGAAAGAAAATAGAAGAATGAATAGACAAAAACGTGGCAACAGCCTCCGAAAATGTTTCAAGTGAGGCTCGATCCTTCCTGCCAAACGCTAACGGAGTTAACATCTCATGTCCTGAGTATCCTAAGGGCCTCGTCAAGCGAAAAACAATGCCTTCGAGCATCATCCTATACCTGCTTAAATTCTCATCCGGGCATTTTCTCTCCATTGAAACATACTACAGCATCCAATAATTCTGTTTGCGGACAGCGAAGGCCCTGATCAGACTGCGCGGATGCGCAGTCTGATCGGGGCCTTCGTTGTCCGCATATACCCGAAGACACGTTTTTGCATAGCGAGGCCCTTATTTTGTCGCCTCTAGGTAATACATGTTCCTCAAAGCATAGTACACTGTTCCTCAAAGCTATTATCTTTCTAATGTATTGTAGTAAAGTGGAGTAGCTGATATTAAGAAGTACGGGGTAAAGACTTAAGTATGCGAATATTTAGGGTAGATACGGTGTCCAAACTTTGTCAAACATCCAAAATTTCCCGTGAAAATGAAATTATGAGACAAGGGGAATCCCATTCAAATCTTCACGTTGTCAGCCTGCATCAGTTGTAGCTAGTCACAGACAGACGATAATTAATACAAACCATTGTTCTGACGAAGAGCGTAATTTTTAACCCTGGTCCTGCTGGATCCGGATATATCCTACCTTTGCAAATAGTGTAGATCCAGATCAGCTGGCTTCTACCAACTGATCTGGATCTGCACTGTTTGCCAATAAGTATGTGAATTTATATCAACAGTCTAGATCAAGTAATTTGATTGGCTGAAAACTAGAAATGGACGTGGCATCTTAATTTATTCAGCAGGACAAGGGTTAAGATAAAATATTTATGTCGTATCATGTGAAAAGGGAAAGATAGGGTATCGGAAAACAGTAAAGATCCGTACCACACAATATGATATTTGATCTGAGTTGAGTTGGCCATTCAACACTGCTAAGGTCATGTCGAGCCGGTCACTTGTTCTTCTCACACTTTTTCTAGACAGGCTTAGTCCTCTAAGCGGTTAACCATAACTTTGTGCACGTGCTTCCGCCATTAACTGACAACTCCCCTTCTTGAATCGGCTGAAGGGGAGAATAATCGTAGTAGGGATTTCATGATCAATCCCCACAAAAGTTATGTGGCCGAGCTGACATTCGAAGTTGCGAACCCCAACCCCCACCCCACCCCCCCCCCTCCCCCCCACCCCTCCAGGATCTGCAGTCAGTCAGATGTGCTACCTGTTGCGCCATAGAGCACGGCTGAACAATCTGATAAAGGATTTTGCTAAAGACATCGATATATTCTACAATACCCAATGATTCCGTTACCGGAAAGCGAAAGACCTGATCAGACTGCGCGTCTGCGCAGTCTGATCAGGCCCTTCGCTGTCCGCTTATGCCCCGAAGGCCCGTTTTTTCATGGCTTAACTCATTTATTTATGAAGGTTCCACAGACTATTAAATGATTAACTCACCAAAGGCTAGACCAATGTAATAAATAAATCTGATCCGTAAAGTGCAGAAAGGAAATTTATGGCTTACGAGACAACGACGGCCCAGATCAGCATGCGCATTCCTGCAGTTTGGTCAGGACATTCCATTACGAAAACATGCCTATTCAAATATCCTGAAAATTTTACCACCAAAAATGAAAATTTTCAGATAAAAAATTCAGATATTTTTCATATTTCTGCTCAAAACATAGATTGTTGGCACTCGTTAGAACCGCATCGACGTGGCGGTTCTAATGAGTACCCACAATCTATGTTTTGAGCAGAAATAAGAAAATAACGTGGGGTTTAAGGGGATCAAAATTATATAGGCATGTTTTCGTGATGATTGCACTGGTACACAATTAGCTGAAACTGAAGAATTTATCAGCGAAAATCTTACTAAAGGCCCCGATCAAGCTGCGGGGATGCGCAGGCTAATCTGGGCCTTTGCTCTTGGAATGAGGCAAAATGGTCCTTTTCAGCCGTTGAAAAACTTTGACGAATAAAGACCCCTTTTCAGAAGGTCCTTGACGTACAGGAAAGCAAAGAGGAAATCATAAAATTTTCTCCTTTGTAAAAACTAGTAGGAAATCTTTATCAAGTCACCTTAATATGTCTCAGGATACAGTACACTTTTTAGGTCTATTTGTACTTTGAAGACAAGATCCATACAGGCCACACTTCGCTTACCTGAATGAAACAGTCAGAATTCAGAGGGTGTTTGATTTGATCAAATTACGCAACGTGTTTGGAAAGACAGACCTGAGCAAACAGTGTAGACCCTGATCAGACGATCCAAAACGCGACGTCTAATCAGGATCTACATTGTTAAATTTATAGACGCATTCACATGTAGGGTACTAAAACAGAAATGATGAAATATTGAGACATTGTGAAATGGTTTTCTTATTTTTCCCAGAAAACAGGATGTTTCGTGCATATTGTTTTCTCAGGAGACAATTGGCATGAAATTTCAAATCCTGTTTTCTGGAAAAAAGTAAGAAAAATATTGTCAATTAGTCGACTTTGCCAAGAAAGTGGTAAAGGTTATGAAATGAAATTTTGCCTTGGCATCCAAACAAAAGTGCGGACGGGCATAAAAGCAAGAGCTTAGCAACGAATCACGCCAGAGCCATTAGTGTCTAGTTTTTAAAGCATTTCTTCGTCGGAGGAAAATATGCCCTTTAACTATTTTCCCGTTATAAATGTATGAGACATTTTTGTTGACACGGAAACCAATCAAAAGAACCGACCAGAATCATATCAACTATTTTATATTCACCATACCCAAGTATTATTTCCATCGAGTTTGTTCCTAATTACTCCAGCGGTTCAGGAGGAGAGATTGTTTAAAAATATGGAAAGTAGTTAGTACGGTTCAACCTGGGTTAAGCTTAGTCAAGTTACAAACAATTACTGAAATACGTAACCTCAAAAATTAATAAAATTATTGACAGTCGGACCAGACTCTTGAAGTGCAATTTGTACGCAAATGTTGTGGTAAAAAGACTTTCCCGTTTTCTATGGAGGCATTCCACATTGGTGCAAATAAATAACGATCCCTTCTTGTGGGAAAAATGTGCTTCGTGATTGTGGCATTTCCTGGATATCTTCTATATTTTTTGTGTACCAAACTGCGTCTCCGAAACCAAAATGATTACATTATCTGGACCGCAAGGAGCGAAGAAGTGCCTTCGAGCATGCGCAAAAAGTGCGGGTTCATAACATCCTGCGCATACGCAAGGTCTCATCCGAGTTTTTGCGCTCCATTGATACATTCTATTCTATATTATTCTGGCAGCGGACAGCGGACAGCGAAGGCCCTGATCAGACTACGCATCAGCGCAGTTTGATCTGGGCCTTCGCTGTCCGCGAATGTCCCGAGGCACATTTTCGCTTGGTGCGGCCCATATAATGGTTTGCATTTTAGAAGTGAACAATATTATATATGCTTCTACAGTTATCAAGGTTGAATTGATACAGATTCATAGGAGATAACTCTTTCAAATTTGTTTTTGCTCCCTTTTGAAAATGAGTCTACTCTAAAAGGAAAGAATTTGAGCAAATTCTTTACTTTTATAGTGGGCCCCTTTTCAGAAGGGTACTATGTACAGAAATGTAAACAGGAAGTCACAAAAGTCGTCTCCCTTGTCAAAAATGGTGAAAAACCTATAAGAGCAGCCCAGTTCCCTTAGGGTGAACTGGTGCATTAAATAGAGATTGCAGACTAAGTTAAAAGTTTTTGTCTGTCTTTCCAACATGCAAAAAATTAAAACGATTGAGTAACAACCAGTATATTGAAAATATATACTCACTGTATCAAATACAACGAAAATACACCAAATTTAAGCTTTACAAGCAAGACTGAAAATTAACAATGGCGGCCTCCCTGTTAGACAAAGTGCAGCCATTCTGAAATGTTTCAAAGGCTATATCTTCCAACCTATTAGTCCAATTTTCATGACAGTTTCATCTTTCATTTGAAATCAGAAGAACTTTAGTGCGCATTTTCTATATAACATGTATAATGTCGACAGAATGCTAAAAAAAAAAAAAAAAAAAAAAAAAAAAAAAAAAAATGGATTTACAATAGTATTTGCTTAAAAGTAGATCCTTTTAGGAAGGGAGCAAATACAACTTTGACAGAGTTTTCTCCCATGAAAGTGTATCGATTCCCCGAAATAAAAGTGTATGTCAAGGGTGCGGCTAACAGACCACATCTTTGGCTTACAGTGATCTTCCGACTTACGAAAACACGCCTATTCAAATATATTGAAAATTTTGAAACCAAACAAGGTAATTTTTTAGATAAAAAATCCTGATATTTTTTTATATTTCTGCTCAAAACATAGATTGTGGGTACTCGTTAGAATCGCCTCGATGAGGCGGTTCTAACGAGTACCCACAATCTATATTTTTTAGCAAAATAAAAAAATAATGTATACCCCTGTAAACCCCAGTTTTACAATATAAAAGTTGGGTTTAAGGGGGTCAAAATTATATAGGCGTGTTGAATGTATATGAGAATATAGGAGACGCGTCACCAACACGTTAAAATTCATTTTTCAGACCACACGAGCCGCAACGTCAGAAAACGTACCTTCTGACATGTGCTTCCAGCTAAGATTCAGATCAGCCTGCGCATTCTGACAGTCTGTTTTGAATCTTCACTGGCCTAATTTTAGATAGCCAAAGATGCAGATTTTCTCCATGCGGACAACGAAGACTCTAATCAGACTGCGCATAAGCGCAGGCTGATTTGAGTCTTTGTTGGGCTCACATATCAGAAGGTACATTTTCTGACGTCGAGACACATATTGAGCACTCTCAGTGGGCAATTTCGTCGATCCATGTGCTTCTGTACTATACAAGGGGGTCAAAATTATAAAGGTATGTTAAAAAAAAAGTTGATTTTTAACCAAGATATTGATATTGTGTCTGATTTCTTCACAAAAACATATGATACCCGGCCTATCTGATATATATAAGCCATATACCACGTGAACTAAGGAACCTTTTGGTTATTAACCCTTGTCCTGCTGAACCCGGATATACCCTTCATATGCAAACGGTGTAGATCCAGATCAGTTGGCTTCTGATCTGGATCTGCATTGTTTGCCATCAAGTATGTGAATTTATTGCAACAATCTGGATCAAGTAATCTGATTGGCTGAAAATTAGAAGTGGGTGTGGCATCGTAATTTATTCAGCATGACAAGGGTTAAATCGATTAAGGCAGATAAAGCAGCCATATTTTATTACATTAAAGGAAAACAAGATAAGCAAAGAATATACATGTATTTAAAATAAACGTTACTAACAAAACCATGCATTTTGATGCAATCTTGAACCAATACGGATAAAAATTAAGACAGTTTCCATTTTTTATAATATATATGCGTCACAATATAAAAAAGTCGTCTGGTGATATTTTAACATGTCGTCACTTAATATTTGATTCCATGAAGATGGTACATTAACAGACAAATAAGGTATTTTTTGTGGAATTTGAGAAATCTTCTATCATGATCGACTTTCTTTGACGTTCTTTAACTTTCACAAGAAAAGATAGACTTTCACATGGTCTGGAGCTTAAAACTGGGCTATCCTTTCCATAAAAAAAGAAATTTATTCTGAAAAATGAGCTTTAACGTGAGAAAACGTACCTTCTGACATGCGCGATCGACGAAGACTCATTCGCGCAGTCTAATTTGAGTCTTCGTTGTCCGCATGAAGCAACTTGGTATCCTTGGCTATCCAAAATGCGCCAAGTGAAAATTCTGACCAGACTACGTGAACGCATAGGTTAATTTGAATCTTCGTTGCCGCACATGTCCAAATATACATTTTCAGAAGTTTCGGCTCCATAAATACGAAACCACGACTAGTCAAATATACTGAAAATTTCATCACCAAAAACGTTTCAGATGAAAATTCTGATATTTTTTCATATTTATGCTCACAACATAGCGTGCGGGTACTCATTAGAACCACCTCACCAACCGCATTCGCGCAGTCTGATTTGAGTCGTCGTTGAGCGCACATGTCAGAAGGTATGTTTTCTCACGGCGGTTCTAATAGGTACCGGTACACGTTAGAACCGAGTCGGTTCTAATGAGTACCCACAATCTATATTTTTGAGCAGAAATAAGAAAAATAATGGATACCCCTGTAAACCCCAGTTTTACTATATAAAAGTGGGGTTCAAGGGGGTCAAAATTATAAAGGTATGTTTTCGAGATGCAAACAATTTTTCTTGCAGTGCAGTATATTCCAAAATACACTTCCTATGGGTACCAAAACATATGTTTTCGCGAAGAAATAAAAAACAAGAATCTCTCTTATCTGGAGCTATGTTACCCATGTCTTATTGAAACAATACTTTTAGATCAGGCTCCGAGGTTATAAAACTTTTTTTTCATACTCACTTCAGCTGAGCATGAAATTTGTCCTTGTAAATAAATCTCAAATTACTAACAATGGCAAATTCTTTCCCCAGATGGGGTACACTGATTTTTTTTTTCTGCTACATAGTCTGGGCCCCAGCATCTAGTGTTTACCCCCAAAAAATATACGATGTATCAGCCATACCCACAAAAATATCCGGTATATCAGCCATACCAAAACAAAATATCTGCAGATATTAGCATACCCAAAAAAAGTATTCCCCTTGCTTTCTTTTTTAAAAGTGTGCTTTTTCATTTATTTTTCCTGTATAACAACTGTATTAATAATATAAGTGCCTTAAACCGTTTCGAACAGCAGCTCCGTTTTCACTTTAATGGCATACACTGATGCACTGCAGAAATAGAGCTGTTAAAACTAAATAAAAACAACTATCAGTTCAACAGAAGGTTCTAAACCCGATTCTTATAATACCCTAAAAGATACCGAGAATTGGTTTTACCCATCTTCCTTGGGGTCCTCAACAGGAAAACTACTGAATTACTGACGGCGGAGGTCTAAGTATTGTATATGTAATGAAGTGATTATTAACCTTTAATCCAATCAGTACACTTCTTTATAAAATGTCCAATGATTTTGAATTTTTTATGTTAATGGGGATGCTGTTCCAAACCACAACGCCTGAGTATGATAAACTTCCTTTGAATAAATTGCATTTTGGCTGTGGCAATAAGTAATTTTTGTGAGCCACAGATCTTAAATTAGACGCAGTATTATCGAGATTCACATCGCGCACTTGGAATAACTCCGTGTAAATAGGTTAGTGCCAAGTTGTTATAAATTTTGTACATAATTTTAGCTTTGTTAAGAAATACACTTTGATCAAATGACAGAATATCTAACCTTTGAAGCGCCTCGTGAAGACCATTATAAGTTTGCGACAGGATTAATTTACAAGCCCGTCTTATATTTGTAATGTATTTATTTTACTTATATTGCTATTAGACGTATTAGACCAAACCGTACTGCAATACTCTAAATGCGGCTTAATGTAAGCATGATAAAATAACAGTCTATGCTCTATGGATAAATACTGCCGTATTTTGCTAAGTAGCCATAAATAAGAAGATACCTTTTTTTGAAACGTGGAGAAGCTGATTATTCCACAACAAATTTTCATCAACTTGAACAACCAATATTTTACTGATAGTTGTCATTTTAATGTGAATTTCGTTGTATCTCAGAGATAGGTTGGGATGTTGTAAGTTGCTTCTTCTCTGTCTGCTAGTAATCAACATAACAGTTGTTTTCTCGGTATTTAAAACCATGCCATTTTGTCTACACCAAACATTCATGTGCATTTAACGAAAATTGTAGATTGGATTCAAGCTGATCAATATTACATTGCACGTCATAAATAGTGGTGTCATCAGCATATAGGTCAACATTTGCTGAGTTCTTTAACACTAATGGCAAATCGTTAATAAAAAGTAAGAATAATAAAGGTCCTAATATAGAACCTTGAGGAACACCACATGTTACATGTTCAGGTTTAGATACATTATTATTTAATGAAACGCATTGCGTTCTTTTGTTAGGTAGGACTCGAACCATTTTAGACAGTTTTCACTACACTTGTAACATTATATTTTTTAAGTAGAATTTTATGGTCGACCAGATCAAATGCCTTTCGGAAATCTACCGAAACACAACCGATAAGTTTTCCGTCATTAATGGCTTTTAACCAGGAATCAACCATAAGAGTAAGTGTAGATTCTGTAGAATGTTTAGGACGAAAATCACTTTGAGATTTATGAAGCAAAGTATAAGTATTTAGATGTCATAATTGATTATCAATCCATTTTTCTATTAGTTTGATATAGTAGGGAGAATAGAAATTGGCCGATAATTGTTTACATCATCTTTCGCACCGGATTTAAAGAGGGGTTTAACTTTTGCTTCCTTCCACGAACATGGAAATTCACCAAAGAGTATGCTTTTATTCACAATAAAAATAAGGCTAGGTGTTAAAACATTTGCTGCAATCGTAAGGACTCTTGGACCTATATTATCTAGACCAGTTGATTTGTTCACATTTAAATTGGTTAGAAAGTTTCTTACAAAAGTTACATTTGTTAATGGAATGGTAAATTCGGTATTACTTGTGACTTTAGATTCTACATAATGTTGTAGTTCTACGAAGTTAGAATGCACAGTTGGCTCTTTAATACTTGAAGCGACATTGACAAAGTAAGCATTGAAAAGTTGAGTCAAATCAGCTTCATGTATCACCAATTGTTCACCTATTTTGATGTTTATACCGGATTCAGAGTTATTTCCCTTCCCATTTGCTCCAAGTTCCTTAAAAAGTTTCCATATTGATTTAGGGTCTGATATACCCTCTTCGATTTTAGACTGATAGGTCTCTTGTTTAGCCTTCTCAATTAAATTTGACTTTGTTTCGCAAAAACTTATACCTATCATTGTTACCATTTAATTTACATTTATTTCTTTCTTTCATGTAATCTAAAATTTCAGGATTTAGCCAGTCAGGGTGGTATTTCTTTTTTATTCTGTGGCTTTTTATGGGGACATGTTTATCAAGTATTTCTAAAGATAGGGTACTCCAAACCGATACAATATCATCGACTTTTAATTTCCCAAGGAACATGGAGAAATTTTAACTCATCAAAATGTTTGAGCGACGTGAATTTTATGACTTGATGTGTCTTGCTACCTACGACAGATTGGGATTTTCGAGTACAAAAAAACACCAAAATGATTACTCAGACATATTTTTTTTACTGCAACGCATTGGATGTTTTCCTCAGTATTAGTATAAATGTGATCAATTAGAGTCTGTGATTCTGTTGTTACTCTTGTAGGTTTGTCAATTAGCTGAGTAAGACCTAAGGAAGTTGTAAAATTACCCCATTCTATGTTGGTATCTACATTTAATAAATTTTTGTTAAAATCGCCCATCAAAATATATTCTTTGTCTTCACTAATCACCTTATCAATAAATTCTTCAAATCTATCATTGAATTCTACTTTTGAGTCAGGCGGCCTATAAATGTTTCCAACTAAAAATGGCTTACAGTTCATAGGTGCAATTTCTAGCCATAAAAATGGAATATTATTTGTTTCCAAGTCTTTTCTGCGTTTGGCATTTAAGCCATTTCTTATGTAGACACTTAGACCTTCGCCGCCAATAATTATCTTTTCTAAACCGAGTCTGAAAACCATCAACTTTGAAAACTTCTGTCGACTTATGATCTTTTAACTTTGTCTCACTTAATCCCAAAATGTGCAAATTGCTACTTTCTCTTGCAGTTAGTGAAAGCTTTAGTTCTGAAAATTTACCCATATTTTCGCCACAGATGCCCTGTATATTTAAATGACCGACAGGTAATGTATTAACGGGTAGAGACATTAGATCTGTCATATTAAATCAATAATTAAGGTATAAACAGTACATCTAAACTATCAATGGCACCGATTATGTATCACAGAATATCCTTGAAATAAACGCGATATATCACCACAAGAATAACTAATTAACATTTAAAATATAAACTATCCTTTGCAAAGGTTTCTTTTACGAAAGTAAATCTTTGTCCTTGGGTGATAATGTATATAACGCATTATCAGGTATTTTGAATCTTGATGTCTGCTGTCTTTGCATAAGGAAATGCGCAAAATACACATACACACACACACACACACACACACACACACACACACACACACACACACACACACACACACACACACACACATTTGCTGAAAACTACCTATACACCAATAGTTTGTTCTATTCATGTTTTACTTGTCAAATGATTTTCATTTTTCTTTCCACAGTACTCAAAGCCGACCAAAGAATTACCTATGCTGTGGTAAATATTACAAAACTATTCATTTTATCATTAAAAATAACAGTTTTTGACCCAAAATATAATTAAAACACTGACTTCAAAACCTGAAAAAAATACACGCTGGAAGTGGATGAAACTATTCACACCGCAAAACATGAGGTTAGAGAACGCCTGTTTATTTATTTATTTTTTTTTTTTTTTTAAATAATTACAAAAATCAGTGATCAATTTTCTCCCCCCAAAAAATAGTAATTTTACCTCTATCATAGATTTTTTTTTTTTTTTTATCATGATGCATACTGACTAGTACTTGTATACTTTAATCTATTCTGAAAGTCGGCATAAGATAAAACAAAATATTTAAGAAAATATATTTATATTCCAGAAATTCGGGAGTTTTATTAAGATTATCATTATTTTACCTCAAAAAGACTACTTTCATACCTATATTCTGTCATGTACAGTCTGGTTTCAATATCAGCATGTTTTTTCTTCTTCGACCGCATAAAACTATTAAGGGGGAGTGGGACTCCGTGTATGGTAAACCCCTTTTTTGAGCAAATTGCTTAAGTGGTGCTCCGACTAATATGATCTAATATGGTTAACCAGACAGACACACTTTTTTTCATTTAGAATAAAAGTTCAAGCAAAACAACAACTTATAAAGTGATGTCGAAAGGAATATAGGCGGGACTTATCGTATTTATTGGTCTTGGAAGACTTTTGTAGCCACAAGTCCAGATAAATCACTATTTTAACCGAAAAATTTTGATATTTTTTCTTATTTCTCCATAAAAACATATGTTGTGGGTACCCATTAGAAGCGCCTCGCGGAGGCGCTTCTAATGAGTACCAAAACATATATTTTTATGGAAAAATAAGAAAAAAATTATAAGGGTTCCTCGTATCTGGAGCTATGCTGTAACATTTACTAGGAAATTGGATATTCAAAATAAGAAACTCCAGGATAATTCTTAGATTATCATAAGATTTGTAATAGGATAACTGCGTAGTAACTATGGTTTGTGATACATATCAGACCAAAATGTCACCAAAACTAGTTTTACATATTTACCGTAATCACTGACATTTTGACATTTTCCTTGCAATCGTATATTCCATTTCCAATAGCTATTGGGATGTAATACCACGTACTTTTCTTTAGTAAAAAACAGCGCAGTTCGATCACCGCATTACCGTATTAACACTAAAGTACTGGGACAGACAGACTTGAGCAAACACATTACGAAAACACGCCTATTCAAATATATAGAAAATTTCACCTCCAAAAAGTGAAAATTTTCAGATAAAAAACCCTGATTTTTTTCATATTTCTGCTCAAAACATAGAATGTGGGTACTCGTTAGAACCGCCTCGGCGAGGCGGTTCTAACGAGTACCCAAATCTATGTTTTTGAGCAGAAATAAGAAAAATAAATTATACCCCTGTAAACCCCAGTTTTACTATATAAAAGTGGGGTTTAGGGGGTTAAAATTATATAGGCATGTTTTCGTGATGAGAAAAAAAAGCCAGATCAGAAGCCGTAGGACACGGCGCTTGAGCGGGGTCTAGACTGATTGTCTTTCATCTAACAGTTTTTGGATACATCAACTTGTAATCAAATTACTTGTTCAAATTTTAGAATAAATTGGTAAGTAATTAAGTTGCAGGATATGTATAGGTGAATATGATAACAATACAAATAGGCCTGAGAGAACAGTGTAAATCCAGATCAGACGCCATAGAGCGCGGCAGCCGGCGTCCGAATAGGTCCTCCACTCTTTGCAACTAATTCAGCAGTCTTTAGACATAGCCTCGGCCTCGATGGCTCAGTCCGAAGCGCGTTCGAATGGTGATCAGGAGGTCGCGGGTTGAGAACAAATTATTTCCTTATAGAATAAACATCTTTTCGGAAGCAACTTAGTAGCAGGAACGCAAACAGGAAAATATAAGTGAAGATATCCAGGAAATGCCACAACCACGAGGCTCTACCTTCCCAAGGCAACAAAAGAAGAGGTGAGGAACAATGGCAAAAGAAATGCCATGTATGAATTCACCAATACACGAAAAAAGAGCTGCAAAAGATGAGGTCACAAAAGTTATCTCTCTTCTTAAACATGGCAGAAAATTAATCAATGGTATCAAGTACACCTTGACCTAAAAAAACAATCGACCAAAAAAAAAAAAAAAAAAAAGAGAATTTTGTTAAACCCTGCGGACCTCTGGCTTGCTTTTAAAAGCAAGCCAGAGGTCCGCAGGGTTTAACAAAATTCTCTTTTTTTTTTTTTTTTTTTTTTTTAAAGCAAGCCAGAGGTCCGCAGGGTTTAACAAAATTCTCTTTTTTTTTTTTTTTTTTTTTGGTCGATTGTTTACAATCGAGCTTACTATCGAGCTTAAGTATACTCACCCCTAATTTCCTTTAGGTTGTTGTCAACACGACCATTATTGACCAATGAAATCAAGCCTCACGTTTGTAACGGTTATTTATAGACGCGCTATTCTAATCGCTCTGACGTGTGAGTGTCGTGTAGAGGGTAAAACCTAGACTGGAACATTTGCAAACAGTGCAGACCCAAATCAGACGCCACAGAACGCGGTGTCTAATCTTGATCCTCACTGTTCGCTTAAATTGTAGGAAAGCAAGGGTTAAATGAAACAATCTGCCTACCCCCAGACAATCGACCCACCAGTGCAGCCAGCGCTTTGATTTTCGAACCAACGGGTAGTGAAAGCATGCAACTGATAAATATGGCCTTTGAAAAATATTAATAAAAAAAAAAAAAAAAAAACACAGCGCCAAGAAAAATTTGTGGCAGATGAAATTCTAACCTTATTCCGAGAAAATAAGTCTCGATATTTCTTGGCAGACGATTCGCGTGAAATATCAAAGCTTTTTCATTGAGAATTTAAAAAAAAAAGATCAGAATATCGTCATCTGCAGTTGTGACTGGCGCTTAAAGGGTTATGACAACAACCGAGTATGTCAACATAACACGACCGATATATCATTTCAAGTACAATGTATTCATGTTTACGAGGGCAGAAGGAAGTAGACACACGTGTTCTGTTACAGAAACTATCTTTATACTTATTTCCTAGAAACCAATGTATGATTACCGAAACTGCTTTTTGTTGTTGTTTTTTTCTTCTTCTTCTTCTTCTTCTTTTTCTTCTCTTGAAGACATCGGCAGCAAAGTGGTAGGTAAATATCTCTACATGTTCCTGTATCGTAGTTACTACAGACTCGCTTTTGAATTCAAGTGTAAATCTACATCCCCAGTAAGCATTCTACATAAATCTATAGCAGGTTGTTATCGGTCCGTCAGGGTAGCTGACGGGCAGATAACGGCCCGCTGTAGATTTATAAAGAATGCTAGATGGGGATCTCTTGTACATGTCACAAGGTGATAACGTATCGCATGAAAACAAGTATGTCATATTGCGCACAGCCTAAAGATTTGATGGGGTACCTCTTAAAGCGAGATCTAATGGTGCTGGGTACATATATCAGTCTCATAACTTCTACACTGATCAAGAAGCATCACAAACTTGGTTGAATTATAAAGCTTTTAGCTAATCTGAAAAACTGAGCCGAAGGCTCAGGATGAGCTATTGTGATTATTTGCCGTCCGTCGTCGTCCGCTCGCCCGTCCGTCCGTAAAAACATTTGAACGACTTCTCCTCTGAAACCCCAGGGCCAATTTTCTACAAACTTCATTAAAGGGGGGATTGTAAATTGTTCAAATGGTCACGGTCCGTTAATCAAGATGGCTGTCATGCCCATATATGGTGAAACACTTAAAAATCTTCTCAAGAATCAAGAAAGCTTTAAGGTTGAATCTTGGTATATAGCATCAGGTACCCAAGGTCTACTAAGTTTCTTCAAATGATGGTCGTAGGTTGACTTTTGACCTTTTTATGGCAAGGTCAAATTTGCGCCCCCATACATTTGTATGGGAAAAATGTTGATAGTTCATTTTTTTTTTTTTTTTTTTTTCAAAATGTATTAAAGACTAATGGCTGAAACTTACAATGTCTGATTAAAGTAGTAAAACTTTTTAGTTACAATCAAAATTTTGCCCCTGGGGGTTATCTGCCCAACATGGGGCCTCCTGTCGAAAGGATACTGACAATTTGTTCAAATGGCTCCGCACCATTGAACAAGATGGACTTTGACCTTTTAACGGCAAGGTCAAATTTACGCCCCCATACATTTGTATGGGGACAATGTTGAAAAGTCATATTCTCAAAATGTATTAAAGACTAAAGACTGGAACTTACAATGTATGATTAATATAGTAAAACAATTTTAGTTACAGTCAAAATTTTGTCCCCTGGGGGTTACCCGCCATTGCCCCTGGGCTATATACATGTATAAATTGTGCATTTTTTTTATGTATTCTACTCTGAAAATGCTTGAGCGATTTTTATCCGATTTCGCATGGGACCTTCAGTCAAAAGGGTATTGACCTTTTGTTCGTATGGTTCCGTGTCATTGAACAAGATGGCCGCGGTGTCCATATGTGGTAAAAACACATAAAAATCTTCCACTCTAGAACCAAGAGAGCTTTGAGGCTTAATCTGGTATATAGCATTGGGGACTCAAGGTCTACCAAGTCCATTCAAATGGTGGCCGTAGGTTGACCTTTGACCCTTTTACGGCAAGGTCAAATTTGCGCCCCCATACATTTGTGTCGGGGAAAATGTTGAAATGTATGATTAAAGTAGTAGACCTTTTTAATTACGATCAAAATTTTGTCCCCTGGGAGTTATCTGTCCTTGCCTCTGGGCTATATACATATGTAATATTGTATATTTTTAAATGTATTCTTCTCTGAAACCGCTTGAGCAATTTTCACCAGATTTCACACAGGCCTTCTGTCGAAAGGTATTGACAGTTTGTTTAAATGATTCCACGCCATTGAACAAGATGGCTGCTATCATCACGAAAACACGCCTATATATTTTGAACCCTTTAAACCCCACATTTAAATAGTAAAACTGGGGTTTACAGGTGTATGCATTATTTTCTTAATAATATTTTTTTGCTAAGAAAACTTGTATTGTGGGTAGGCCTACTCGTTAAAACCGCATCGCCGAGGCGGTTCTAACGAGTATCCACATTCTATGTTTTGAGCAGAAATGTGAAAAATATCAGAATGTTTTTTCTGAAAAAAAAAATCTTTTTTTTTTTTTTTTTTGGTTGTAAAATGTTCAATATATTTGAATAGGCGTGTGTTCATAATGATGCCCATATATTGTAAAAACGCTTAAAATCTTGTTCTCCAGAACCAAGAAAGCCTTGCGGCTGACTCTTAATACATACGATAGCATCGGAGACTCAAGTTTTACCAAATTTGTTAAAATGATGGTCGTAGGTTAAATTTTGACCTTTTACGGCAAGGTCAAATTTGCGTCCCCCCACCCCTCCCCTCCTCCTCCCACCCTACATTTTCTATGGGAAAAATTCATTTTTTTTTTCAATTCCTATTAAAGACTAACGGCTGAAATTTACAATGTATAGTTAAATAAGTAAAATTGTTCAGCCACCGTTAAAATTTTGTCGGTAATATGTTCTTGCCCCTGGGCTAGTTATATGTATAAAATCGTGAAATCTGTAAACGTCTTTTTCTCTAAAAGCATTTGCACAATTTACACCAGATTTCCAATGGGGCCTTCTGTCGATAGGATGTTCACAATTTTTTCAAATGCTTTCGCGCCATTGAACAAGATAGCTGCCATGCCCATATATGGTAAAACACTTAAAATTATTCTTCTCCAGAACTAAGAAAGCTATAAGCTGAATATTGGTATATAGCATTGGGTCCTCAGTCTACTTTGTACGAATGATGATATTAGGATGACCTTTGACCTTTTTACGGCATGGTCAAATTTGTGTCCTAGTTACTGTGGCAATACTGGAAGAAGTTGCAAGGCCTTTGCAGATGTGCAGTAGCTGTTTGTATCAGGTGAGCGAATCGCGGCCCATGGGCCTCTTGTTAAAAGATGTCATTGTGCCCTGTACAAACGCCGACATGTGTGCCAATAGTTGCATAGTCCTGAGCACTGTTTCAAAACCCATTAATGAGATATCGTTTCCATATAAAATGAGGTAACACCATCATATTGTGTGGAGTTTTACATGTTTGGATAATTGCGGTGTGTGAAAATGACTTATTACCTATTTTTGCCGAGGTATCTTTGGTATCAATATTCGTGTTCAGTTCATAGCTTCACAATCATTTAGGAGAGCAGCAGCATTTACATTACGAAAACACGCCTATTCAAATATATAGAAAATTCCACCTCCAAAAACTGAAAATTTTCAGATGAAAAACTCTGATATTTTTCATATTTCTGCTCAAAACATGGATTGTGGGTACTCGTTAGAACCGCCTCGACGAGGCGGTTCTAACGAGTACCACAATCTATATTTTTGAGCAGAAATAAGAAAAATAATGTAAACCCCTCTAAACCCGAGTTTTACTATATAAAAGTGGGGCTTAAGGGGTTCAAAATTATATAGGCATGTTTTTGTGATGCTTAGTCATTTTAGATTCGTCGGATGCAAAACAATTGTTCATACGGTGCAATACACCCAGGGCCCAGTTGTTCAAAACTAACGATGTCGTTAGTTAACGTATCATTAAAACTTTGATCATTAAATATGACATATACGCTAATATTTTTGCTGAAAAAATGTGAGTAGCTACTCACATTTTCTCAGCAAAAATACCTTTGAATTAGATATTGTACTAACTAGAACAATTGACATTTTGACCACTAACGAGCTTGTTAAGCTAACGATGCTTTGAACAACTGGGCCAAGTGTAATAGTCCTTGGTAAGACGTATTTCCAGATAGAAGGTAATGGTATCTTTCTCATAATTTCTAGTTTATCATTATTTTTGAAAGGAAACGAACCAATATTGTGGCAAACCACTCATACCAAGCTAGCATTCTTTATAAATCTATAGCGGGCCGTTATCGGCCCGTCAGGGTAGCTGACGGGCCGAT
The DNA here is from genome assembly GCA_964016985.1 of Anodontia alba. Classification (NCBI taxonomy): domain Eukaryota; kingdom Metazoa; phylum Mollusca; class Bivalvia; order Lucinida; family Lucinidae; genus Anodontia; species Anodontia alba. Next base: position 12,854,628 of record OZ024829.1, read on the forward strand.
GACGACCCGCTATAGATTTATAAAGAATGCTATCTGGGTAACAATCTTCGTATCAGCAAAGCAACGTGCAAACGATTCTAAGAAGCATTTGCATCTGAGAAAGATGTGCTCAAGAATTTCTAGGAAGAAATCTAGTTAAAACTGTAATAGTCCGGTTACTTCTAACTTGCTAATATGCGAAGAAGCCTGGTACATATGTTTGAGTCACAGAGAAGGGCTGATAAAAAAAAGCTATGTCCCTCGCCGAGAATCGTGGGGGCGGGGGGGGGTGCTCCTATTCCACCAGTCTTCACATTGTTTACATCACATTGTTACTCAAATGTCTGCGTTTCATTTGCAGTAAGTCAAGTGTGGCATTTTATATTGACATGAATTTCAAATGCTTCGTCAATGTTACAAGGTGCTTTGTAAAAAGGTCAGTGTACAGGACTGCACATATTTCGAACTGAAATATCTTGGTCATTTTGAAATTCAGTTTGCACGAAATAAACGAGTAACTTCAGCTTAAGAATACAGGAATGAAGTGCAGTGAAGCGTTTTATTGTTTGTGTTTGTGTTGCGTTTACGGCCAAGTCACCCAATCAGGATCATGTCCTGCGCGGTCAGTTTACCAAACCACAATTGTTCCTGGGCAGGCTTAGTCCTCTAAACAGTTAACCAGTATTTGCAATTAACCAGTACTTGTGCACATTCTTTCGCCAGAAACAGACAACTGCCCTTCTTGAATCAGCTGAAGAGAATGGCCATAAAATATTTCATGATCACTCTCCACGAAAGACTGTTGCCGGACCCGGTAGGGATCGAACCCGCGGCTTCTGAGCACCAGTCGGACGCGCATCCGACTGAGCCACCGAGGACGGCGTAAAGCATTTTAAAATGCACCTTCGATTAAATTACAGAAGCTATTAGTGACAAGACAATTTGAAGGAGCTTCCTCCCAAGCTTTTCCCAGAACCCCAATGCAGTAATATTTATATGTCAGATACGTAGACATTTCATGGATTTATTTTGACAAAAAAAAAAAAAAAAGCCAGCGCATGAAAAAACCAACAAACTGGCATGTGTGCCCAGCGAAGACACAGATCAGCCTTGACGTCCGCCAGTCTTCGCTGTGTGCTCATTGGGTAGGTAAGGACCCATGCTTTCTTCAATCGGACAGCGAAGACTCTGATCAGACTGGGCGGATGCCCAGGCTGATCTAAGTCTTCGCTGGGCGCACATGCTATTTTGCAGGTTTTGTCATGCACTGGCTCAAATATATTCTGCATGGTAGGGCGTCGCATCCTCTTGCTGAAATTTTTGAAAAAATTGGTACACATCATTTTGGCAGAAAAATTCTTGTCTCACTTCAAGCAAGTTCATGGGGCTTTTCTCTAATATCTCAGTCTTCATTTCCATCTCTCTGGCAGATGGTTCGACATGACTAAACTATTGTTGACAGGGGTGTTAAACCTCCACTGAAACAAACAGTTCGATGTTTTGGATTGTGGTCGATGAAAACAAACTTAAAGTGTGTGTGCGTGCGTGCGCGCGCGCGTGCATGCACGCGTGTGTGCGTGTGTGTGTTTATATGGTTTTGAAGAAGTAATGCTTATTTTTGACACAGGAGCTGTAGTGTACTGGAAATATTTTCCTCAAGAACTTGGGACACCTTTACTGATGATGATGAATTCAGGTTTAACGACGCTTCAACCCATGAGGGTCATTCGAGTCAAATTGGTGTACTAACTTGATTTTGTAATGAAACGACTATATTGGTAGGTCGGAAACATCTAAACTGTAACTGCTTACTATACTTCAATGAACCAGTCCGTCTACTACCTGCTGCAGTGTCTAAAAACTACTGGATCTGTGGCAAACAATGTCCAGTCGAGTTAAGAAGTTAAGATACCAGGACTCGGTAGTTCAAAACTTAACGAAGTTGTTAGGCCAGAGAAAATTATTAGATTCTCATCCAGATTAAAGAAAAAAAAGTGGAGTGGGTCGGTGGATTTTATTTTTTTTATTCCTCGGCCATACTGTGAAGATGTCAGTCAAAGCAAAACAAGGTAACTGATGCTAAATACCATGTACAAAAAGAAGAAAACCTTGTTTTAATACTCTTTTCATAACAATAATTCATTTGCTGTTCTTAAAAGTGGTTAAACTCTTGTTTTCAGCAAAAGTTCAGTTATCTCTGAAAAAGTTTTCCACCTCAATTTTTTTGTTTGATCAGAATTTTTAGGGGTGGGTGGGGATGAGAATCTAATAATTAATTTTCTCTGGCCTTAGTTAACGTGACGTTAAAATTTCTGTCTTGAAATATGGCTAATACATTGATATTTTTGCTGAAAAATGTGAGTAGTTTTTGCATTGCAAAAGCTTTTCACATTTTTTGCAGCAAAAATATCGATGTGCAGTCGAACTTCAGTGGCTCGAACATCTTTGGGACCATGGAAAATTCTTCGAGACATGGGTAGTTCGAGCCACTGAAGGTTAATTATGGTGCCAGATGAGGAAACAAATGGCGATAATTTAGGAAAGCCGTTTCGATCTTCTATACAATAATGGTATGTTAAGTGTACTCTTTAGATTTACCTCGACGAGGCGATTCTAATGAGTACACACAATATGCAATTGAATTATAAAATAAGAAAATTCCCTTAAATATTTGTTTTCTGGAGCTATCGGAAGAACTTAGGGTAAATGTTGTAAACAAAGCTATATACAATACTCTTGCACTGTAAGAAAAAAAATTTTCCTTTCCTTTTCAAAAGGCATCCAATGTCGTCTAGTAATCTGAGTAATTTCTGCTTGACATATTCAAGAATGAAATTGCGTGTTCTATAAAATAGATCATGAGTACATGATATGTAGTAATCTGATTACATTTCACTAAAATATATCAATTTCTTCCGCTTGATTACATAAACATTCTTCAAAATCTTGGTCACAACTAATTAACCAGTTAAATAAATTAACACACGGATATAGATTATATCTTATATCACTTTTATTATCTATAGACACCTGATATGTCGTTAGTCTTTTACACTGTTTGGGCAAATTCAGCAGACAACAGATTGGTATTTCTTTATTTTTCTCAAGCAATAGGATTTGACATTTCATGCATGTTGTATCCTAAAATGTGGCATGTAATCAAGATTTACACTGTTTCCCGTTCATCTAGCAAATTTTACATACACCAGTACGTAGAAAAATGGAGGTGTTCAAATAATTTTAGGACCAATATGCTAATGAGTTATGATGTCCCCATCACGAAAACATGCCTATATAATTTTGACCCCCTTAAACCCCTTTTATACAGTAAAACTGGGGTTTACAGGGGTATACATTATTATTCTTATTTTGCTAAAAAACATAGATTGTGGGTACTCGTTAGAACCGCCTCGGCGAGGAGGTTCTAACGAGTACCCACAATCTATGTTTTGAGCAGAAAGATAAAAAATATCAGATTTTTTTCTCTGAAAATTTTCCTTTTTTGGTTGTAAAATTTTCAATATATTTGAATAGGCGTGTTTTCGTAATGCAATATTTGGGGTAATTACTCTAATAGTGTACTGCTTGATTTGAGGGTGAGAATGTGCAGTTGTCTTTGTCCTGTTCACATTATATAAGAAAATGGCCCTTATACCAAATGCAACTTTCATCCAGATCAACTTGCATATTTGGGCAATGAGGCCCTTTAAGGGGACCTCATACACCGGGTAGATTTTTAGCCATTTTTACAAGGGAGATAACTTTTGTGGCTTCATGTGTGCTTTTCTTACACATTAGTCCTTTTCTGAAAAGGGGCTACTCTAATTTTTTTTTTTTTTTTTTTTTTTTTTTGATTTGGGTTTTACGGCCCTTTCAAGAATATTTCACTTATATCGAGCCGATCGTTCATTGAAGGTGGGCGAAAACCGGAGAACCCGGAGAAAAACCACCTGACCATCCGTAAGCAGAACTTGGCTTTCCCACATATGACCCGAGCCAGGCTCGAACCACAGCGGTGAGAAACCTAATGGATCAAGAGTCAACTCTCTTATTCACTAGGCTACGGGGGCCCGTTGGCTACTCTAAAAGGAAAGAATTTGCTCCTGATTGGAACAAATTCTTTCCTTTTAGAGTAGTCCCCTTTTCATAAGAGATCGGGAGCCAATTCTTTCCTCTTAGAGTAGCCCCCTTTTCAGAAGGGAGGCAAAAAAAATTGACAAAAATTACCTCCCCCTGAAAGTGTCTCCATTCCCCTTAATTTGCAAACATGGGTCTAGGTGTAAAACTGATATTACTTGACCCCTTCCACCCTGGAATACAGCAAAAAGATTGAGAGATCACACTCAAAGATAAGAAATAAAACACATTAACCCTTCAAGTGCTAATCACAACTGCAGCAGACGACATTTTGATTTTTTATGTTTATATTATTTACAGAAAATATGACTTGGCAGACAAGCAGACAATTCACATGAAATTTTGTCTTATTTTCTCTGAAAAATAATAATGAAAAAAAAAAAATAGAATGTCGTCTGCTACAATTTTGCTTAACATTTTAAGGGTTAACTGTTTAAAAAATCTCTTCCATCAAACACAGTTTAAAGTAGTGCAAAGTTGTAAATCGGTCATTCATTCAACAGTTACAAAATAATCATTATTTATAGGATAAGTGGATATTCAAAATTACTGTATCACGATTCACACACAAAAGGGGCATTTTTTTGTATCTGCAATGAGAAAATACCAGATAAGTATGTGACCAGTTTGATCAGGGCTTTTATTAACCTGCAGGATGCCTTAGTAGGATATACCATATTAATCCTAAGTATTGGGACTGAAAGGTCTGATAATGGTGATTTTGCATGTCCCTTTCAACATTACATTTGTCATATTGAGACAATGAAAGTATGGTAATGAAAGGCTTTGTGCACAGAACCACTGTACTGTCAAAGCTGAATTCTGCCTCCAGCAGGATTCAAACCCTAGTCCTGGTGATCCTGTCAGAAGCAATGACCACTCTGAACTATCCTGACACTTCTGACAGACCTGAGCAAACTGTGAGCATTCTGTTGTGTCTGATCAGAGTCTATACTGTTTGCCATTCATTCTGCAGTTTTATATACATTTAGCATGTAAAATTTTAGGACAAGTACAAGTATCCCAAAATTTAGGCTAATTGTAATCTAGATCTAAAGCAAAGGACCAGGCCCCGAGATTATAAAACTTTGTTCATGCTCAACTCAGCTGAGCATTAAATTTTCTCTGCCAATAAATAGGAAAATGCCAACAATAGTTGGCATTTTTATATTTATTAACAGAAAAATTTACATGTTCATCTAGGTTTAACAAGAAAGAATTGGCAGTTGTTAGTAATTTGAGATTTATTAGCATGAAAATTTCATGCTCAGTTGAGTTGACCATGAAAAAAGTTTTAAAATCCTCTGAGCCTGGACAGTCTGCCTGATTCACAGAATCTGGGCATTCACAGCACATATAGGGCCTTCCTATATATATATATATATATATATAATTATACCCTATTTACCATTATTAATCTGGGCCCAGTTGTTCAAAGCATTGTTAGCTTAACAAGCTTGTTAATGACAAATGTGTTAATTGTTGTAATTAAGGAATTTTCAAATATATTGATATTTTTGCTGCAAAAATGTGAGTAGCTTTTGCAATTTTTTTCAGCAAAAAATATCAATATACTTGCCATATTACATGATAGAAATGTTAATGTCACATAGTCTAACAACTTCCTTAAGTTTTGAACAACTGGGTCCTGATATCTTAACTCATTACCATACTTATCTTAAAATTTGAACAAGTCTATTTTACTATCTGTTGATGTGTCTAAAACTACTGGACATGGCAAACAGGCTAGTGATCAGATACCATATTCAGCAGTGTCTGATTTGCATCTTCACTGTTTGCTCACCAGTGCATCTGCACTCTTTGTGTTAATATGAAGGGCTCCTTGTTTTGTTTAACCTGGCTTAGACTATTTTAAAATATTTGCACAACATGGAAAAAAAAGTCCTCATACCATATATAAACAGCAATGAACCAGATCAGCTTGTGCATCTGTACAGTCTTATCAAAGCCTTTCATGTTTGTTAATTTATTCTATAGTAGTCAATCATTCTGTACATGGGTAATGAAGGCCCTGATCAGACTACATGATGTGTGCTGCTTCTTGCCCATATATAGTCGACTCTCGTTATCTCGAATTCCAAGGAACTATCTGAAATACTTAAAGATATCCGTATGTCGATATATCAGATCCCAGAATTGAGGAAAAAATAAACTGTACAGCCATATTTCACAAATGAACATGTAATTAAACTCCTGAAGTTAGAGACATATTGAAAATTTTGTGGAAAAGTGGAGAAATTGCTCCTTAGGAGCAATTTCTCCTCTTTTCCACAATATTTTGTCACATATAGTTAGGTTTCCTTGTAAAAACAGGGACCAGATTTTCACTTAAGAGATAAGAGGTTATTCCAGATAAGCAAAGAGGAGATAACGAGAGTTGACTGTATTGCATAATGGCATTTCTGCTCACTGTATGTCACAAAGGGACTGAATTAGACTTTTACTGGTGATACGTCCAATGACATTCATTCACCAGGACTGGGTATACTTTGTAAGGGGTTCTATTCAGAACCCCACAGTTTTTGAAAATGAAAGTCATAATGAGTATGAAATAAAATGAAACAAGTACAAATACTTTTTCAATGAAAACAAAAAATTTTATTGTGTCCTGTTTCCTTATTCAATCCATGACATAAACTTGAGGAAATGTTATACAAACTAGTCACAAAAACAAAATGTGCAATGCATTCTGATAGGGGAACAAGACCCAGTTTTGAAATAATATTGCAAGATCTGTACCACAACTTAAACAGCTTGTATCAGCTGTCCATCAACGTTCCAAAGCCATACTTTCTGTAAAGTACCAACAGCATATATTTTCTACGGTCATTCTCTCCCTTCCGCTGATTCAAGAAGGGCAGTTGTCAGTTTCTGGCGAAAGAATGTGCATAATACTGGTTAACCGCTTAGAGGACTAAGCCTGCCCAGTAAACGTGTGGTTAGATAAACTGACTGTGCTCGACATGATCCCACTGGGCCGTAAAACCACAACACAAAAAAAAACCAACAGCATATACGCCATGCTAAATAAAAGGGTATCTTACAGGCAAATGTGGAGAGCAAAGGTCCTGATTAGACTGCACATCTGTGCAGTTGACCTTTGGTCTCCACTTACAGAAGCATTTAATAGTTATTTAACACAGCTATAGATAAATACAGTCAAACCTGTCTTTAAGGCCCCTGTATTAAGCAATCACCTCTATTAAGAGGTCATAGTTTCAGATCCTTCAAAAGTCAAATAAATGTGTATTTATCTGTATTAAGCAAGCACCTGTCTTAAGCAACCACTTTTTGGCATTCCTAATGCCTTGACTCTATCAAGATGAAAATCTTACTTCTTAAAACATATGTTGTGGGTACTCATTAGAAGTGCCTTGGAAAGATGTGTCTAGTTAGAATCAAAACGTGTTTCTGTGCAGAATTTAAAAAAAAATAACAAAACTTTTTGGTTGAAAAGTGTGTCTTATCTAGAGCTATGAATAATGTAAAATGCAACAGTGAAAAAAAAAAAAAAAAAAAAGGATTTGGCCGGTCTGGGCAGATGCACAGTATGATCTGATTCTTCTTGTTTACTACATATCGAGGGTTGAGCGCAAGACTGGCGTAAGTCAGATGGTTGTTTTTCCCCAAACCTAATCTCCTCACCATGAAGGTGTTATGAAGATTACAACATTTCTTTCTGTAAACAATGAAAATTTGCATTGTTTACAAAGGGGTCCAAGTTGCCCCTAAACAAGGGTTTCAAAAATATGTTTGAGTTACCATAGTCTTGCCCTCAACCCTCGATATCTGCTTAGACACTTTTTGCTTGATGCAGCTTATTACATCAATAACACACCAACTGCCTTGAAAATACTAAACCAATATTGTGCCCTTATTAATTACCGTATTTACACTTACTATTGGGACACATTTATTCCTTACCTTACTTTCCTAAAATTTGAAACAGTACAACTGACTACGTGTTGTTGTGTCTTAAATCAGCTGGATGAATAGCAAACAGCGTAGACCGTCATCCAATGCTGCATTCTGCAGCATCTGATCTTGGTCTACACTGTACAAGCCTGTCTGTCCCAACACTTAGAATTATTGTGGTAATATTTTACTGCCAATTATGTTCACTAATATCAACATCATTTTGGCAACCTGACATTATTTCACATTTATTTCTTGCATGATTGTCATTTTGTTTCTGTTTACTGAGGAAGGAATAGGTTTTAGTAAACTTACTACCTGGATTTTGATTTTTCTCCACCAATGCTTAAGAATCCTAAAGGAAGCCAAATTTTAAAAAGCACCTGCAGCAGCTATTTGATTTATACATTTATGTACTATTAGGTTACGATGATCACCATTTGAAAGACACTGGTCAGACAGAAAATGTGGGCCATTCTCCACCACTGTTCCTATATTATTATGTAATGTTTATTTTTCCACTGGCTTCTGAAATTTTTGCACATTGGAAAGAATATAGCAGGTGAAAAATGGGTGATATTTTCCCTCCCAAAAATAGGGCTTGACATTTCATGCAAATTGTCTCCTAAAGGAGACAATTTGCATGAAATGCCAAGCCTATTTTCTGGTGACAAAATATGACCAATATCATCTGATGATATTTTTTATCTAACATGCCAAAAGTTAATAGATGTTGACATTTACAGGTGATATGCAAGATGCAATAAAAACAGGCATAATTACACAGGCTGATCTGGGCATTTATTGCCCGCATACAGCAATCTTGGCATTTATTGCCCACATACAGCATAAAGGCCCTTTTCTGTGTTGTGTAGCTTATGTAATGTCAGAAAACATTCATTTGCCCAGTACGGTCAGAATCTTCACTGGGCACATTTTGGATAGCCAAGAATAGTTTGTTCATGTGGACACCAGACTCTGATCAGACTGTGCAGATTGTTGGGAGCAAAGGTCAGAAGGTATGTTTTTTTCATGTTGGGGCTTATATTTGTGAAGATGTTTTGTGATGCATTCATTTACAAACAACAGAAAACAGTGACACAGAGTTTCTTCATCTTTTTATTAAGAAAAGATCTATCATCAAATATTGCCCCCATCTGCGAACTGTGTTTCCCCTTTAGTCCACTGTTTGACAGTCTGTGGTTTATCTGACTGGTTTCCTACAGTGTCTGTGTTTATTTTATTAAACCTGTGTTGTGCCTGGACTCTTCTAGCTGCCTTCCTTACATCAAGGCTGTTTGCATCATCAGGGGAGAATACTGCTGAAGTGCTTGATCCCAGTCCTGCAGACTGATTAGCTCGCAGGGAAACAGTCACCTGGAAAAAACATTATTTTCCCGTGAATTGTCTCTTAAATAGGGTTTCATATTTCATGTGTATTGTCTCTTCAAGGAACAATATCTCAAGATGTTACGCACTATTATTTAAATTCAAGTTAAATGGTTAACAGTTAACAGTAATTTCCTAATAAAGTTTTGGGGTAAATCACATGACAATGATAAAGGCAGGCAGAAGTAAAGGGAGACATTGTTACAACAAGGCCTGTCAAAGGACAGGGTACCTGCTTAAACTTATTCCTGCCCATCATATGAAAATAATTCTACGTTGATGAAACCCAAAACTATGTATATACTTGTCCCTACAAAATGACCAAAGTTATAAGGGATATAACACTCATAAAATTAATCTATTTGTTTTTCAAAAAAAAAAAAAAAATCAGATGATGCCCTGGCCCCAAGTTTAAAGACCCTATTTCAAATAGTTATCAAGATATCTTGCTCACAAACAAAGCATAATGAACAGACGGATGAAGGGATGAATGAACAACCCAAAAGGACTATGCCCTCCAACGTCTTCGATGCTGGGGTCATAAAACTTCTTTACTACAATCAATCCAAATAGCAATAAGATCCATCCAGGCATCCTAGATTTTAAGGATTTTAATATTTGTGGAACCAACACTTATGTGACCCAGGGGCAGTGCAATACATGTAGCTCTTCCTGTACTTTTGTAATGGTGAACTAAATCTGATGTACAAAATCATCTTCACAATAGACATTAATGGAAATGGATACACCTCAAAGGGATATAACTCAGACATGGAAATATTTGTCTCCCTTCTCATGGGGGAAAGGTGGGGATGGGTCGGTGGGGGGAGGGGTGGGGGGCACTCATCTTAAAGAATATACAGTCGAATCTTGTTATCTCGAATTCCAAGGGACTCACTGAAACACTTCGTGGTATCCGTACCTCGACATATCAGAGTTGAGAGATTGAGGAAAACAATAAATCGAACAACCACATTTAACAAATGAATATGTAATTTGACTCCTGAAGTTAGAAATATATATATAAAATAATATGGAAAAGAGGAGAAATTCTCCTCTTTTCCACATTATTTTGTTACCTATTGTCATAGTTTCATGTTAAAACAGGGACCAGATTTTCACTTCAAGATAAGTGGTAATTCAAAATAAGCGAGTTCGAGATAACGTGGTTCGACTGTATTAGAAAGGCAACTTCCTGTCTGCAAAATCCTTGGCAAAATGATAGGGTAACTGTGTCAGGTGTACCTTAAGCTCCATTTCTACCTGTAAGATGTCTGGTGCTGGTACATGTACATACCGGTTCATGAATTCCTGTGTTTTCTTTTCCAAGAGATTCTCCTTCTGACCAACCCATCTTCTTCAGCAGTTTATGGCCAATGTTTTCAGAGGATATAGGTCTACAAGTAAAACTTACTATTTTAGCCCATTTTAGTCTAAAGACCCCAAAAAGGGCTATTGGCAAATAGTGTAGACCCAGATCAGATGCCGCAGAATGCGGCATCTGATCAGGGTCTCTACTGTTTGCAAATACCTTAGCAATTTGCCTCTATGAATATCTAAATCACATAGACTGACATACCTAAAACTGAAATTGGACTCTTTCTATATTGAGTGTTGGGAGAGAGCTTATAAAGTCTAAAATGGGGTTTGTGAAGGCTATGATGACAGACAGATGTATAAATAAAAGCAATGTACATAAACAAGGGTTCAGGTGCAGTAAGAAACCCTGCCTGATCAAACGTAGTAACTGGTTCCCAGCTCTATTACACAATACAGAAAATGGTAACCAGAAGCCTCATTTGACTGAACAGGATACTATTTGCACCGATTTGAGTAGCATCCAAACGCATGAGCCATGTCATGAGAAAACATTATCACATTATTCGGAAAATGTAGGCCCACCTCTGCCAGTTCATTCATGCAGACTTTCAGGACCTTTGTTAGCTGATTAAAAAATCATTTCATGTGATAAATATACTGGCAGATGCCCAAATACCTGAACAGACTGCACATATGCGCAGGCTGTTCTACACTTTCACTTTTCCTATCACACCACTCATACATATATGTTTTACATTTCCACTATGAAAATTGTGGTACTTGTTAGAATGTACCAGGGAATGTAAATCTAATAAAAAATTAGTTTTCAGGTCCAAATTAGAAAATCAGCCATGCCATAAAAAAAATTTGATGGTCAAAATCTTAACTGTTCTAGTAAGTACAATATCTACTTCATAGGTATTTTTACTGAAACAATGTGAGTAGCTTTTGCAAATGCAAAAGCTACTCACATTTTTTTAGCAAAAATATTTGGGTATATGCCATATTTAATGATCAAAGTTTTAACGATATATTAACTAACAACATTGTTATACAGTTTTGAACAACTGGGCCCTGGTCAAAACTAGAGATGTACACCAGAAAAGACTCCAATTACTCAAAGCATTCTTGCAGTCTGATCTGGCAAATCTTTGAATAGTCAAGGCTCTAAGGTTTCTCAAACTGAAAAGTGAAAAATCTAATCAGACAACATAGATGTACCTACTGATCTGAGCTGAGCTTTTGTAGGCTAAAATGTCAAAAGGTACATTTGATCAGATTGTGACAAAATGTTTGACACAACATCAACTTATTAACTTTCTCAAGCAGCAATACAAATGTACATCAGTAGTCTGCCTATCTGGTTTTTTTTTTTAGTTTTATGGCCCCGTCAACACTGTTAAGGTCATGATGAGCCAATCAGTTAACCTACATGTTTTCCCCGGGCAGATTTAATCCTCTAAACAGAACAGAACAGTTAACCAGTACTTTGCACACACACTTTTTCCAGTAACTGACAACTGCCCTTCTTAATTCAGCAGAAGGGAGAGAATGATGCCCATAGATATTATTTTATGACCATTCTCCATGAAAGTTATGCAGTTGACCTGGATTCAAACTTGTGACCCCTGGGATCTAGGTCCAATTGGGCTACTGAGCCTGGCTTACCTATCTTTAAAATGTCTGATAACTCCAACTCGTTATCTGATAAAGGTTGAAACAATTTACCTATGAACAGAAGCAGGAACTTCACGTTTAACAAACTCTGGATTGTCACTACCAACAGTCTTCCGTCTCTCGCTGGCTTTATCTGTGTACTGGGGATTGTTTATAGACTTTGTATTATCAACATAGGCTGCATTCTGAAGAGATTAACACAATATTAGCTACAAGCTGGAGAAAGGGACCTGTACTCATACTGAGATGTTACACACACACACACACACACACACACACACACACACACACACACACACACACACACACACACACACACACACACACACACAGAGTTTTCCTTGTAATGTATTGGAAAAACATTCTGTCATTCATATTCATACATGTTAACCATCCTGAGATTACAATTTTGTCAAATCAGATGACCAAGAGATTATAAACTGATGGCTAGATTTCCTCTTCCTTGCCCTAGCCTGAAAGTACTATAACCTGTTTAAAGGCCCTCATCATTGAAGTTCACACCCCAGAATATAAGGATCTATCATTGGTATGAGGGGTAGATAGAAAAAATCCATCCTGGGGATCCTTGTCTGGCATCACAAGGCTAAGCGAGTGATGCCAGACTGTGATCCTGAAGGACAGATTTTTCTAACTACCCTCACACCCATGACAGATAATTTTTCTTGCACACCTTTCATTTCTGAACATAGATTCTTTAATAATGCAGTCACTTTGATTGCTGACGTCCGCCATATTGTGATGGCATTACTGTGACGTTTAATGACATCATTATGTTCAGTGAGATAAACCTTAAGATAAAAATCGAGAATTCTCAGTTGTTTGATGTGCACTCATTGTAATGTACATTACAATGAGTGCACATCAAACAACTGAGAATTCTCGATTTTTATCGTACCCTGGGTAGGATAACCTAGGTAGGATAAGAATTTCTATCCCAGGGTTAAATCCAGGATTTCCTTATCAAGTGTGCAAGAAAAGCTGCTATCTGTTTACTGAAGAGTATTGATGATTCTATTATTTCTCTGCAAAAACAAGTATGTTGTATGAGCTGAACAGTATTGAAATCACCTTGCCACAGGGACTCTGATAAGTACTAGAAACATATCTTGATTTACAGTATAAAGAAATATTTATCTAGATTCCATACAATGCTATTCTGACAGTGCACATTTACCCTAAGTATTGGAAAGAAAGACTCAAGCAAATAGTGCAGAACCAGATCAGATTCCACTGAACTGCTTGCCACTCATCCAGCAGTTTTAGACAGATGAAGATTAAGCAGACATTCTTACTTAAGGACAAAGAGTAAAGGTGTCCCAATATTAAGGTAAATATGATAGTTACTGAGAAAGAGCCCAAGATGAACAACATGAATTCTGCAGAGATGATGATGATTAATATTTCAGATAAAACTTTTGAATTTTAACCTTTCAGAATACACCTTTTTTTCAGAAGGGGCTTGGGGTGCAGAATATCTACCAAGTGTATACAGTCCCCATAAAGGCCCTGGCATGTGCCAGGGTCTTTATGGGGACTGAATACACTTTGTAGATTTTCTGCAAGTTTTGTACTTTTGTGACTTCCTGTTTGTGCTTCTGCACACAAGCCCCTTCTGACAAAGGGGTCTACCCTAAAAGAAAAGAATTAAAATGGTTTATGTGAAATATCAATCATCATAATCATCATCTCAAATGTGATAATACTGTCAAGCTAACAGTACTTTGAACATCTAGACCCAGGTTGGATAACATTTTCTTGTCCCCAAGTTATTATAATCTGTACCTTTAATCCATATTTTATCTTAATCTGCTTTAACTGTTTCTTCTGTTGCTGTTTCTTCTCTTCTTTTGACAACACTGTTATTCCTGAAATAAGATAACTTCAACTCAAAAATGTTGGTAATATTGCTATTTTCAGGGATACTAAAGTCTCATTATTTGATCACAGGAGTTGATACTGGTAGAAATAATGTAATGTTACATTTGTTCATGTATTTTCCCTTTTACAAATACATATAAGGCATGCCTTGGGAAAAATTGGCTTTGGGGCATATGCAGATAATGAAGGCCAAGGTTAGCTTGCACACCTGCACAGTCTAATCAGAGCTTTTGATATCTGCTTTTGATAGAGTCTAGAATATAATGACATATGGACCTACGTTTCTGTGGCTGTTTGGCAAGGTGATTAGCTATAACAATTCCAGGTTCACACATAATACATGTATCTGATCCAGTGTGTATATGGCACAGTAACTTTGTATCACCTAACTGTAGTACATCACCATGATTTATCAGAGTAGCTTGACTAGTTGCTTTGGCCTGAAATTACAAGAATACGTAAGTACATGTATGCTATATCAATTCTACTATTAACAATCTCTTGGATAAATTCAAATATCAAAAGGCAAAAATTATATACCCATTTGGCATACTATGTCTGACATATGACAAATATCAATTTTAGTTTAGTACCCTTGGCATATATACGAGGGTATAAAAATTGATATTTTCCTAACTTTTCCACAAAAAAGGCTTGATATTTCACACAAACTGTCTCCTGAGGACACAAGCATGAAACATCAAACCCTTTGTCTTAAGAAGAAAATATTTCTAAATGTTTTCTTCAGAAATTTTTACCCAGCATACTAAGCATTAAAATCACACTGCAGACAAAGCACATGCATATAAATCAGTGGCACAAATTAGTATACTCCTATACACTTATGAGCAACCAGGGCCCAGTTGTTCAAAGCACTGTTAGCTTAATGAGCTTGTTAGTGGTCAAAATGTTAACTGTTGTAGCAAGTACAATATCTAATTCACAGGTATTTTTGCTGAAAAAAAATGTGAGTACCCATTGCAAATGCAAAAGCTACTCACAGTTTTTCAGCAAAAATAGTAACATATATTCCATATTTATTGATCAAAGATTTAAAGATATGTTAACTAATAACATCATTAGTTTTGAACAACTGGGCCCTGAACATTTAAACAAAAATAGAACTAAAAATATTATGTCAATGTTTTTTAAGTAAAAATGATATTTAGCTTATTTTTCTACAAAAATATATATTGTGGAAACTCATTAAAATTGCTATACTATCTTGTTTCTCCTGAAATGTGTATTCTGGGACTATCTTTTGAAATTAATGTTCTGGAACTCTGAAACTATCATAATGAAAACACTCCCCCCTCCCCCCAACCCCACACAACACCCCCACCCAAGCTTTCTATCTTGTTATGCTGTTTGTTGTCAGCTTTATAATGAGCACCAGTGATCAGGACTGACTGGCTGAAACATTAAGTTTTATAGTAGTTGCAATCAGCATGGTCAGTAACAGTACTTAAACTATAGCTTGTTAAATTCATAACATTTAATTATTTTATTAGTAAATACTTACTGCACTAAATATTTTGCATCATCAGAGATATCAATGAAATAATGCATGAAATATACATATACTTCTCACTATTAATTAAACTTACTTCAGCTATTCTCTGGTCATTAATGAAGGTTCCATTCTGGCTGCCTCTGTCAATAATCTCGTACTGACCTTTATCCCCATCAAACTGGATTTCTGCATGCATCTAAAATATACATTCAACTATAAGATGAGGTTGTTTGTTTAGGATATACCTTTCCTTTGCAAACAGTGTAGATCCAGATCAGTTGGCTTCTGAAGAAGCCAACTGATCTGGATCTGCACTGTTTGCTATTTATTTATGTGAATTTATAGCAACAATCTAGATCTAGTTATCTGATTGGCTGAAAATAAGAAGTGGGCATGGCATCTTAATTTATTCAGCAGGACATGGGTTAAAGCAAATTCTAGACAGGTTTTATTTGTAAAGGTGGTAGCTCTAGATAAGGCACTCTTTTCAAACAAGTTGTGTTATTTTTCTCACTTCTCCATGAAAATATATCTTACCATATTTTTTTTTGTGGTGAAATAACACAAATATTTATTTGCATAACCCTCTTCTCACCAGAACTAAATCAGTTTTTGTCCTCCACAAGACTAACCATGTTAGTTTGGTAAGACCTGGCAGACTACTTCATGACTTTAGTAGTACAGAATGGGTTTACCATTCTTACATACTTACACACCTTTACAGCTTCAAAACCTCACTGCCAACACAAACATAATGCTCAAAACAGGAAATCTGCGAAAGAATGTGCACAAATACTGTTTAACCACTCAGAAGACTAAGCCTATCCAGGAAAAGTGTGGTTAGGAAAACTGACCAGCTCAACATGACCCTAATGGGTTGACTGGGTTGTAAAACCTAAACTCAATCAAAATGGGAAAGGAAGCCTTATGCCATATGTGAACAAAGATCTAGATCAGCCTGCACATGCCATAAGGGCAATTTTCACACTCTGCGCATCACACATTTTTAAAAAATGTGGAATTATTATGGAAAACAAATATTTGGCAATGTTCATGCTATCTGCCTGTTGGTCATAATAATGCATCTGCACTGACTGAGTCTTAGCTGGGACACATCATAATGTACATCTTCTCATACTGCAGCTCTGTTACTGATGTATTATATCAGGGCCCAGTTGTTTAAAGCGTCGTTAGCTTAACGAGCTCGTTAAGGGTCATTTCGTTATCTGTTTTAGCGGATTCAATATACAATATACTGATATTTTTTGCTGAAAAAATGTGAGTAGCTTTTGCACTGCAAAAGCTACGCACATTTTTTCAGCAAAAAATTTCAGCATATTTGCGTATCACTTAATGTAAATTTTAACGAATCGTTAACTAACGACGTCGTTAGCTTTAAACAACTGGGCCCAGTTGTTTTATTTATATTGTCTAAGGAAGGAACACATTCCAAAACATGTTGCAGTAAATACTGTTTTCAAAGCTCTAGAAAGGAGGTGGTATCAGGTATTTTTTATCTTATTCCTCAATGAAAAATTGAGGCGCATCTAATGAGTACCAACAACATTCACTTTTCTCTCTAGGTATTTTGTGCACTTTTAATGAACTGTCAACCCTTGTGGGTCATTTCGTGTCATCTCTAGAGATAGGGAGATGAAAGGACAGAATAGCTATTAAGGAAAAGGGAAGAGAGAGAGGTATCTTCTTACAGTCAGTAGTTTGCTGAAGGTATACAATCAAGACTGCATGTGCAGATCAGTTTAAGCCAGTTTGCACATGCCCTGATGTTTTATGCTGTGGCCTGAATTCAGATAAACACAGTACCATAGAGCTCTAGATAAAAGCGGTATCTAAATAAATATTTTTTTCTTATTTCTCCACAAAACCTACATTGTCCATACTCATTTGAAGCACCTGTCTAATGAGTACTATGATATATATTTTTGTGGAGAAATAAGAAAAGTATCAATGCTTAAATACAGAACCTTATATAAAGCCCTGGAATTTCAGTGACAAGTTTTGTAATTTTTGTATCAAAACCATCTTGTGGGTACTCACTGGAATTGCCCCACCACCCACAAGAAAGTGTCAATAAACATGTCATTAGGACACGACCCCCCCCCCACCCCCCGCCCATCAACGTTCCCCCTGCCCATACCCCTCAACGAAAGGAAGCAAAACATCACTGTCCATAATCTGTAGCCATTTAGATAAATAGTTGTTTACCCTTATGGATGGATGAAAAGAAAGAGTGGTGTATAATGTGAAAACAGTAATCCTCCCCCCACACCCCAACACAAACACACACACACACACACACACACACACACACACACACACTAAAACATAGTTTGAGGTGTAATATGTTTATTATCTCAAATTATTGTCACAATTATAGCCAAATCTAAAGCTATGTACATACCTTGCTGACATTAAGATCTGGTATTCTGATTGTGTGGTTCATATCTTTCTCTCTTCCCACTGTTCCACCAGTACAGGTAACAATAAACAATGTCCCAACATTTAGGCATGTAGACTCTGTCACTATCACTCGTATACAGGGTGGCCAGCCTCCCGCTAATTCTGTCAGGAAGATACAAAATGAGTCATATCATGCAAAACAATGTCTTTGGGGCAGAAGGGGACACTGAAGGCCTGGATTGGCTTGTGAAGCTGTACAATCTGATTAATGCCCTTTCTGAGCACTAACAGACACATTGGATACTGTTGCATTTTGAATGGACAGCAAATCTCTCAATGAGAATGTTCTGACATGCAGAATAATCTGAATCTGCCTATTTTGCATATCGAGGGTTGAGCGCAAGACTGGCATAAGTCAGATGGTTGTTTTTCCCCAAACCTAATCTCCTTACCATGAAGGCATTATGAAGATTACAACATTTCTTTCTGTAAACAATGAAAATTTAGGTGCCATTGCTCGTATGAGCAATGGCACCTAAATTTGCATTGTTTACAAAGGGGTCCAAGTTGCCCCTAAACAAGGGTTTCAAAAATATGTTTGAGTTACTATAGTCTTGCGCTCGACCCTCGATATGCTAAAAGACACATTTTCACCTGACACAGCCCAAATAATCTTTTCATCAAGCTTCTTCAGTACAGTGGCAGTTTGGTTGTATCTGTTTTAATGATCCTTACAACAATCTGTCAGTACTGTAACACGCTAAACCCTTGTCACGCTGACCTTTGCAAACAGTTGGCTTCTTCTGGATCTGCACAGTTTGCCATTATGTATGTGTATTTATAGCAACAATCCAGATCAAGCAATCTGATTGGCTGAAAATTAGAAATGCCTGTGGCATCTTAATTTATTCAGCAGGACAAGGGTTAATATCCATGGTATCATAATTTGGCTATTTGATGAAAAGGTCTGGTTTCAGCAATTTAATTTTGACACATTTATACTTTCAGATCATGAGATCACTATATACAGTTATTGAAAATTAAATATTGGCAGAGTTAAAATTTGGTGGTTTTTGCCTGGACTGCCAATAGCACTAAAATAAAGTGACTGCCAAATATAAGTATTTTACCGTATATAAGTATGGTGTTCAGGTGATAATGAATAAATAATGATGATTTGGTGTTTTACATATCTTTCAACATTAAATAATATCTAGATGATGAATGAAGCACCATAGTCATGAGCTGAATACCACCAGTGTGATTCAACCCCTGGACCTCATGATTTGATATCGGGAGCAACAACCACTAAGCCATGCACATGCTTCATATGGTGTCTATGTTACAGGGAACGCTTGCTTTTAGAATAATGCCTAAATAAAATGTCAGATCTTAGACACACAATAAGACAGTCCACATTGTCACTTTATACGGACATAGGACTCTTCAGTTCCAATTCCTAACTCTACTTTCTTAATGCTGAGTTCCCAACAAATAAGCACCTCGCCCCAAGGTTATAAAAACTTCTTTCATGTTCAACTCATCTGAGCATGAAATTTTCTCAGCTAATATGAAAATGCCAACAATAGTTGGCATTTTCATATTTATGAGCAGAAAAAATTTCATGCTCAGCTATGAGTAGCAAGAAAGAATTGGCAATTGTTAGTTACTGAGATTTATTAGCAGGACAAATTTCATGCTCAGCTGAGTTGAGCATGAAACAAGTATTATAACCCAAGGGCCTGGTATCACTGTCTGATACCCCACATAGCTCCAGATAAGGGGATTCTTTCATGCAAGGAGTGTTGATATTTTTCTTATTGTTCCAAAAACACATTAAGGGTACTCATTAGGAGTGCCTCAGCACTTCTTGAAAGTATATCTGGCTACTTCTATTAGCTGGAGCTATGACCAAACCACTGGTAAGTAATTAAAACTACAAATGTCAGTAAGAAATGCTTACAAGATAACAGCTGCAAATAATACATTTCATGTAAGTCACCATATAAATCTCATTTGGATGACAGAAACAGATGTCAACACAAGGCTTTTTTTTTTCATTTATCAGAGGCCTTAGCTCCTGTCAGGAGTGATACATAAATGCCATTTTTTAAACTGAAACTGTTTGTATTTAAACTGCCACATGGATTTCATTTTAATCAGACAAAAAGCCTGAAAGTTATGGCATGGCATTTATCATATTTATAAGAGGCAATAAGCCATACCAGAAGTGACATCCAAAGAACTTTTTTAAACAGAAAATGAGTGTTTTGTTTTGTTTTTTTGTTGTTTGTTTTTTCATTATTATTATTAGGCTATAATATGAGTTTTGTCTGAACTAAATGAAACATGCAAAAGCAGCTAGTACCAATTTTAAAGTCTTTGGTAAACTTGGCAAGGGAGGGTCAAACTGACAACCTTCAGGACACTAAGCAGAGGCTCTACCAATTGAGCCCTGAGAGAGAAAGACAAGGAGACATACAGAATAGAAGACAGAGGAAGATTTAAATAATACCACGCTTTTCATCCTGTTCTTCTTCACTGGAAGAGTCACTGGAAGAGTCACTATCAGAGCTAGAGTCTATGGAATGGTGACTGAATGATTCTGTTTCAGAGTTTTCTGATTCACTTATTTCACCTGATTCCATCTCTGAATCATTTTCAGAAGATATCAAAATGCTTTCCTCTGGTCTGTTATCACATTTACCTTGTTCAAGTTCTATTATTTCTAAATCAAAATCACCCTCATTCTTTCTTTTCAACATCCTACTATCTCTTTCAGTTTTACTTTTCCTAAATACATTTTTCGTTATAACAGTTTTATCATTTTCTAACTCATTATCACAGCTATGTTTGCTTTTCCTAATAACTTCAGTTCTTTCAGTTGTTTTATCACCATCCGTGCCAGCTATATTATCTACAGACATTGAGGTTTCTTTATCGGTATGGCACTTCTGGAAATTATCTATATTTGCATTTGGACCTACATTAAGTTTTTCATGAGCATCAGTTTCCATACATTCTTCCTTTGAATCACTGTCCATAGCATAAAGTCTCCTGTCATCAATGGCAGTTGCTTTATCAGTAACCATATCAGCAGTGCCACTCTCAATTAATTCAGATTCTGCATCAGCACTTACCTTTAAACCTACTGCTTTTTGCCTTGACTCTTTCACTGAATGAGCTTTAAAGAGATCATTATTTTTACTAATGTCTTCTGCCACTTGAATGTTTTTATTATCAATAGGTTCAGTACCTTCTTTCTCTGTGTCACATTGCATATCACACTCTTCTTTTATTTCTATAACATCATTAATGACTACTCCTTTGGTTTTCTGGTCTTTCTCAATTTTATGTCTTTTCTTCTTTTTAAGTCTTTTTCTCATATTATCTTCTACATACTTTTCTGATTTTTCTTTTTCATCCTTTCTTCTTTTATGTCTGTGATGCTTCTTCTTTTCTTTTCTGCCATGTTTCTTTCTCTTTTCCTCCAACTTCTCTTTCAGAGCATTTCTTCTTTCCTTCCTGTTCTTGTACACCTGAAAATCAAGACATACTCTAGAATCAGCCCATCTTACCTAAAGCATGTTTTCTTGTTGATATCTTCATATCTTCAAAACCTGACAGAATTTCTTCAACATCTTCATTCATTGCCTACAACAGAACACCAGAGCCCTATCAAGTAATGTGCCAGCTTACTTCAGTGACCCTAATCAGTCTTCATGGGCTACCAGTGAAATAAAAAATAGTATGAGCTCATTCATGCAAAAATGAAGCCCAATAATCAAAGGCCCAGCTCAGACTGTACATCCATGATTTCTGATCTGAGGCTTTGTCTTTTACTAGATAAGCCTTGGCATTCAAACATTCTATTAGAAAATGGACAAGACCATAGTACCGTATTCGACCTAACTACAGCACATATCCCTATAAGCGCACAGCCCTATCAACGCACAGTCAAGCAATTCCGTAGTCTTCAGATTACAGCAAGTGTATTTTCTTGCTACTTCTTTATAAAGGCATATGTTGTCGGTACTCATTTGAATTGCATCGACTTGTCGATGCAATTCAAATGAGTACCCACAACGTATGCTTTTATAAAGAAATTCAGAAAAAAAAATCGCATAAGTATCATTAGACAAGTCTTTCTCTGACCTTTTTCAGTGTACCCTTAGTATAGGTGGATATATTGGTATTCTACACATTTTCTCAGTAGTTTTGAAAAACCTTAGCGCACGGTACGGTAATTAGGTCGAATACGGTAATTTAAATACAATATATCCAGAAGTTTTCATAGTCATTTTATTTTCACATTTTCCCCAATGATCCGGAGGGCGAATTTAATGTACCTGTGAAAATACCTTGCGATAAAGGAATACAATACAGAAACATCTGAAGCAAACCTTTAACACACTGAGAAAGCCTTTCTGGAAGTTCCATTATAAAAATTATCATTAGCAAAAATTTCAGAATTTATAGTATGTTTTAATGATACGGTTTCCTGATGTGGCTAAGGTCTGTTTGAATATATGTTAATACAAAAAAAAAAACCAAGAAGGCCATGATGGCCCTGTATCGCTCACCTGAATATCATAGCACTTACAGTAGCTGACCTAGAAATGATCAAGGGAAACATTCTGACTGAGATTCATGATGATCATATTAACAAGTAAGACAATGTAGCATGCCTAAAGGACTATGAAATATAGGTAAAGAGGCCATGTTAAGATGTATGCATGTGATAAAGGCAGTAAAATGCAGAAAACTATTTCTTCTACATGATTTAATGATAGTACTTACATAATGTCATCACTATGACAACATGACGTTGGTGGTCACCCAAAGAACATTCCTGTGAAATCATTTCAAAATCCATCAACTAATTAAGGAGTAGAAGTCGTTTAAAGGTTTTTTCTTTTTTTTTTTTTTTTTTGTTTGGCTCTGGTGGCCATCTTGTTCATGCAAGCAGAAGGGTTTGAGCAACTGATAGAGAGTCACTCAAGAAACATTCCTGTGAAATTATTTCAAAAGCCATCCATTGGTTAAGGTGGAGGTCAGTTAAAGGTTTTTCTATTTTTAGCGCTGGTGGCCATCTTGTTCATCTGAGCAGAACAGTTTGAGCAATTTTGGTAGAGGGTTATCCAAGGAACATTCCTGTGAAATAATTTCAAAATCCATCCACTGGTTAAGGAGAAGTCATTTGAAGGTATTTCTATTTTTAGCTCTGACTGCCATCTTATTCATCCAAGCTGAACGGTTTAAGCAATTTTGGTAAAGGGTCACCCAAGGAACATTCCTGTGAAATTATTTCAAAATCCATCAACTGGTTAAAAAGGAGAGGTCATCAAAAGGTTTTTTCTATTTTTAACTCTGGCGGCCATCTTGTTCATCCAAGCGGAACGGTTTAAGCAATTTGGGTAGAGGGTCACCCAAGGAACATTCATGTGAAATTATTTCAAAATCCGTCTACTGGTTAAGGAGGAGAAGTCGTTTAAAGGTTTTTTCTATTTTTAGCTCTGGTGGCCATTTTGTTTAGCGGAGTGGAACCATTTAGGCAATTTTGGTAGAGGGTCACCCAAGGAACATTCCTGTAAAATTATTTCAAAATCCATTCACCGGTTTATGAGGAGATGTCTTTTAAGTAAATTTTTGATAGACGGACGACGGACATTTTAAGTGGTCACAAAAGCTCACCTTAAGCCTTTGGCTCAGGTGAGCTAAGAAAAAAATACTGAAATAAAACGTTAATTTATTGCAATCAAGATGTTATTTTTGCTTCAAAATAAAATTCATAGGCATGCATTGCAATTTGCAACTCAAAATTTTCTTGTAAAGGTATCTCTTTTATGTATTTCAAATACATACAGTTAAGATACAGCTACTGACTGTATTGCTTTTACATATTTCAAATACATACAGTTGATACAGCTACTGACTGTATTGCTTTTACATATTTCAAATACATACAGTTAAGATACAGCTACTGACTGTATTGCTTTTACATATTTCAAATACATACAGTTAAGATACAGCTACTGACTGTATTGCTTTTACATATTTCAAATACATACAGTTAAGATACAGCTACTGACTGTATTTCTTTTACATATTTCAAATACATACAGTTAAGATACAGCTACTGATTGTTTTTTTAGCTAAGAAATCACTGCTAGTGTTCTGTTGATTCAGCCTGAAACATTAAATCTGAACAAACTTACATTATAAAACAGTTCATTATGAGACAGTTTCAGACATAAGACAGTTTAGAGGAGGACCCCTAAAGTGTTGTATCCAATTAAAAAAGTATAGATTATAAAGAAAAACAAGACAAAATATTTAGACGAAAATGTCTAAGTACTGGCGCAAATTTTGTTCATATTTACATAGAGATATGGGACAAGGGTATACTAAAGTTTAATAAATTTTCAATGTAATAGGTAAAAAAGAACAACAATGTGATTCTTTAATGTTTGCTTTTATTAAGCTTTATGAAATTTCTTGATTGAACTGAAATTAAAATAGACATTAATCTGCTTATTACAGTTTGTTTTAAGATTTTTTACATTTGCTGGGATCGTCACAAACTGATGTCCCGGCAAATATAAAACATCCATAGTGAGCTAATCGAATAGTCTACCATACATAAAAATCCAAAGCTATATTCAGAGACCGGCGTAATTTGTGTGCTGGTCAATGACCATTAAACAAAATGTACAGATTATATAGAAAAATGACCATTTATGGTCATTTTTCTATGTAATCTATACATTTTTGTTTGGACACAAGACAGCTGCTTAGCTAACATGCTTTTTGTTTGTATCATAGCAACAGTGTTATAATAAGGTTGTTGTGTATAACCTTTTCATCCTTGTCTTTTTCCTTCTTCTTCTTCTTTTCTTTCTTTCTTTGTTTCTGTGCTTTCTTCAGCTCCTCCTTGGATACAATGTCATACTGGCTACTGATGTTATTATCTTTACATGACTTATTCTGAAACATGTTATTACACATGTACAATCAACCCTCCTTATACTGACACTCGATACAATGACAAAATTTTTTATATTGACAATTTGAATCTCACGAAACCTTTGCTCAAGATGTGATAGTTAATGATGTTATGCAAGAATATTGCAATAAAATTTTAAGCAACATATGTTTTGGATATTTGTAAGAATTGCCTCACTGAGGCAATTCTAACAAATATCCAAAACATATGTTCTTGGGGGAAATAAGAATAAAACAAGGTCTTTCTCACAGATCATTGTATCCATTAAGGATTCTTTACAACAGCAAATTCATTTTAAAGGCAACATCTTTGGGAACAAATGCTGTAGTTGTAACGAGGGTTCACTGTACTTCATGTACAAGTAATGAGCATAGCTTTAGATAAGAGGGACATCCAGACTAACATTTTTTTATTATTTCTCTACAAAAAGATGTGTTGTAGGTACTCACTGGAAATAATTTGCTGAGGCAATTTTTATGAGCATCCATAACATATGTTTTCATGGCTATATAAGAAAAGTATCAATATTGTTTGGCTGAAAAAAGTCCCTATTTAGAGGTATAGATTAATATACATGTACTGAACAGCTGAAGAAGACATCAACATATATATAACATTAAATATTAGCACACTGAGGACAGATTCAGCAGACAGCAATTGGTTACATTGCACGGCCCGTCAATGTTGGGCAATAAGGCCAATTTTGGTTAGTGCTCCATAATCAAGCAGACTTTGTATCAGTTTTGAAGAAACATCTAGTTATTGGTTACATCTTTTAGTCTTGTTTTTGACAGGTTGAAATTGTTCATTGGTGTTTCGTTTAAGTGGTTGGCTTTTTAAATAAAATTAAGCAATGGAGATGTGGTTAGTAGCTGGATGGGTGACCGCAGTGCTTGACTTCATGGAAGTCCCGACAAACACATAGGCACTTGATGGAATATTTGTGTTTTTTTTTTTTTGTTTTTTTTTTTGTTTTTTTTTACAGATTATGAGATCTGGAAATATCCTCTAGCTCACTGTCAAGTTTCAATTTGACCGGCTGCGAAATAACGAAGACTTAAAACATCATATACCTATTACTTTATTACTTATTTCATGAACGACCAATTTGAAATTTGATAAAAAAGTAATGATAGGCTAACATTTTATAATATGTAAAAAAAAATCACAAATATACAGTCATGTGCCTGTGGACAAATGCTACAGAAACACTATACAGGCTGTGCATAGCTGCAAAAGCTGGTGTTTCTTATTTTTTCCAAAAAAAAAGGTTTAACGTTTCATGCAAAGTATCTTCTTTAAATTAAAGGGTATACAGACCAACATTTTATTTAATTTACCCATGAAAACATACAGGTATGTTGTTGGTATTCATCAGATGGTGTTTTCCACCCTTTTCAATGGTCTTTAAGTAATTTCGAGACAATGGAAGGGTGATAAGGAAATGCTCTGCCCACTGAAGGGCCATAAAGTCATGAGCTAAATTTCCCCTTCAGAGGGATTCAGGTAAATTCCGCCTCCAGCAGTATTCAGCTAAATTCTGCCTCCAGAAGGATTCAGCTAAATTCCAACTCAAGCGGGATTCAACTAAATTCAGTCTCCAGCGGGGAAACCCAGGACCTCATGATCCACAGTCGGGAGTGCTAACAACTCAGCCATCTAAATGCACCTCAAAGATTCAGATTAGCCTACACATCTGCAGTCTGAGCAGTCTTTGCTCTCTGCAGCTGAAGTTTACTTATTTCCAAGACTACTGGATTCATTATTTCTCAAAGGGGGATCACTCAAGAGAAATACCATCTCCTAAATTTTAGTTTTTAGGACAAAAATTAGAAAATGTTTCATCATTCAACATAATAATGTTTAAATTCAAATCACTAAACATAAATTGACATTCTCTTGTATTAATCCAAGTTCTATTGTACCTGTCCAAATGGAGTTGTTCCCCCTGATTCACCATGTTGTGAGCTGGAGACACCTGATTGGTGTTGCCACTGGTAACATGTGACATCAACCTGAGAATGAAACTGATACTCGTTTGTCTCATGGTTGTAGTAGAAATAGGTACCTGAGTTTGGATCATAGTATAGTGACTTCTCCTGCAAATATAAACATCACAACATTTATCCATTAGCATTCTGTGAAATACAGCAGATGACAAATTAATGATAGTCTTTTTATTTTTGTATAGAAAAAAATTTGAAATTTCCAAATCAGACATTTTGTATATCAAAACCTATTTTCCAGGGAAAAAAAAGAAAAATATTTCAAAGTGTTAACTGCTGAACTTTTTAACCTGGGCCCAGTTGTTCAAAGCATTGTTAGCTTAACGAGCTCTAAAGTGGTCAAAATATTAACTGTTCTAGTAAGTTTGTTTGTTTGTGTTGAGGTTTTACGGCCCAGTCAACCCAATGGGGTCATGTCGAGTGCGGTCAGTTTACCTAACCACACGTTTACTGGGCAGGCTTAGTCCTCTAAGCGGTTAACCAGTATTGTGCACATTCTTTCGCCAGAAACTGACAACTGCCTTTCTTGAATCAGCAGAAGGGAGAGAATGACCGTAGAAAATATTTCATGATCAATCTCCACGAAAGAATGTTGCCGACCGCAGCGGGGGTTGAACCCGCGACCTCCTGGTCTCCAGTCGGACGGCGCATCCAACTGAGCCACCGAGGCCGGCTGTTCTTGTAAGTACAATATCCAATTCACAGATATTTTTGCCAAAAAATGTGAGTAGATTTTGCATTTTCACAGATATTTTTGCTGAAGAAATGTGAGTAGCTTTTGCAAATGCAAAAGCTACTCACATTTTTTCAGCAAAAATATCAGCATATATGCCATATTTAATGATCATTGTTTTAACAATACATTAACTAACAACATTGTTAGTTTTGAACAACTGGGCCCAGCTTGCTAAGCATTATTAAACAGGAGATGCAAGAGACAAATAACAAAGGCAAACATCAGCCTATACACATCCACACATTCAGTTTAGGGTTTTTGGTGTGCAGTACAAGAAAGACTGCATGTATTTCCCACTTCTATTCCTGTGTGATCAGGGTCATTTCTCTCCATCAGTAAATTCTCAGTAAAGGCCCTGATCAACTTGGTCTGTTTAGAGACTTGGTTGTCCAGATTCACAAGGTATGTTAGAATGTATGAAGAAACAGCAAATGTTTCCAAAAAGGTTTTGCCAGCACATTCTGTTGAGCTTGTTCTTCGGCATGTACTTAAACAAACCTTCTTTGCTCAATGTTGCCCATGTAGGTCTGTTGTTTAATCTTTTCAAATGACAAATGAGTTGCTGAAATGGACTCTTTCACCATTGAATTTCAACATGCCCACAAACTGTTTAATTCAAAAATCAAATACAGAACGGCAAACAAAGTAACATAATAACCATAAGTATTGGGACAGATAGGCCTTTGCAAATAGTGTAGACCCAGATCAGATGCCACAGGAATCTGATCAGGGTATGCACTGTTTGCAATACACATACAGCAGCAATATTTCAGACATGGTAAGTAGATAGTGTCCCAATACTTAGGGTAAATACAGCAGTCTGAATCTACACAGTTTGGTTAAAGAGATATTTAGATTTGTCTGCAGGGTTGAAAGTGTTAACCCACTCAATCCCTAATGTCCTGTAAAGCGGAATCAGGCAAAGAACTTGGATACAGAAAAGAGACCACAAAACAGTTTGCCATTGAAATACACAGAAAACTACAGAACTGTCATCATGGGAGAGCATCAGAACAATAGCTACTTTAATGCTAAATAGATTAGATTAACTTCAAACCTTCCTCAGCAGATAATCTGCAAGAAATGCCAATCCCTATTTCCTTAGAAGACAATCTGCATGAAATGTCAAACTCCACTGTCTTGGAAAAAAAGAAAAACTATTTCCAAAATATTATCAAAATTTTGACCAAGCATATTAAGTGTTAAATATTTAGTCAGTGTGTCCTACTTACATTATCATAATAGTAGCCTGAGTTGTAATCATAATAGAGTCCATAGTTCTCATCATAGACAAACCCTGACTGTTGTAGGACAACAGCTTCAGCAGTAGCCTTCAAACTCTCAGCTATAGATAACTTCTCTCCACCTGCTTCCTGTAATAAATGAATAAAAGTACAAAAATTAAGAAGGGATCTGTTACTCTTCTGATCATTCTTGGGGTGGAATAAAGGCTTGGTGTAGAGAAGTTCAAATTAAGTCAGTAATTTCTGAAGTTCAAGATCTTTGACTGATACCAAATATGGATATATTATAGCCCTTAATGACTTCTTCTAAAGACAGTGCCCAGACGGATTTAGGTCATCTGCTGTTACAGATCTCATCAAACAACTTTAATCTGACTCTGAACATAATCACCCCATTTTGGTGTAAGGGTCGGGGCTGTTTGTGAGTGAGACCCATTTAAGTCAGCATTTGTTTTTGTTTGATTTGAAGGTTTATGACCAAGTAAACCCATTAGGGTCATGTCGAGCAGGACACTTTTCCTAGGCAGTTTTAGTCCTCTAAGCGGTTAAACAGTACAGTGCACATTCTTTTGCCAGAAACTGACAACAGCTGTCCTTGAATCAGCAGAAGAGAGAAAATGACCATAAAAAATATTTAATGATCAATCTCCATGAAAGAATGGTGCCAGACCTGGTGGGGATTGAACTAGTGACCGCCTGATCACCAGTCAAATGCGCACCCAACTGAGTCACCGAGGCAGGATTAAGTCAACATATTGTACAAGTTCTCACAAAGACTTTTGATTTGACACCAAACATGGCTATACAAAAGTATACTGATTGGTCCTAATGACCCATAATACATGTATATCGCTGGTAAGTTTCAGGGTGGGACCAGGGATAGGGCAGGGTTGAGCATGGGGTCAGTTCTGGATGTGGTTGAGGTATATTTTAGAGCTCATCAGCACCTTTGATACCAAACATGCCAGTGTTTGGAGACTGATTCTTAATAGCCTCTTTTAGGGTTGAGTCTAGCCTATTTGCAGGTGAGACAATTAGAACTTCTATTGGTAAAGTTCCCATCTACAGCTTCAATTTGACACTGATCCCAATGACCCCTTTTGGTGGGGCAGGGATATTTTCAGCAATTTTACGAAGGGGCAATAGGGCTCATTGGTTTGGGGATTTTGTGGGTTTAGAAGAAATTCGGAAAACATTTTTCAAGATTTCTTGTACAGTTTTCTTAACATGGTGTCTAGAACAGCTATGTAAGGAGGTTAACAACTAATGATCTCCATTTAGAAACTGTGCAGAACTAGGTACATTTTCATCTTATTAAGTCATTTATTGTTATAGATCTCATCAAGACCTTTGGTTTGATACCAAACACAACACTGTTTGGAGGCTGGTCCCTAATGACGCTTTCCTGTACATGTTATACTGAAATAAGTATGTAATACTTCTTTTCCATGCATATCACATGTTGTTATGTTATTGCATGCTGATATAAGAGTACATACATTCAAACAGAACTCCTTTTGAAAAAAACCCAATGAGTAGCCAATTTGTCCCTCAAACAAACAATAAGTACAAGTCATAAGCTTTTTTTCTGTGCATTTAATGTTACAGTTGCATGTAAATTCATCAAAAACAACAAACTTTTATTGCAATATTGTGCTTGGAACTCATCTGGTCTTAGCATTTTATTTTCTTGAATAGGTGAAATGCCTGATGTATGAAACAGGCACCTGTATCACTTAGGTACTTTATTACTTATTTTGGAAAAGCAGGCATGAGTTGCATGTTAGAATTGAGCAACTTCTAATTATTGCATCTCATCCAGAACTATTGGAGGAGTTTTTTCAGAACTTTGAACTGGGACCCTCTCCCTACCTCTCCACAAACGTCTAAAACTAGGTATTCAGGGCCTCCAAACACAGGAATATTTGGTGTCAGATGGAAGCTGTTGATGCAATCGAACCTCAATAGCTTGAACACCGATGGTTCGTTTACCATGGCTAATTCGAACTTGTTTTTGAGTCCCTACGAAATTCTTCCGGTAGCTAAAGAAAACAAATATTTAGGGAAATTTTCTTATTTTATTATGAAATTGTATGTTGTGTGTACTCATTAGAACTGCCTCATCGAGGCAATTCTAATGAGCACACCCAACATACAATTATTGTGTAGAAAATCGAAAAATAATCACTAAATTATCGCCATTTGCCTCCGGACCTGGTGCAATGATTGACCCCTAGTGGCTCTAACCACCCATGGCAGGAACAATTTTCTATGGTCCGAAAGATGCTCAAGCTATTGAAGTTTGACTGTATTAAAGAACTTCATCAATGATAGCCTTAAGTGGTTCTAGATCCACCTACACAATGTCCAGATATCACCCATATATAATAAATGTTTTTAGGTTAAATGGGTTATCTATTTGTCAGGGTTTCTTTCTGAAGTATTCAGTCAACATTTGCAACTATAAACTACCATATTTATCCTAAAAGTCCTTACCATGCTTGTATCAAAATCTGAACAGATCAACTTGACTATCTCCTGATGTGTTTTTAAAATGCTTATTGAATGGCAAACAGTGTAGATCCTGATCTGATGTCATGTTCTGTGGCATCTGATCTGGGTCTACACTGACTGATCAGGCCTATCTATCTATCTGAATAAAGGTAAATACTGTATCCTGTCACATAATAATACCTGATTTGTGGGAGCCACATCCATACTGGTGTTAGCTGTATTACTGCTAGCCTGCCCTGTTGTACCCCAGTCTGGTAAAACCATCTCCCCTGCATAAACAGAAGAAATTATAATATGTGACATAGCTTTTGATAAAATGCTTTCATCAACCAAAAAGTACTGAACTTTTTCTAATGTCTCCACAAAAAAAAGTTGTGGGTACCCACAACATCTGTTTTTAGAAGTGCCTCACTGAGGCATTTGTAATGAGTACCCACAAACTATTATTTCATGCAGTAGTAAGAAAAATCATTTCCTGATACCCTCTCTTATCTAGCGCTATGATGTGCTATTGTTTTCTTAACAAAAACTGTAATTGTACATGTATTTATGCTCACAAGGACAAAAATTCATGCTATAGCATTTCTGATGGATTAACTGGAATAAATCTTTGTGCTTTTATTCCAACTTCAAATTATCTGCCATCCTTAAAATTATATATAGACACAGGAACCGCTTTATAACTTGGTTCCTCATAGCAAGGTTCAAATCCCTCTAATCATGCAGGGGTAGATAGCTAAATAATAATATAAAATCAGAACAAAGATGGACCTTTTGACCCCTAGCCTAGACCCCAGGGATCAGGGACAAAAATCATTGTAGTACTGCTCAACCCTAGCACATGAGCAAAGTACAGAGCAAATCTGGTTGAAATCCAACCTAAGAGTCATAGGTCTTGATAAGGGGTATCAGGTAAATATTTTTCTTATTTCTCAACACAAGAATTCCGCGGAAGGCGTCATCGCACCTGCTGGCGCAAAAGTCACAGGAGCCACAATCAGAATGTGGTTATTAAATAAGTTTATTTCATTCTTAGCAGTGCTTACTTGGAAAAAAATGTAGACAAAGTGCCAAGTGGGGCACATATATTCCAGGCCAGTCCCATTCCCTCTAATGGCTATATCTTCAGCACTGACTTTTCGTATCATACAGCCCAATGATAATGGAACATTGACGTAAAATGTGTAAAAGTCACTGGAGCATGAAATTTAGGTCAAGGTCACGGGTCAAGGTACCTGCTAATTCAGTACATCAAGGAGAAGCACAATGCAAGGTATGGTGGTTGTAGGCCTTATAGTTGAGGAGTTATCAAACATCAACGTAAAATTTGTCAAATATAGGTCAAGGTCACTGGGTCAAGTTACCTGCCAAGCCAGTGCAATGAGGTGAAGCACTATGCAAGGTTTAGTGGTTGTAGGTCTTATATTTGAGGAGATACCGAACATCAATATAAAATGTGTCAAAGTCACTGGAGTGCACAATATAGGTCAAGGTCACCAGGTCAAGGTATCTGTCGATGCAGTACATCGAGAAGAAGTGCTATATAAGATTTGGTGGTTGAAGGCCTTACAGTTGAGGACATATGGAAGGGTGACGTACACGGTGTAAATGGAGCGTGAAATATAGGTCAAGGTCACCCAGTCAAGGTACCTGCAGAGTCTGTACATTGAGGAGAAGCACTATGCAAGGTTTGATGGTTGTAGGCCTTATAGTTGAGGAGATATTGAACGTTGACGTAAAATGTGTAAAAGGCACTGGAGCGCAAAATATAGGTCAAGGTCACCGGGTCAAGATACTTGCCAAGTCAGTACATATTGGAGAAGCACTATGCAAGGTTTGGCAGCTAGAGGTCTTACACTTGAGGAGATCTGGAACGTTGACGTAAATTATGTTAAAGTCACTGCAGCCAAAATATAGGTCAAGGTCACTAGGTCAAGGTATCTGCTAAGTCAGTACATTGAGGAGAAGCACTTTGCAAGGTTTGATGGTTGTAGGCCTTATAGTTGAGGAGATATTGAATGTCGACGCAAAATATGTCGAAGTCACTGGAGCCCAAAATATAGGTCAAGGTCACCGGGTCAAGGTACCTGCCAAGTCTGTACCTCTAGGAGAAGCACTATGCAAGGTTTGGTAGTTGTACGCCTTATAGTTGAGAAGATCTGGAACGTCAATGTAAATTGTGTCAAAGTCAATGGAGCGCAAAATATAGGTCAAGGTCACTGGGTCAACATATCTGCCAAGTCAGGAGGTCATGGAGATGTGTCATGCAAGGTATGATGGTTGTTGTAGAATTGTAGTTGATTAGAATACTAACTTTGACGTAAATGTCGAACTTCGACATAACAGAACTGTTAAGAGACAGACGGACGGACAAACGGACAGACGAATGGAAAAGCGGGAACCTATGTTGCAAAGTCAGGAGGTCAGGGAGATATTTCATACAAGGTTTGATGGCTGTTTAGTCTTGTAGTTGATTAGAATACTAACTTTGACATAAATGTCGAACTTCGACATAACAGAACTGTTAAGAGACGGACGGACGGACAGACAGACGAACAGACAGACGAATGGAAAAGTGGGCACCTATGTCGCAAAGTCAGGAGGTCAGGGAGATGTTTCATGCAAGGTTTGATGGTTGTTTAGTCTTGTAGTTGATTAAAATACTAACTTTGACATAAATGTCGAACGTCGACATAAATGTTGACAGACGGACGGACGAATGGACAGACAAACGGAAAAGCGGACGCCTATGTTGCAAAGTCAGGAGGTCAGGGAGATGTTTCATGCAAGGTTTGATGGTTGTTTAGTCTTGTAGTTGATTAGAATACTAACTTTGACATAAATGTCGAACGTCGACATAAATGTTGACAGACGGACGGACGGACTGACGGACGGACTGACGGACGGACGGACGGACGGACGGACGGACGGACGGACGGACGGACGGACGGACGGACGGACGGAAAATCGGACGCCTATATCGCACCCTGCTACAAGCAGGTGCGATAAAAAACATACATTGTGGGTACTCATTAGAAGTACCTTGGCGAGGCATTTCTAATGAGTACCCACAACATATGTTTTCGTCGAGAAGTAAGAAAAATATATAGATACTTTTTGGTTGAAAAAAGTGTCTTATTAAGAGCTATGTAACAGTGCAGATGGAGACTGAGCAATGATCAAGTCTTATTACTGAGATTTCACCTTTTGCCCATAGACCTGGCCCTAGTGACACGGAACAAAAATTGTTGTAGTATTGCAAGATCCTAGCAGATGATGGAAACATACAGCAAATTCTGTTGAAATCTCTCCAAACCTGGTGAAAAATCAGTAAAATTTGACTTTTGACCCCTGCCCCAGGGGTGGGGAACAAAAATGGTTGTTGTGTTGCAACATGCAGGCACATGATGATGAGGAAGATATACAGAAAATTTGGTTGAAATCCATCTGAAAGTGTAACAAACAACATTAGAACTAAAATTTGACCTGTTGACCTTTGGCCAATACCCTAGGGGTTGGGGACAAAAAAGTCAATGTAGTGTTGCATGACTGAAGCACATTATGCAAATGATGCCTTAAATGGGTCTAGATCCACCTACACAATGTCCAGATACCACCCATCTACAATAAATGTTTTTAGGTGAAATAGGTCATCAGAGCCCAGTTGTTCAAAAGCATCGTTAGCTTAACAAGCTCATTAGTGGTCAAAATGTTAGCTGTTCTAGTAGGTACAATATCTAATTCAGAGGTATTTTTGCTGAGAAAATGTGAGTAGCTTTTGCAAATGCAAAAGCTACTCACATTTTTCAGCAAAAATATTAGCATATATGCCATATTTAATGATCGAAGTTTTAACAATACGTTAACTAACAACACCGTTAGTTTTGAACAAATGGGCCCTGATTGTCAGGATTCCTTTCTAGTAGAGGAGATAGAGTAATGGATAAAAATCATAAATGAGCCAGCACATGACCAGAACCAATCAGCGATAAGCAAAGACGCTGATTAGACTGCACAGATGCTGGTGGCACAAGTCTTTAACTCTTATTGTAGGTTTTGTCTTGTGCTGGCTCAAAAGAGATTCAAATGTTTTATAAAATAACTTTCATTTTACTCTACTGTAGCTGGTGTTGTGCCATGTGGCGGTCGTAAAAGGTCTCCCCGTACATCATCATAGTGCAGGTTGTATTTTATTTCCTTCGGGATCACTGAGCCCATCCTGGTTATTTTGAAAGTTGAATACTGCTTAAGCTGGCGCTAGGGCGCATGTGCGGCCTCGCAAACTACAGTGTTGCATATAAAGAGACTCAGTCAAGCTGAATCTCCGATTTATGTGATTTTGTGTGTTCTTTTTTTCCAAAGGCAATTCTTTTTTACTTTTATTTTACTCTACTGTAGTGTTGTGTTGTGTGGCGGCCGTAAAAAGTCTCCCCGTACATCATCATAGTGCAGGTTATATTTTATTTCCTTTGGAATCATTGAGCCCATCCTTGTTATTTTGAAAGTTGAATACTGCTTAAGCCAACACTAGGGGGCATATGCAGCCTTGCAAACTACAATGTTGCAGATGAAGAGACTCAATCAAGCCGAGTCTCTGATTTTCGTGATTTTGTGTGTTCTTTGTTTCCAAAGGCAATCCTTTTTGACTTTTATTTATCTCTGTACCAGGCCCCAGAGTCAGGGACAACATTCATTCTGGTGTTGCACATCCAGTACTTAATGGAACAAAAAGTGAATTCTTTAGTTTTTAGCCAATCCAAAACATAGATTGCTTACCAGATGCATAAATGAGTAGTTCATCCTTATCTACTTGTATGTCAGCATCTTTTGTTGCACTGTGACGATATCTGTGGATCTCAGCACTCAGTGATTCAACCTTCCAACAAATACAAACAAAATCTGTAATCTTTGCAAATATCAGTTAATATTTGCATGGCACATCTTTAAATCAGCAAATAACAAGTTAAAACATTTTAACTTCTTTTCTTTTCCTGAAAACAAGACTTGATATCCTAAATGCCAAATTCATCCTAAATGCCAAGCCCTGTTATGGTCAAAATTAAGCAGTACATCAAAAGCCATTTGTAACTGTCTACTAATCCTGTATGCAGAATACTAAGGCCCAGTTGTTCAAAGTGTCGTTAGCTTAACAACTCGTTAAGGGAATAGTCTGATATTTTTTGCTGAAAAAAATGTGCAAAAGCTACTCATATTTTTTCAGCAAAAAGTTTCAGAATATTTGCGTATCACTCAATGTAAATTTTAACGAATCGTTAACTAACGATGTTGTTAGTTTTGAACAACTGGGCCTAAATGTTTGTAGAAAAGTACCATAATGTAAGGCCAAATAAAAAAATATGTGTGTTCAGGGTAACATGTTAGAAAAAATATAGGTAGAGTAGGTAGGGATTCTTTTTTTGTTACATTTTTTATGTAGAATATACATAATTATCAAATGTATTTGGACTGTACATACTTCACATAAAATTTTACTGTCTGTTTGACTATCCCTAGATGTGTCCAAAAGTACTGATAGAATGGCAAACAGTGAAGACACTGATCAAACTGCTCCTATAGGTCTACACTGTCTGCTAAGACCTGCTTGTCTGAATATTTAGAATAAACATTTTATCCAAGTAAAACAGGAAAAAAAAATTGCTAGGTTTCACCAGGAAAATTAAGTAGGGTAGGGTTACCCTAAACACAAATATTTTTTTATTTGGCCTAAGCAGATGATATTCTTCCTATCCTATTTAGTATTTACCCTAGGAATTTGGATACCTACATTCCTTATGATGCTAATCACTTAACCCTTGTCCTGCTGCCCGGATATACCCTTTGCAAACAGTGTAGATCCAGATCAGTTGGCTTTTGAAGACACCAACTGATCTGGATCTGCACTGGTTGCCATTAAGTATGTGAATCTATATCAACAACCTTGATCAAGTAATCTGATTGGCTGAAAATTAGAAGTGGGTGTGGCTTCTTAATTTATTCAGCAGGACAAGGGTTAAATTTTTCGATATGTCCATTTTACTACATGTTGATGTATCTAAAATGTCTGGTAAACAAAGTAGACTCTGATCAGACTTTGTGTTCTAAAATGTCTGATCAGATTCTACATGGTTTGCTCAGGCCTGCCTGTCCAAACACTTAGGGTAAATTATAAATAAGTTGTTTTTCTCCTTCGAAAATACATGTAGGATAGACATTTCATGTGTATCAGTTCCATCATTCCTATTTGCTCTAAATATTATTTAATTAATCCATTGTAGTCTGGAGACCCCTAATAGGGTATTTGCAAACAGTGTAGACCCTGATCACTCTGCAGAATGCAGCATCTGATCAGGGTATCCACTATTTGCAAATAGTTGAATCATTTTTCTCTAGGAATATCTAAATCACATAGCCTGACATACCTAAAATTGAAATTAGAACCTTCCAATATATAGTGTGGGAGAGGTCATTCAGTCTACAATGGGTTAAAAATGTTCAGTAGTCTGATATTATTTAAATTTGACACTTTCATCTTAAAGCACCAATAACAACTGCAGCAGATGATACTTTGATTTTTTTTTATTATTATTATTATTTTGGCGAGGTCTGGTGACAACCGGCTGTCAGCAGACTTTTAGGTCTAGTGACAACCGGTTGTCACTAGACCAAAAGTCTGGTGACAACCGGTTGTCACTAGACTAAAAGTCTGCTGACAACCAGCTATATTTTCTAATGAAATTATGGAAAATTTGTCCTTATCATGGAATAATAATGAATAAAAATATAATAAGTTTCCATTGACAGTGTTTTCAAAGAAAAATACCGAATAACTTTTAAATGCTTATACAATGTAGCTTGCATTTTAACATTCAATTATTTTCTGTCCGCTTTTTTAATACTAGCATACTTTTTATGGAACAGATAAATGAATTTATATATGACAAGAAATAGAAACATGCACATGCACACAGGGTCCCTAGTGGAACCTTTAAAACCATTAAAAACCTTTAATTTTGCTGAAATCCTTTAAAACCTTTAAAGTTGGTTGAAAAAGCTGTATTTTGATGAGAAAAACTTTATATTTGGCAATTGTAAATGCAAGAGAAGGGCAGAGTAAATATGTAGCATTTCATAACAGCAAATTATAGTTCTGTGACTTAGAGTTATATGTTCCTAAACAGAAATGCAAGTTAATATTGTCATTTCCATTTAAAGATAAAAATATCAGATTTTCTCTGCAATTTTTTCCCTATTTTGCTTGAAAGGTGACGGCGAAAGGATTCTTTTGCTTGGGATCTGGCAAGAAATTTAACCATTAAATGCTCTTTATTTTGTACAAAATTCATCCTGAAAAACTTTTATTTGGCCAAAAATAGCCTTCATGAAAAGCCTTTATTTTTAAGAGACTCCCCTAAGGGGCCTGTGTACATGTAACAGGAAACAAACTACTTCTAAATAACATGTTTTTTGTAGTCATGCAGATTTGAAGGTTTTGGTTGAAGTATATTTCAGTTAAGTAACCAATTCATAAAAGTTCATAAATAATGAACCCATCTTAAAATCTATACTGGTTTCTTTTCTTAAAATTAGAGCTGTCAGAGGATCTCACTACATCCCCACTGCAGCGCTATCAGATGAGAAAAACTTATAGTGGTGAAATATTTTTAATTCATGCTTACAAGATAACATCACTGTAGGATATGGTTACATGGCAACATAAATCTATGAAATGATTTAAATCCATGAATTATGGGCCAGTGGCCCTGATTCCAGCAGCGCTTGCACTGTCAATATCAGGAAGTCCTAGGACTTCCTAGCTCCAATATCTGGAAGTCCTGGGGATCAAATTTTTTCACTCACTCAGAAATTCAACCTAAATATTCTTAAACCCTCATTTATAGAGTAAAACCCCCATTCTTAAGCTAAATAACACATAAATTCATTCTAAATTTTTGTTAATAAATGACTAAATATCTTTATAAGTTGGGAGTCCCAGACTTCCTGGCATTTAATTTTGGAAGACCCAGGGCAATTTTTGGGAGTCTTTGACTCCCAGACTTCCCTTAATGCAAGCACTGTTCTGGTATACACAACACCTCAACCCACTGTCCATGTGTGTACCAGGTTTCAACTTTTGTTACCGTTAAGGTCTTTGAAACTGGGACAAAAAATTTTCGGTCACACGAATCACCGAAATACCGGAATACTACCGAAATACCGGAATACCCGTGAAAAATATAGGTATACCTGTGAAAGACACCTATTAATATTGGCTTTAATCAATCAGTTAAATAATATTATGTCAACCTAATGGAAAAGGGATAATATTTTAACCTCAAATAATTTACAAATTGTCTTTGAAGTGTTTTTTTTTTTTTTTTTCTTTCATTTGAAAACATTGTTGATAGTCCGCTAAATCAGAGCCGGAATACGGCCGGAATACCCGTGAAAAACGTGAATTACCTACACTTCAAACGAAAAGTACATACGACTTTTTGTATAAAATATTTATCAATTGAGTGAATAATTTGTTCCGATTGATTTAGTTATTTATGATGTATATAAAAAAAAATATATGACCAGTAGTAAGTCTCAAACACGACACCCCGAAAGTTAATCATTTACGCATGTTTGAAAGTTACGCAGATTAAACAACCAATGCGCAATCATGATGAGTAACGTCATCCTTACATCCATGGAGCTTGTATGAATATTATTTTAAATATAATGTAAATATATTAATATAAATAATGTGTTCCAGCAGCACGCCTTTATAAGTATGAGAATCATTGCCCCAGCAGATGTAATGTCACGCTTAATTTACACAGGAAAATAAGAAAAAAAAATGTAACTGCCGTCTGCTGAATATGCTAAGCGCTTCAAGGGTTAAAGTATGGATACATTTCATTTGACAAGGGAGACAGAAACGGACACGCTGGAGTGTATCTACACTGCTCGGATCGAGGCCTGGACGGTTGATGACTGGACCAGGGATACGGCTGTCCATTTAAATCACCGTGACTTGGTGTCTTATGCCTCTTTCAACAACAAGAACAGCAAAAAAAAAAAAGTCATATTGAGATGACAGAAATGCGGCGTCTGGTCAGGTTTCACTGTTTGCAAAAACAGTTTAGCCATTTTCTAGGAATAACCAAATCTCATAGCCAGATGTACCTGAAATGGACGAGCCAGAATCTAACAAGTTTTGCAAACTCTCTCTCTCTCTCTCTCTCTGGAAAGCTCTTTCGTTTACCCTCATATAAATATGACATGTCTCCTTTCGAGTTATAAGTTGTTTGCACTGACGTCATTGGAAAAATGATATCGCACCGGCGGGAATCGAACGCGATTCGATCCCCACAACATGAAACATGTATTTGCTACGGTCATTCGCTTCTTCCACTGCTTCAAGATTGGCAGTTACAAGTTTCTGGAGGAAGAGGGTTCAGTGTACTGGTTAAACGCTTATTTTATAAGCTTAATTGGCGCGATTCGTAAAAACATGCTGTTCCTCATCCCGTTTCGCATGGGCCAGACTCGTAAAGCAATTGCAGTTAACTCCCTTTTAATAGTCAGTTGCAGTTAGCTCCCTTAAAAGAGTAAAACCCTGCAGTGTGAAGACGTTACCCCGCATTTACCAGAGTACATATGAATAATGTTATGTTATTCTCTTACGGTATATACATTAATAACGTTATCTTTAATGGCTTATAGAGCAATCTTCAAAACTTTCGTTTCCATGTAAAGTGTTCTGTTTTTGTGTCTTCAA
This sequence comes from Anodontia alba, assembly GCA_964016985.1. NCBI lineage: Eukaryota > Metazoa > Mollusca > Bivalvia > Lucinida > Lucinidae > Anodontia > Anodontia alba. Next base: position 12,896,171 of record OZ024829.1, read on the forward strand.
CATTCGCTATGCAAAACCAAGACCATAATTTATTTAACGAGTAAAAGAGACGCATGTATAAATCTAGCATCGGCGGGAAAGCATCTTCACATAATATTGTCATATGCCTTCGCGGACATTCTAGGCAGCATCTTCCTAGGTAGAAACCAATACTAAGATACGAGGATAAAGTGTCTTGCTCAAAGACACAACACTTGGTGCTCGCGGGTATCGAATTACCACTATCTGGGCTAATTCAGCAGACGACAAAAAAAAAAAGAAAAAAAAGTCGTTATTTGTTTCATTACCAAGAAAACAGGATTTGACATTTCATGCAATGGAGACAATTTGCATGAAATGCAAATCCTGTTTTCTTGGAAGAATGATAAAAATATTTCAAAATGTCTGTTGAAAACTTTACCCAGAATGTTAAGCGTTATGGTTTGCAGAAACAAATCGCGCATGGGTTTGTGCATGGTAAAACCTATAATAACATGTACGAAGAGACGAATTAGCCTGCACACTCTGACCCTGCACATCAGTAGTCTGATCAGAGCCTTCGCTAATCGTATATACCGCCTACAATCTATGGGTTTAAAAAAACGTCTAATGCGACGAGCGAAGTCTCGGGTCAATCTACGCAACTGCGCATTCTGATCAGAGCATTCGCTGATCGTATTTACCTTCGATAGCCGGGCTGTCCAAAGCGGAATAAACAGTGTGACTGTAACATCACATTCTGATCAGATATTTCGCTGATCGTACAGTATGCACCTTCTTCGGACTCCGGGCTATCCAAAAATAAATATATAAATAGGTGAATATATTTATTAAAGATATGTCTAAATAAATTTATTTATTAAATAAATAAAAAAGGGACAGGCATTTAGTCAAATTACTCCGAGGAATTTCGCACAACTTCGCGAGAAATATTGTCTCCGGGTACAACATTACGATTCCGAGTAACTTCGCACAACTTTGCATAACACATACTTTGCGCGGACTTGCGAGTGTTGTCCGCCGAATATTACGTTTACTCGGTTTGATTCCAAGTGTTTGGGGGAAAGTCCGCAAAACGCCGATATTCAGGGTAAGGGTTTTTTTTTTGTTTTTTTTTGTTCTTTTACCTGAGCAGTACTGTATGTACTTTTCGTTTGAAGTGTAGGTAATTCACGTTTTTCACGGGTATTCCGGCCGTATTCCGGCTCTGATTTAGCGGACTATCAACAATGTTTTCAAATAATAATAATAATAAAAAAAAAAACACTTCAAAGACAAATTGCAAATTATTTTAGGTTAAAGTATTATCCCTTTTCCATTAAATTGACATAATATTACTTGATTGATTAATTAAAGCCAATATTGGTGTCTTTAATAGGTGTCTTTCACAGGTATACCTATATTTTTCACGGGTATTCCGGTATTTCGGTGATTCGTGTGACCCAAAATTTTCATTAAAGGCAAATTGTAAAACCTATCAAGGGATGTAACTTTAACATATTTCAAGACCATTTTTATAACAAATTACAAAGATCTAAAATGTTACTGAAATACACTAATCACTTATATGACATACAGGGGCTTCTACAAAAGTTGTGTTACACAAGAAGGAAGCTCTGGAGATAATTTTGAACTTGTTTTCCAAGAGTATTAAAACTTCCAAGCTGTGGCTTATGCATTAAAATAGTATTATGTCAGATACATATCATATTGAGAGGCAAGTATAGTGATACATATCATATCATGAGGTGACTATACTGTTACAGCCCTAAATGTTAGTCAAGTTTACATCTATGTACTAAATGAAGATACCAGTACCCTCTCTAGATACAGTGATTACTTAAAGGAAAATGTACATAAACTATTAAGCATGACAGGCTGAGTAATTTGGTGAAAAAATTATGAAAATTGGTTGGTAAGTAAGAAAGTTGTTGGATTTTAACATTCTATAAAATGCTCTCATGGAAGCTGCCATTTTTGTGAGTGAGTGATGTCATAACCACCCAATTAAATATGCAAAAATAGTAACATTTTTTTGCTGTCTAACCATAAATGTATTCATTTGCATAAAAATGAAGAACTATTTCACATAAGCAGAATATTCCTGTCCGTAGACGACTTTTATTTGTGTTTTAAAAAGCTAAACATTTGATTAAATATTCAAGATATTTAATATTCAAAATGGTGGCACCCATGCTCAGGGTCGTATGAAATATAAAATATATCTTTCTTATTTCCTAACCGATTTTGATCAAATTTGCTCCAAAATTCTTGTTTCTTTTTTTCTAGAGCTTAATACTTTCAGACATACATTTAACCTGTACATTGCATTTAGTGGGTGTTTCCCTTTCATTATTGTATTGGAAAGGAAATAAGTTCAAAGTACATTTAAAACTGAATAAAATAGCGGTGCAGATGCTATTAAAACAATGAATGCAGTCTTCTCAAAACTGACTAGATTACAGTTTAAATGCAAAAGCTCCACAGCTCTGATCGCTGAAACCAGATATGGTAAAACATTACATTTAGCATTAAAAGTCTTCCATAACAGTCAAAGAAAAGTAAACATACATGTACAGTCCTTACTTCAAATGCTGGGGCGATATCTTATAACTTGGACCACAGCTGATCTACTCCCAAAGCTGGATAGGAGAGAGTGATGATGCGGGGTCTTAAATGTATTCATGTAAATATTTAACCCGGTTATGTCCTGTGATTAATGCCAATTTTTGCCTCCCACCCCTAAAATAATAATATTTAAAGATCTTAACTCTATGAGATACTATTTGACTGATAAGTACCATGAATTAACTATTGTTTGGATGCCTCACTTAAATGATTAATATACCAACAACTGTCTTAAAAATCTTATATAAAAGAAAAAAAAAAAAATAGCAAAATAAATGCCTGAAAATGTAGAATTACCTGTGAAACCAATAATTATTACACAGGATTATTGGAAAAATACAGCTGGTTGTCAGCAGACTTTTTGGTCTAGTGACAACCGGTTGTCACCAGACCTAAAAGTCTGCTGACAGCCAGTTGTCACCAGACACTTCCTATTATTTTTTAGAGTAAATAAGACTTGCCATTTCATGTTAATTGGCATCATGAATCAGTTCATTCACATAAAATGCCAAGTCTAATTTTCTCTGAAAAAAATATTAGAATGTCATCTGCTGCAAATATGCTTGGCACTTTACAGGCTAAGAGTTCAAGAATGTACCTGTATGCCACACACAGACTATATAAAATGAAAATAAATAAATATGTTACAGTAACAGAGCTAGTGACAAGGTGACATTTTTATTTAGAAGTACAGTCGACTCTCGTTATCTCGAACTCCAAGGGACTCTCTGAAATACTTCGAGATATCCGTAGTTCGACATATCAGGTTTGCAGAATTGAGGAAAAAATAATTTGATTAACCACATTTAACAAACTGATAGGTAACTGGACTTTTGAAGTTAGAGATATATTGAAAATATTGTGGAAAAGAGGAGAAATTGCTCCTCAGGAGCAATTTCTCCTCTTTTCTACAATATTTTCCATCTGTTGTTAGGTTTTCATGTATAGGAAGGGACCAGATTTTCACTTCGAGATAAGCGGTTATTCGAGATAAGCGAGGTCGAGATAACGAGAGTCAACTGTACAATAAGACCACTGGTATCTATCTTATTACTCCATGAAAACCTATTCTACATGCTGGTTCTCATAGGTCTTACCATCTGTCTCTGCTAAGCAAACTCCCCATCATAGAACAAATGCAACAGAACCAAATGGAATTAGAAAAAGAAGTATGTTAGTGTTTTTTGTGTTTGTTTGTTTTTGTTTTGTTTTTTTTTTCTACAAAAAAAATAGGATTTAATTTTTTATGGAAGTTATTGAATATAATTTGAGGTTGGGAAACAGACTGTGAGAAAATGATCCTTTTGTAAGCTCACATAAGAGAAAAAGAAGATAAAATAATCATGGAAATAATGACAGTCAGGCCTAACAAATCAAAATTTCATCCATCTACATGTACCCACTGAAAATACTTTCTGCTCATAATTATCTCTATATATTCTATACAAGCTTCGGAATAAAATGTTGATCTGAGTCTTGAAAGTGGGTCCAGTTAAAATGAAACTGTTATGGTTTATTGGTCAGAATAAACTATAAGGTGGCATTAATCACTAAAATGACTAAGACCAATTTTGAAATCTTTCAAACAAATATTTATCACTAATTAGTCTTGTAAACTACATTGCAAATTCACAGTTTTTTTTTTGTAAAGTACAGGTCAAATCTAGAGTCAAAACAGGAATATCAATCTTAACTACCATATTTACCAATGTATTTGGACTGGCAGGCCTTAGTAAACAGTGTAGACCCAAACAGACGCCACAGAATGCAACATCTCATCAGGGTCTACACTGCTTGCACTTATTCAGTAATTTTTATACAGAGCCTTGGGTAATAAATTGTATTTGTTCATGTGGTAAGAAGTTGAGGTGTCCGAAATATTTAGGGTAAATAGGGCAAATTGTAAATTATATAACCAATCAGCAGCAGACCATATTTACCAGAAATATTTGCAAACCTTAACTGATCACCACATAGCAACAGATAAGGCACTTTTTTCATCCAAAAACTGCTGATAGCTTTCTTATTTCTCAATAAAAACATATGTTGTAGGTACTCATAAGAAGCACCTCACCGAGGCGCTTCTAATGAGTACCCACAACATATTTTTTCATTGAGAAATAAGAAAAATATTATGTGGATACCCTCTCTTATCTGTAGCTATGTCATCATACTTGTCCTAAAATTTGAAAATGTTCATTTTACTACCTGTTGATGAGTCTAAACACTGCTGCAGGAGCTGTAATTCTGCAGCATCTGATCTGGGTCTACCCTATTTGCTCAGATTTGTCTGTGCAAAATGAAATACGGTAAATGTCCTAAAAATTTGAACACTACTCTATAGTATTTTGGCCTAAATTTTGCTTTTTATGCAGCTGTTTCTTAAAATATTTTGTGGAAAGGCAAACAGTGTAGACCTTGATCAGAATGCTCCTTCAGGAGCAGTCAGGAGCAGTCTTATCTGGGTCTGCACTGTTTGCATATGTTATTTTGTCTGACAGTTTGGTATCCAGTATTCAAAAGTTTAGGACATTTACTGTACTTATGGTAAACATGGTACTTGATCACCAAATGTCACATACCGTAAGACGTTAAATTAGACTTTGTAAGCAATAAAAACTAGAAGAACTGACCTGCTTTCTCAAATCTTCATTGTAGTTATTAGCTTTTTCTAGCTGCCTTTCAACTTTTGTTAAATGCCTTTTTGTTGACAGAAGCTCCTCCTTGCATGACTTCAGCTCTGACTTGATCTCCTCATATTCTAATTCCTGTACTCTAGATGTATTTGTTAAACCCTGACTAGGACTACTGTACTTTGTTTCTAGCATTTCAAAATCAGTTTCCGATTCTACCCCTTGTTTTTTTTGCCATTCAGATAAGTCCAAGCTCACGTCTGTGTCCTCTACAATGTCCTTAGTCTCTGATTTTATATTTTTTCTATTTAATGCAAATTCAGGCATGTAAACTTCTGTTCCTGTATTGGAATAATGGTTTGTTTCCGATTCTGTCAATCTATGCGTTACCTCTGACTCAGAGTTGTCACAGTTTGTTTCTGTGCAAGCATCTGAATCTCCCACTTTAAACTTTGTTTCTGATATTAAATAATTAGATTGTGTTTCTACATTGGCACCATATTTTATCTCTAATTCTATTATCCTCTCTGTTGCCTCTGGCTCAGAAACATCTGATTTAGATTTTCCATTGACAATATGACTTGTTTCTAATTTTACCATGTTTTCAGAGAGGGCAGATTTTGTCCCTGTAACATCTATGCTGTCAGCCTGATCAGACCAGTGAGGTTTTGCCTCCATAGCACCATCATAGTTTGTCAAGTCTGCCACTCTAGGATTTGTTTCTGCCTCAGATATACTATACCGCCTCACTCCATCATCAGCTTGGGTCTCAGACTCTGACAAATTAGACTGACTGTCTGTATCTAAACCACATGCATCATTTTCTGTATCCATCAGAAAGGCATGACATGCTATGGTGTCAGTATCTTTATCAGTAGTACCTTTTGTTTCACTAGTTTCATTCTGACAGTTGTCTGTATTGACAAGCTCATTCTGAGACACATCTGGTTCTGTTTCTTCAACACAAAAATTATCTAAGGACTCCTTTTCTTTCATTTCCTATAAATATAGAAACGAAAATTGTGTAAAATGTGATAGTCATGTACTAAAATAAAAGTGGAAAAAAGGTTAAAAAAATAAAACAAAAATAATAAAAAAATTCATTTATATTTTGTTTGGTGTCTTCATTTTGTTTGTGTTGATGTGTTATGGCCCAGTCAACCCAATGGGGTCATGTCGAGCGCGGTCAGTTTACCTAACCACACGTTTACTGGGCAGGCTTAGTCCTCTAAACGGTTAACCAGTATTGTGCACATTCTTTTGCCAGAAACTGACAACTGCCCTTCTTGAATCAGAGGAAGGGAGAGAATGACCGTAGAAAATATTTCATGATCAATCTCCACAATTTTTATACAGTGCCAGTAATTTCTTTAAATGTTTGGGCAGTTAAACCTGAGCAAACAGTGTAGCCCAGATCCAACTGCTCAAAGATAAATGGTTACATACACTGGATATATAAGAAAGTAAACCAAGATAGTTCTGCATATGTGGGTAGCATAGGCACAGATCAGAATGTGTAGTCTGATAAGGATCTTTGCTATCCTGACATAGGACATAGTCAGTGTTTAAGGGAAGTAAACAGAGTCAGAGACACCCAAGAATGCTGTGTCTTCCAAATATTGATGCTTGGTCAAGTTGGAAGTCAGGACCTCCAACTTTCAAACATACATTTATAAAACAGATTCAGCCTTTTAGCCTGAACTCCTATTTTATTTAGTGTTTATATGTTATCATTAGGACCTAAAGAAGAAGCTCAAACATTGATATAAATTTTGGCAAAATATGAAATTTTACGTTCAGTTGTACTTCCCAATTAAAATGGCAGAAGTCCTGGGACTTGGGACTTACCTTTTTCTTTTTCTTTTTTTTTTCTTCTTTTTTTTTTTTAAATGTTAGTGTGAGCACTGGAGGAGTATTTGATGAAAATACAGGGGCAAGCTTTCTTATTTCTCTATAAAGAACAGATGTTGTAGGTACTCATTAGAAATCCCTTGGTGAGATGTTTGTTTGTGTTGAGATTTTACGGCCCAGTCAACCCAATGGGGTCATGTCGAGGGTGGTCAGTTTACCTAGCCACACGTTTACTGGGCAGGCTTAGTCCTCTAAGCGGTTAACCAGTATTGTGCACATTCTTTCGCCAGAAACTGACAACTGCCCTTCTTGAATCAGCGGATGGGACAACCCTTGGTGAGATACATCTAATGAATACCAAAACATATACTGTATTCGACCTAATTACTCCACATACTCCTATAAGCGCATGGTCAAGCAATTCCGTAGTCTTCAGATTACAGCCAATGTACTTTTTGTCTACTTCTTTATAAAGGCAGATTACAGCCAGTGTACTTTTTGTCTACTTCTTTATAAAGGCATATGTTGTGGGTACCCATTTGAATTGCATCTACTTGTTGATGCAATATCAAATGAGTACCCACAACATATGCTTTTATAGAGAAAATCAAAATAAAAAAAAAAAGAAAATATAATACTATCGTGTTAAGCATCATTTGATAAGTCCTTCACTGATCTTTGTTTAAATGTACCCTTAGTATAGGTGGATACATATTCTGCCACAAGTTTCCCAGTAATTTTGACAAGAGGGCCATGATGGCTCTGTAACACTCACCAGAGTATCATAGCACTTTGACAACCTGACCTAGAACTGATCAAGGCAAACATTCTGATAAAAATTCAAAATGATTATATTAACAAGTAAGACAATGTAGCATGTCTAAGGCCTAAAATAAAAAAGCGAGTGTTTCAGGTTACCCAGCGGTGCCTAATTTTTCACTACCGACCCTAAAGTTTTCTAAGGATTTTGTGGGGATTTCCCCATTCGGCCATATTGTTTTCCTATTAACCCCATATAAAAACTTTTAACAAAATAAAAATATTTTCCAACCTACCGTCCCTATTTTAAAATTCCATGTAACCTGAAACACACATATTTTTTTTTTTTGCCTAATGGATTGTGAAATAGAGGTCAAGTTCAAATATGGATGACTGCACTCAAGAGGCCATGCTAAGATATATGCACATACTTAGTATCACTGGCTGTAGGAGCAATAGTTACTGAGAAACTGACCTAAACACAAACACTTCACAAGTACCAAATATCACTCTGTAGGACCAATAATTACTGAGAAACTGACCTAAACAGAAAAACCTAAGAAAGTCACTGGAAATATACATCACCTAGAAATCATCAAGATAAACATTTGAGCAAGATTCATGATGATCACTTCTAAAATGTGACCTCTAGAGCGTCAACAAGGTTTTCCTTTGATTTGGCCTGGTGACCTAGTTTCTGATATCAAGCAAGTGACCCAGTTTAAATTAGACCTAGAAATCATCAAGACAAACATTTTGAGCAACATTTATGTTGATAATTTAAAAAATGTGACCGCTGGAGTGTTTACAAGGTTTTCCTTTGATTTGGCCTGGAGACCTAGTTTTTGACCCCATGTGACCCAGTTTCAAAGGACTTAGAAATCATCAAGACAAACATTTTGGGTAAGATACATGATTATTGCTTCAAAAATGTGACCTCTAGAGCATCAACAAGGTCTTTCTTTGGTTTGGCATGGTGACCTAGTTTTTGATTCCAAGTGACCCAGTTTCAAACTTGACCTAGAAATCATCAAGACAAACATTTTGAGCAAGATTCAGGATGACTGCTTCATAAATGTGACTGCTAGAGTGTTAACAAGGTTTTACACTGATGTGGCCAGGTGACCTAGTTTTTGACCCCACATGACCCAGTTTTAAACTTGACCTAGAAATCATCAAGACAAACAATTTGAGCAAGATTCATGATGATTGCTTCAAAAATGTGACCGACAGAATGTTAACAAGGTTTTCTGCTGATTTGGCCCGGTGACCTAGTTTTTGACCCCAAATGACCCAGTTTCAAACTTGACCTAGAAATCATCAAGACAAACAATTTGAGCAAGATTCATGACGTTTGCTTGAAAAATGTGACCGCCAGAGTGTTAACAAGATTTTCCGCTGATTTGGCCAGGTGACCTAGTTTTTGACCCCACATGACCCAGTTTTGAGCTTGACCTAGAAATCATCAAGAAACATTTTGAGCAAGAGTCATGATGATTGCTTCAAAAATATGACCACTACAGTGTTAACAAGGTTTTCAGCTGATTTGGCCCGGTGACATAGTTTTTGACCCCAAGTGACCCAGTTTCAAACTTGACCTAGAACTCATCAAGAAAAACATTTTGAGCAAGATTCATGATGATTGTTTCAAAAATGTGACCACTACAGTGTTAAGGTTTTCCTTTGATTTGGCCTGGTGACCTAGTTTTTGACCCCAAGTGACCCAGTTTCAAACTTGATTTAGAAATCCTCAAGGCAAACATTTTGAGCAATATTCATTATGATTGCTTCAAAAATGTGACCTCTAGAGTGTTAACAGGTTGTTTTTTTATTTGACCTGGTGACCTCGTTTTTGACCCCAAGTGACCCTGTATCAAACTTGACCTAGGATTCGTAGGGGCAAACATTCTAGGCGAGTTTCATCAAGATTGCATCACAACTGTGACCTTTAGAGTGTTTACAAACTAATTGTTGACGACGGACGATGGACGACGACGGACAACAGACAGAGGGTGATCACAATAGCTCACCCTGAGCTTTTGCTCAGGTGAGCTAAAAGCACCTTAATGCACGGTACGATAATTATGTTTCTTTGGAGAACTGGAGAAAACTATCCAGAATCCTAAAATGATCAACAACTATTACTCCTTAACAAGTCCTCTGTTGCACTGGATACTGTACAGACTGGCTCCAGTCTCCTGTGATTTTTTTTCTTATAATCTGTTTAATAAATCCACTAAAATAAAACCAAAATAAAGGCTGGTTCTAGTGACCAGCCTTTATAGTCATGATATTTTTTTGGTTTTATTTTAGTGGATTAATATCAAACAGGATTATGAGAAAAATTTTAGTCATTGGAGATTGGAGCCAATCTAGATGCTGTAGAATACATCAAAGTATAACAAAGATGGTTAACCCTTGTCATGCTGAATAAATTAAGATGTCATGCCCACTTCTAATTTCCAGCCAATCAGATTACTTGATCCGGGTTTATATTTAATGACAAACAGTGCAGATCCAGATCAGTTGGCTTCTCCAGAAGCCAACTGATCTGGATCTACAGTTTGCTAAGACAGGGCATGTCGTGTTCAGCAAGATTAGGGTTAAGACCCTGACTATATGAAAAGAGGTCCACTCTAAAAGAAAAGAATTTGCTCCATAGGGAATATTTTTTTTCTTTTTAGTGTATGGGAGCAAATTCTTTCCTTTTAGAGCAGACCCATCTTCAGAAGGAATTTGGTGTGCAGAAAAGCAAACAGAAAGCCACAAAGGTCGTCTACCTTATCAAAAATGCTGGAATATCTACTAATTGTCTATTCTACTTAAGACACATTTTCTAATTTATTTTAACAATAGATTCATGCATTTTTAAATATCAGTGACCCAGATAATGTGTCCAACATATTTTAGTACTTGTCCAGTTTCAAGTGCAACAATTCATTGTTGGCAATTATTTCAAAATTGTCATAAAAATGTCTAAAATATCACATCAACCCAGGGTTCAAATTTAACTTTTTTGACAGCTTGCTAAAATTAGCAAGTAGCATTATGTTTTACTTGCTAAACCTTTCAGCCACTTGCTTTTTTACACTTATAAATACTGTTAAATGTGGCCTTAAACCTTAGCACTCTGGGTAAAAATTTCAGCAGACATTTTAAAATACTTGTCTTATTTTTCCCATAAAACAGGTTTTGACATTACATGCAAATTGTCTCCTATGGAGACAATTTGCATGTAATGTAAAAACCTGTTTTCTGGGAAAAATAAAAAAAATATCATCATTGCTTTTGGAAAAGAAATCGCAAAACTTCAGCAACAATGCCTCAGGTTCCACAATTAAACAGAATCTTTCCAACTTGATAGAATTAGCAAGTGATGGAAATTGCAGCTTGCTTTTTGAGGAAATTAACTAGCATTTAGCAAGTTAGCAAGTGCTAAAATTGATCCCTGCATCAACCACAAAGTTATTTTATATTTTATCTGTATTGAAAACATCATAAACAGGAACTTTACATCAAAATTTGAACTGACTTAACCCTGTCAGCATTCTACGTAAATCTATATCGGGCCGTCATCGGCCCGTCAGGGTAGCTGACGGGCCGATGACGGCCCGATGTAGATTTACATAGAATGCTAGCTGGGTAGGCAAATTTCTTAAACAAGTTCTAAAGTTGTCAGCATTCTACGTAAATCTATATCGGGCCGTCATCGGCCCGTCAGGGTAGCTGACGGGCCGATGTAGATTTACGTAGAATGCTAGCTGGGTAGGCAAATTTCTTAAACAAGTTCTAAAGTTGTCAATTTTGATGAATGACTGTCAATCTAAGTTGTCTGGTTTTTGGTAATTGAATGCATCCACAATGCTGTTTTCTATCTTATGGCCCTCATGTCAATAATTTGTTTGTTTGATTTGGGTTTAATGTCGCTTTCAACAATCTTTCAGTCAGTGTCTGGATGTGGCAAGGAGCTCAATGATCACTTTTAGAGTACTGCCGCACTGAATATCACGTCCCAGACACTTTGACATGATATTCCACTCAGTCACATTATACTGACACTGACTTGACCAGTTCTAGCTCTACTTTCTTAATGCTAAGCGCCAAGCGAAAGAGCAGTTAATACCATTTTTAAAGTCTTTGGTATGACCCGGCCGGGGATCGAGCCCGCAACCTTCCGGTCACAAAGCGGACGTTCTACCACTTAGCCACTGTTCCTGTTGCACTTGATAGTGGACAAGTAGTAGTACCTCAAGTCCTTGTTCTTGTTGAGACAATGATACTGGTGAAGATATGAGCTCCAACAGTTCTTCAGCTTTAGAGATCTGCTTCTCTGACATGGTGTCAAATTTTCTAAGCACCTACATGTCTGCCTACCTGAATGATGGTAGAAAAATATTTTATTCAAAAAGCATATGAATACATTAGTGTAAACTGTATTAAAAAGCTCTAAAATACCACCTGACACACAGGTAAAT